>JASJOG010000071.1:450000-1050000 GCA_030142905.1 Heliopora coerulea | reverse complement strand
TAAATATGATACATTTCACTGACAATCCACTGTAAATTTGAAGTAGTTCCCTGTTCTAGTAGCAAACAGTTTAGCTTTTATCCCCTGACGTGGTGTTTAGTTCTACATCTCACTGGCTACCTGCTGTAGTTCAATAGTTAAAAGAATGTTATTTGAAATACTATCACACATAATCGAATCAAGTGTATCAATTCAGCTATACTAAGTAGACTGTGTTTTTACCAAACACTGCAACCAAGTAATAACTGAAAATAAATGCAGAGAGGCTTCCAAAAAGTTGAAGGGAGGCTAATGGCACTGGGATGTAACCAGGCACAGAAGGAACATAATTTGCAGGAGGGTTTTACAGGATATCTTTCCAACAAATCTTCTAGAGCAATTATATAGGTGTGGTATGTTTTAGGAGACATTTTTGACTTATAAAGTATGCAAAAACATGTCTATGTACCTCATGATAATTTACATGTTATATTACTACCTGTAAGCATTGAAATACAACAAATACTCAAACAAGATACTATGGCACAGATCCACAGTTAACTACTTTTTAAAATGTCCAAAGTACTTTTTCTTCATATGATGCAAGCCCTACGTTGCATTTTTCTTCAGAAATTATAGGTTCTGCCCATGTGAAAATTAAAAGTGAGGAATCTGAAGCCCTCTTTAATTGTATATCTTTGTCTCTATTATAATTGTTCTGACTCTAGAACTAACCAAATTATTGAAGGACAGTTAGCATGAAAAACTACTCACTACATAAGTAAAGAAACACTAAAACTTGATTTCACTTACTTGGCTTAACTAAACACCAGCTCATTGCATAAAACCGATTTTTACTAAAACAGGAAGGTACTTTAAATTTACAAGAACTGATTGAATGATGAGACTGACATGAAAACATGAAATTAACAAAACCAACTCCAGACTACTGAACATTCTTAGCATTCCATGAATCCCCAAGTTTCACCTATTTCACAATTAAAACATTTCTACTTAACTAATAGATACTTCAAAAATTGTAACTACCAAGTTCAATAGAAAGGTAACTCCAAAAGAAACATTAGGTACACAGCTGGTAAATTAAGAATAAAATACAGTTCAATGTATAAAAATGAACATTCTTACAGGCATTGGTTATGATAACAATTTACTTTCCTCTGTCATTATATTTAATAAAATTGCTCATCCTCTTTAAATGTACATGCACAATTTTTTCCTTGCAATAAATTTTTAAGTTCAATCAGAAAACAAAACAAAAAAGTATAGCAGCATGTATTTCTTTCTATATGGCAATTAAAGGAAGCTAATTTTAAAGTAACTTATTAAATCACATTGAAATTAAACTAAAACAAACTTTGCAAATTTATTACAAAAATTGAAGCAGAAAAGAATTTAAAATAATAATCATAAATTCGCATGACTTTATCAGAAAACACTGTTCAAGAGGGAACTTGAGATAAATTTTCATCATTCTCATAAATTGCCAACCAATCTTTTAAATTTAAAACTTTAAAAAGATTCACTCAGAGTAGAAATTTTTGCGTGCAAACAAACCACCCATTGACTATTTACAGAAATCTGAAATGCGTACCTGCACCGCAGTAGTCGTCTAGACAGTAATCCCAATCAGTGATTCAGTGTCTTCCTACCAAACGTTCTATTACTTTTCGTCTCTTACACAATTCAATCACACGATGTCATAGCCTGTCTATCGCTTCCTTTTCGAGCCCCGGGTCGAAGTACGACATCACATCATTCTCGGGAACGGAAACTTTGAGCTTTTCAAATGCTCGTTGCTGCTTGTCGGCCGATTGCCAGGGAGTTTCTTTCCCAGTTAGCAGTCGCAGTGGTGCGGTGATAGTAGCGTAATCTGGGATGTAACGGGACACTTACTGGGTCATCTCAAGTAATGATCTCACCTCACTGGCGTTCTCAGGCTTGCTCATGTTAGTGATCGCCTTGGTTATGTCTGGGTCTGCCTTGACTCCTTCGCTGCTGAGGATATGTCCATAGCACTTGATTTCGCTCTTTGAGAAACTGCATTTTTCCTTCTTGAGCGGGCATCGTGTTGGTGGAGCCGTTTCAGTATGCCGTGGAGATTCTCGTTATGTTCCTTGTGACCTTTTCCAAAAACGATGATATCATCAGAGATATTCTTGCATCCCTGGAGGCCTGTAAGTATTTCCTCGATTGCGTTCCGGAAAATTTCGGATGCAGCGTTAATTCCAAACATTAAGCCCTTGTGTCGCTTAAGTCCTACATGGGTGCCAAATGTGGTGATGTGGTGACTCTCTGGTGCCAGCTCAAGTTGATGGTATCCAGAGGACAAGTCTAACTTGCTGAAGACTGTCGCTCTGTTGAAATGAGCCACTGGGTCATCGATTGTCGGCATTAAGTGCTTCTCTCGCTTCACAGCTTTATTCGTTTCTCGCATGTCTGTGCATATTCTGACCTGCCCAGGACTCTTGGGGACTACAACAATTGGACTCAACAAGGGCGTTGGTCCTGTCACTGGTTCAATGAGGTCTAGTTCCTCTAATCTTTTCAACTCCTTTTCAACATCCTTCCTGACATGGAAGGGTATTCGTTGGTGAGTCTGTTGCTTGGGTTTGACATCAGGATCTATGTGCAGCTTGACTATTTTCCCCTTCACTTTTCCGATGCCTTCAAAAAGACTTGCGAATTGTGCATTCGTTGGAAACTCGGTACCAGTCTTCTCTGTCTTGACTTGATTGATGATCTTAACACGCCTAGCTGTTTAGCAGTGTAGTAATCAAAGAGGTAAACCGAAGAGCCTTTACCAATGTGTAAGGTGGTCTGTGTGCTGGTGGCGTTTATGGATATTTGGGCCTTGATGGTTCCTAGTAGGGGTAGGGGTGTCGGAAATCCATAGGAGAAGATTTTGCGCTTCGTGACTTTTGGAATTTCCTCTTTACAATACAATACAATACAATACAATACAACACAATACAATTTATTTAAACACGGTAAATATCTTAAGTAATTACAAGCAAATAATATAAAATTTACAAAATAACCTAAAATGTCTAGTATTGGTTTACAAGATTGCCGTGTGGGAGTCGGTTTAAGTTTCTTAATACTAGTCTATTGCTTTCATGAATTGCGAAATTGATTGAAGCTTTCGTATGTTTTAAGGGAGACTATTCCACAATAGTGCTCTACTATAACAAAAGCTTCGTTTCAAGTAATTTGTTCGCGGCTTGGGCAAGTTTAATCTCATTTCAGAATTTCGTATATTATAGCCCGAACCACGAACAGAAAAATAATCTAGTAGATAAGTGGCATATTTCCATTTATTGTCTTATAAACTAATTTAGCCCTGTGTTTTTTCCTTCTCAAGGAAAGATTATCTAAACACAGGGTATGTAAAAGTATGCCTGCACTAATATTATAATTAGTCCTCAGGATGACCCTTGCTGCTCGGTTCTGGAGTTTCTGTAATTTACAACTAAGTGTTTCACCGAGACCATCCCAGACCGAGCAACAATAGTCGAAATGAGGTTGAACTAATGCTCGATAGAGTTGGACCGCTGTGTCAGTTGTTATAAGCGGTCTTATGCGTTTTAGAGCGCCAATAGCGGAAGCAATTTTTTTTAGATATTTTGTCAATATGAACTGCCCAGGTAAGATGTTGGTCAATATATACCCCTAAAGGCTTAACTGAATCAACCCTATTAATCTCATAATCATTGAATTTTATGACTGGGTCATCATTTATAGTTGTCATTTTTGGCCGAGATCCAATTGTCATAAACTCAGTTTTAGCAATATTTAAGCTCAGCTTATTTGGAATAAGCCAGCTGTTGAGACTTTTTAATTTAGAGTTAATGACATTTTGGAGTTCGTCAACTGACTTTGCCGCATAACTGACATTTGTATCATCTGCAAACGTTCTTGGCCTTGAATAATTAAGGCAGTTTGGTAGGTTGTTAATATAAACAAGAAACAATAATGGTCCTAAATTGCTACCTTGAGGAACGCCGCAGGTGACTGAAACGGAACCCGACAATTCATCATTAACCCAACATTTCTGAGTTCTATTGGCGAGATATGATTCAAACCATCTCAAACTGTTGTGGTCAATTCCGTAATTTTTAAGATTTTTTAAGATAATTTGATGATCAATTGTGTCTAATGCCTGCTTTAAGTCAATAACGACAACTCCATTAACTAGACCAGTAGTCTGTCCGGGGACCGGCACATTTTTCAACACATTTTCAAAATGGGTCAAAATTTTTCAGTGTCGCAGGGAAATCCCCTAACACAACAGGCTGATAAATTCCAAACATTTAAAACATGCTCAATCTCCCTAACAACCAGCCTAACTCGATGTTAACAAAATAACTATTTTCGGATTCGCCGGTTGTTAGGGATATCTGGAATGTATGGAATGTGGGGAAATCCCTCAACATCAGGTTTGGGGAATTACCTTATTTTTGACACAATTTTAAGCAATAAACCCATATGCTAAACAGCTTCGCTGATAAATTATTTTATGGTTTAAATTTGAATATATTCTCATAAGTGCTAATCATTTAATTCATGTAATGTCTATGTGCTAATGTATCTATTTTATTTTCAAGTATTATTCTTTTATCATCTTTTGCTGACAATGCAATTTTTTCTACACTTTCAGTATACAATTCGTGATTTCGATGTCTTATTAAGTTCATTTTTCGCATTTGTTCTTCTTCACTAAATAAACAATCTTTATAATTTTGAAATGTTATATTTTTTTCAATAACATTTTTTTTTCACTCCTTTGCATCTTTTTGATTCTTTTTCATCTATTTTATAAGAATATAATTTTGCTCTAAACCCCACAAATTCTCGTCTATTTGTTTACCTCCACACTCATCTTTCATCATTCTAATTACTTTTTTGTTTAAACCTGTTTTAATTCCACTTTCATGATCTTTTGGATAATTACTTGTGTCAAACATTTTTTCAACATCTGGAGATATATCCTTATAAAATTCTTCAGTGCGGATTTCATACATTAAACTGTCAGTATCTGTAAATAACAACAAAGCATTTTCACCATATTTTCGTTTTATATAATTATAATGAAAATCATACATTAAAGTCTTTGATAAATCCAATATGCTCATTAATAAATATATTGTTTATCTAGCTTAACTTTTTTCTTATGCATATGCACAGCAATTAACTTTTCAGAAAATATTGTACTTTTGTTAAAATTAGTTTTTGAAAATAATTTTAATGCTTTTTCCTCTCTGTTAACTAATTGTATGTCAACTCTGTTTCTAACATTCTCCATTGTTTTCCCAAAAACAGAATTATTCATAAGTTTGAAAAAGTCTTTTTCAAAATCATTTTTTGCGCTTGTTCTCAGTTTTGTGTTAAAATCAATATATTTTTTCATAAAATCTTCTTCATGAAATTTAATACCTTTATGAATTTTTGTACAACGAAGCCATAATTTTTCATATAATTTCAAGTTTTCCATATGTAACACATATTTTTCTTTATTATTCAAATTTGGAATTAATTTTTCAACTGTGCCAACTTTTAATCTTTCTGGTGCCAGCGGATATTCATTATGTAAATGATGGAACTTTTCAGGATATTCCAAGTCAACTTCTAATATGCATGAGAATTTATCCCAATTTTTCAATTCTCTTTCATTCATCAATTTAAAATCACTAATAGGGAGTTTTTTACTCATTCCCCATCCATAAAGATTATTTGTGTCTAAATAAACAAGATATACATTCTCTTCTTCAGGATTATAATTTGTCATATATTTATTATTGCTTTTTGCATATCTTTTTGTGATAGTTGAAATTCCCCCTCGAATTTTATTTTCAATCATAAGGTACATTTGTGGGTCAGATAATAGATCCAATTCAACCCCAGTCATTTTTAACATTGCATCCCAAGCAAGCCCTGGAGAAGTATAATCCCAAGCGGGTCTAATTTATAATTTTCCTTACAAACTTTTCTAAAATTTTCAAAAACATCTGACAAAAGTATCACATCAGTTATTAAATACAAGTCATGATATTCTTTCATATTTTTAATATTAAATTTTTTCCAAACATTTTGCGCATGTTCATAATCCTCCTCTGTTACATTTTCATCATTTAATTTTGAATAAAATTCTTCAATGTTAGGTAATTTTTCTTCATTTAATTTTTCAATACTATCAAACCAATCATATGGAAACACACCTTTTCTAGTTAATAATTCTCTTTCTTCTTCATTTCTGTAAAATGTTTTCAAAATATTTAATTCATTTTTATCTAAATTTTTAACCAAGTTTCCTAAACTGCTTTGCATAAATTTAAAACTGTCAATAAATCTAATTTGTTTTTTAACATTAATCATTTCTTTGATTTTGTACTTTTCACTTCCATCTTCTTCAATTTTTTCAAATTAAATAATGTTTTGTTTACATCGATTTTTAAATTGTTTTTCTGTAATTATTGTTTTAGATTCAAATTTATCAACAATAATTTCTTTTGTAAATGAAATATATTTTTCTTCCGTATTAGGAATACAATTAATTTCACCCTCTGAAAATCCGAGATTTTTAATAAACAAATGACTGTCATAATTTTGTAAATTATGAAATATAACTGGAATCAATTTAGGTTTTTTCATTTTTGAATTACAACTACAACAAGCTGCTCCACGATATTTTCCGGTATAATGGCAATGATCAGAAATTTTATCACCAGCTCGCTGTCCACCAGGACCACTTGTGGCGCTGCTTTGCAGCGGTTCAAATTCTTTAGCACAAGCATAACATTTTTCAGCTCTTTCAAAATCTTCTTTATCATTTTCTCTGAATACTATCATTTTTGGAAATTTAAATTGTTCATGTATTTTTTTAATATTATTTTCTAAACTTTCTACAAATTTAGCTGAAACGTCAAACATGTCAGCTCTGCTGTCATTATGTTGGGTATATTTTACTAATTTTGGTTTAAATAAATTATCATCAAAACATTTTATCAAATAGCAATATCCAGACAGTTTATGTTTTTGAAATTGTTTTGTATTATCACCAATATTTTTATCCTCATATTTTAAATTACATTCAAAATCTGCACCAATTACAAATGGAACATTGTGCATTCTTTCATAACTTTTAAACTTTAATTTTTCCTGTTTATTAGGACAAACAGTTTTTCCACATTTATATTTTGAACAGTATTCCAAATGATTTTCAAGAGTTTTTTCATTTCTGAAATTTTGCAAACAATAATTGCAAATATGTAATTTTTCTTTGTTTTTATTTACTTGACTTGAAAATAATCTACTCATGTTTTTAATTAAACAATAATGTTTATTACTGTTTTCATTAGTTATTAACAATATGTTCACATGTGTGGTCACATGTGTGTTCACATATTCTTCGTTCAATTTACTCACCCTCAAAGGAAAAATTTCATGCTTTTTATTTCCAAATTTACTCCTTTCTTCATTATATTAAAACACATTAATTGCAATTTTATTATTTTTTTCAAATTTATCAATATCTGAAAATCCACAGGGGAAATTAATTCCTTTAATATTAAAACCCCCAGCTTTCTTTTTTAAAATTTTTGTGATTCTGCCAGGATTTCTGAAATTTGGATTGGTTTTCAAAATTGCACTTATTGTCATGCACCACAATAAACATTTTTGGTCATCATTCATAGGATTAATAATTGCATTTTTATTTTTTTAAAAATTTTGGAGTAGGAATATAACACGAACCAATTAATTGTTGAATTTTATTAATATTAAGAATTATTTTTAAACTTTTATAAAATTTCCATAGACTTGAATTTCTTAAATATTCTTCAAAACATTGAATAATTTTATCTTTCATTTTTTCATCTATTTCATCAAAATTGCTTCCAGCGAAAATTTCTTCATAATAACTGTAAAAATGTGCTTTATCTGTTGTTTCTTCTCCAGTTGAGGGATTTGTTTTTTTCATTAAACATACAAGAGTTAATTGTTGTTTTGGACCTGCGGTTCTGAGAGCTTTGCTCGATGTGCTTGAATTTTTTTTAAACTTTTCAATTGCCAATGGCTTAATTTTTTCCAATAAGCTCAAAGGATCATGTAAAGACAATCTGGCTTTTTCCAAATCCATTTCATATCTTTTTGTAACATTCAAAGCTTCTTTATCCAGCTCAAACTTTGGATCAGACATTTGTGGTTTTTCCTGTATTTAGTTAAATATATTTAAAACATTTTCTTTTAAATAATTATGCCAATTTGTTATTTTTTCTGTTCCTTTGTTTACATTATTTCTATATTTATCAAATAAATTAAGTACTTCTTCTTTAGACTTGTTGAATAAATTATTTGCCTTTTCTTTAGACTTTTCAATCCAAGTTTTAAACAAACTAAATTTAAAAACATTTTTTAGTTTTAATAAAGGTGTATTAATATTAGGGACATCTGTGCCCAATAAATTTATTGTTGTATTCATTCTTTATTTATATGTTTATTTTTTCTTTAAATGTAATATGATGCAAAAAAAAGAATAAAAATCATCTGATTTTTATTCTTAACCACACACCAAAGGTCTTCAATAATTAAATTTAAAAATATTAATGAATAAATATAATCTTTTTGGTCTTGGCTCCAAAATAATTTTATAATTTGTATAAATTTTTTCTTTGGCTTTATAATCAATATCAAAACCCCTAAAAATACAAAATTTTTCTTCAAAATTGATTGAATATTCATGATGTGGTAATTGTCCTTCTCCAGAAAGTTTAGCAATTTTTTTTTTCTAAAAATATATTTTAAATCATCGTCATCATAATTTTCATAATTTTTTTGTTTTAAAAATATTTCAACAACTTTTTCTGAGACTACTTGATTCATTGTTTTTTATTATATACAAATTTTTCGTTAAGAGCAAAATGCTTATTCAGCTAAAACCAAAAATGTTTGATCATTAATTTTCAAATCTTTTTTTGCTTTAATTCTGTACATGATGCTTTCTGCATTTAGGTTAAAATTTTTTGCAGCAGAATAAAGACTTTTAAAATTGAAAATTTCACCTATTTCTTTGTTTATAATAATTATTAGTGTTGGTTTTTTCATTTTTTCTCTGCAATATTTTTCATACTTTTCATTAGGTTTACTAATTTCCAAACCCAGTATTTTCTCAAGCTCATTTTTTATAAGTTTTATAATATTTTATTTTTTTTTCTTTTGCAATATCTCTCAATTGTTTAATTTAATAATATAATAACTTGTTTCGCTGCACTCTTGTTGCTGAGGACTTCGTCCGATGAGAACTTCGTTCGATTGATTGTTCATTTTTATTATATATTATTTTTTATTTAAGAACAAATATTTTTTTCTTAAAAAACAAAAATAAATAAGTTAAAAGTTGGTATTTTTCTTTTCTGAATCTTGTAAATCTTGTATAATTTAATCTCCAAATTTATTAAATTTTTAAAGTTTTCCATACAATTACAATTAAAACCATTTAAATTTAAATAATTAAATAGAAAATTATAATATTTAATGGAAATTTTAAATAAATTATAAACATTTGCATCTTTTAACCAATTATTATATTTTTTATCAATTTTTCCGTTTTTAAAGTAATCTAAAATAAATTCAAAAATGTTCATTTATTTTATTTATACCGTTTTATAAATTTGTAAACTATGAAGCCTCCTGAAATCCCAACCAGAAAAAAGCAACATTTTGATATTCTTTCATCTCATCTGAAGGTTTATAGTAATTCTCCAATTTTGTTCATTTCCCGCAGATTCACTGTATTCTTTCTGTAAACTTTTCACACGCACAAGAGTTTTTAATGCTGTGTTTGTTCGATTTATATCTGCATTTGCATCAGATAATTGTTGTCTTAATCATTCAATTTCTTCTTTTCTTTTCACTTGCTTTTCATATCATTTTCCTTTATCTCTTGCTAATTTTTCCATTGCTTCATTATGCCTTTTTATCTCTTTCATATCCAGAATGATTTAACTTTGAAAATATAAATCCAGCACCTGCAAAAGCAACTGCATTAAAAAGTCCTCCAATTACTGTTTCCATTTATTTTTATTTAATTTTTTATTTTACCCACTTTTTTGCTTTCTAAGATTTGAAAGGATCCGTAGGAAGACACTTTTTGCCTTGTGCATATTTAATTCCAAGTGTTGATAATCCTACAGCTCCTGCCAATTTCAAAGTAGGCACTAAACTAGCCGGAGTTGACAAACCATTACTAAATACTCTTTTTGTTATCATTCCAATTCCCACAGCAGCCAATGTGATTAGTGTAGAATCATATAATTCATTCATAGCTTCTTTTCTATTCATTTCAGTCATTTATTTATATACATAAAAAAATTTTTTATTAAAGCTTTGCTTCCTTACAGGCTTTCAATAGAACACCTTTGTGGACCGCTTTGCGGGTTTTTTTCTCTACCTTGAGAGGTGCTACCGTCATTCTTTTCTTTTACATTATTTACGAACTTGTAAGCTTTGCTGTCTTTTTCTTCTTTGATTTCTCTTTTGTCTCTTTTATATGAATAATATAACCCTCCAAGTGTGGCAACAAGCGTCACACCGCCAATAAATTATCTAAAATCTATGTAATCAGTTATTCCTTTTGCAAAACGGACTCTTGCGCGGTTTTCTTCGGGCGATTGTTTATTTTCTACTTCGCTTCACTGTCTTGCCTTTCTTTCTTTTGCTTCTCTTGAAATTTTTGCTAATCTTTTTCCCAATTCTACTTTTCTTGGATCTTTTACTTTAGCAGTTTTTTCAACTGCTGTTACTTTATCAACCTTTTGGTTGTTTATCAGCTTTCACAGTTTGTTCGCTTTGTTCACTCATTTATTTATCCTTTTATTTTTTTATTTAAAATTTATTCAAAGTTAACATAAGTCTATTTAAAATTAATTACAAGTCTGTTTAAATTAATTACAAGTCTATTTAAAATTTATTTAAGTTATTACAAGTCTATTTAAAATTTACTATAAATAAATTTTAAATAAACCTAAAAGTACTGCAAAGCAGTTCAAATAAATCCTTAAAGCGGTCCTTCCAGGTTACAAATAATTTATAATAGATTCATCAAAATCTACATTAAATTTTTTACATAATGCAACATGATTTATTAAAATTTGTTTTTCTTTCATTTTTCTTTCAGTTAATATAGAAGTGAAAAAAACCTCTCCTTCAAATATAAAAAAATTTTTTGAAATTTCAGATCCAAAAATTAAATTATCTGTTCCACTTGTTATTGCTCGAGATATAAAATCTTTAATTAATTTTCCATTTGCCCAAAAACTTGATTTATTTGTTTTTGGATTACTTTCTGCATCAATATAAATACTTATGCAATGGACTTTGTATTTTTCAAAAATATTTGTTTTAATTGGAAAAAAACTTTTATCTATCTCGTAATAGTCTGCTGTTCCTCCACTTTATATAATAAATTTACTTTTATTTTTATATCCAAATCCTCTCCAATTATTTTTATCTGTATTTTTATTCTCCATTAATATTGTCATTTTGTCAGTATTGTAAGAATAATCCAAAATTAAATAAACAATGAAAAAATTTAAATAAACTTTTTTTTCTGATTGAGTATTGATGTTTAAATTTAAAATCATTTTGCTTTTAATTCCGCCAAAGTATAAAATTTTTTTATTTGAAACAAAACTGGAATTTTTTAAAATAGGTTGTTTCGATTTGTTGGTTTCTGTAAAATTTTCATCTGAAATTTTTGATTGATTACACCAAATTTCTACTCTATTATCTGTTCCATCATATTCTAAATAACTTGTTAGATCATAAATTTCACCATAAAAATTAAAATCCGAATTTAATATGTAACTTTGAATAAGGTTAAATTGGTGAGCAGTATTTTTGGTTTTGTCATCAACATATTTCTTCCTAGTTAAATGTGTATCATCTGTTGGATCTGAATTTTTAATAATTTTATGATTTCCCATATTAATATCACCTGTCATTGTATCCCCTGTTAAAAATAATTTTTTATCAAATTCATTTAAAATGAAATTTTTTGTTTTTGAACTAAAATCATCATCTTTAAATATAACACTCACTTATTTTATATATTTATAGGATTATGATCGACTTTGTATAAATTACAAAGAGCATAATGATAAAACAAAATTTCTTTTTCTGTCATTTTTACGTGTTTTAAAATTGAAAAGAAAGATATTGATCCATGAAAAGGTGAATTTGTGTTGTTTTTTATATCACCAATTGTTAAAGTTGTATCTCCTAAAACAGTCTTGGCGGTAAAAGATGTTAACTTTTTTCCATTACAATAAACACTACTTTTATCATTATTTGCTGTTGTATACACATCCCAATGAATACTCAAACATATCCATTTATTCAAAACTCCAGCATTGTCTTTTGATTGAAAAGCAGCAATTGGTGTCTTATGATTTACAAGATTTGAACCAGTACAGATAGAATTAGCACTATCTCCAGCAATAACTAATTGTTTTGTAGTTGGATTTGCAAAACAAACAAATCTGTCAAAACCCCCATTATCATGTCCAAAAATTCCTCCTTTTAACCAATCACTTCCAGATGATAGAAAAGAATTCAATTTATAAACAACAAAAACATTTACAATATCTTTTTTTCCTGATATTGGATTAATGTTGGAATCTGAAATCATTCTATTGTTATTAAATTTTAAAAAATATTTATTATCTTCCTTTTCACTTTCTAAACACAAGGAAGGTTGAAGACTTTTTGTTGTTTGTTTAAAATTGTTTCCTTCAATTCCATAATCAATTATTTCTTTTACTTTTCCACCATTTCTTTCATACAACAAATCATAGATTGAATTATATTCAACAAAATATAAATTATGAAATTTCAAAAAAAATTATTTTTCAACACTGAAAAACTAACATCCTTTTTGAGAATGTTTAAATTATCATCCACATATTTTTTTCTAGCCATATCATTGTCATCTGTGGGATCCTCCGTCGTGGTGATACCAAATCAATATCACTCAGGATTGTTCCACAAGTCAGAGATAATTTTTTAGAATCTTGATAATCTACATATTTTTTTCTTGCTAAATGTTTTTCACCTGTAGATCTGAAGTTCTTATAATTTTATTATTTCCAATGTTAATATTTCCCGACATTGTTCCGCCAGTCAGAGATAATTTTCTAGAACCTTGATCATCCACATATTTTTTCTGACAAAGGTCTTTATTGCTCACAGGATTCGAATTTGTTAAAATTTTATTATTTCCCATGATAATATTTCCTGTCATTGTGCCACCTGTTTTTGATAGAAACAGCTTTGCTGCTGAAGTTCCTCCTGAAGTTCCTCCTCCACAGCTCGAAACAGCTCTGCTGACGTTGTCATCTACATATTTTTTTCTTGCCAAATGCGCATTTGTTGTAGGATCAACTGATGTTATGATATGGTGTGATCCCATGTTAATATCTCCTGTCATATCCTCTCCTGTGGTAGAAAGTTTTCCTGTTACATCAGATTCATGTTTACTTTCATATCCGTAAAATAAACTCATTTATTTTATAATAATTTCCAATAAAATATTTCCAATTGAAGATGACAGCTTGCTGTTGCTAAAGTTATTTCCTTCTACTTTGAATTTTAATTCATTATAAATTCCATTTGATAATTTTATTCCCCTGTTTCTTCGGGTGGATAAATTTTTGAGACACTGCCTTTAGTGTTTGTTCTGTTGTTATTGGAACTTGAATAAGTACATTACTTCTTTTACCATTTACAAAATTTTTACTTTTATCAATCATATTACAGCTTATGTTTACATATTCCAAGTTGTTATTAATATTTACTACATTTTCGCTTTCTTTTGAAATATTTGCTTGTATTACTTTATTCTCGGAAAATACTATGATTGGTCCAAATGTTTTCAAATTTAATGTTTTATCCGATTTTATTGTGCATTTTCCAGAAAAATCAATTTGTTCCAGTTCAATTGCGCCGACATTTTCTAATTCAGTTTTTAAAATATTAAAGGTATAATATCCATCTTTGAAGTCAATTTTTCTATTAGCACCTTGTGTATCATAACTAAAATGATGAATATTTTTATATAAATTATTAAAATTCAAAAAAATACTTACTGATTTTACAAACATTTTATTACAATTAGTTGATATAAGTGGCTCGTCTAATGGAATTATTTTTTCTGAGTTTTCATCTTTTGTAATGAAGATTTTTAAAGATATTGTCTTTTTTTTTATAATATATATTTTGATTTGAAACTTTGTTTCTCAGAGCACTTACCGTGTGATTAAAATTCCACCAATTATTAATAAGGATAAAACAATTAAATTATCAGTTGTTGGTGTAGTTGTAGTAAGCTTTTTTGTATCCCTCACAGGTTTTTTACTATGTACAAAAGGTTTTTGACGAACTTGTTTGCTTCGCTCACTATCATCTAATTTTTCTAATTTTTTCAATTCTATCTTGTGTTGTTTTTTTCACAGGGGATGTTTCACGGGTCTTTGGCTTGTAATAATTTAAATTTTTATTAATTCCAAAAAAAAATATTTTTATCAGGAACTTTTAATTTATTATTGTATCCTTCAATTGGATTTTTTAAAATAATTAAACTGCTCGGAATTAGCCATAAAATTGGACTTATAGCAGTATTTAAAACTACATTAGTTGACGAAATTGCTTGATTCATATTATTAATCCATGTTGATGTATTATAATTTATTATAGAATCTTCAACAATTTGTCTAAAAACTTTTTGTGTTTCTAATGCTGAAGCTCTTGGCCCAAAAATACTTTGTCTAGTTCTAGCTTGTGCTTCAAGGATTGCATAAAGATATGCTTCAATGCTCTGATTTAATAATTCTGTTCCCTTGATAGTTAATCCATTTGACATTCTAGGTATAAATTTTTTATAATCATTTTGAGTGTCTCTAATTTGCCCTGGACCATGCTGATAAGTTTTATTTGGATCTGTTCCAACGACGCCTTGTCCCAAATGTTCATTTTTATGATGTAAAATTTCTTGCCATGTCCATTTTGGATAATGATCTTTTAAAAAATTAACATTAAATGTATTCAAAATTGCAAAGTCTCCAGATTGAAATTGTCTCATAATTCTTCTGACTGAAAAATATAAATGAAATCTAACAAATGAAGTAATTTGTTTTGGAACATCTGAACTAAATAATAAATGTTGTATTGAAATTCCACAGCCATAAGATACTATCCATGTTCCTATAATGCTTTGAAAATAAGGTTCTTTCAGTGACCATTTTGCATTATCATTTGTTGTTATATCTAATCCGGGTAAATTGCTTTGAAAATAATCTGTATTGTTTACATAAATTCTAAACTGATTAATAGGATAACTTAAAACATACTGTGTTGGGAAATTATCCCAATAATAAGATTTACCTGTATAATCAACATGTCTTTTTCCTCTTGGTAATTGTTGCACAGTTCCTCCGATTTTCCAAATTTTTGGAAAGTGGGCGGAACGCCCGCTGTCGCTGTGTTCAACAGGTTTATTAATTTATAGGTATTTGGTTTCATTTGGATCATTTTTAAATGTATCTGATGTAATATCAGTTTGAATGTATTCATTATTAATGAAATAGATTTTTGCTCCATTAAAACTTCCGTCTTTTGTATAATCTTGTGTGAAGTTAAACCTTCGCAAATCTGCATAAGGGTACTTTTTTAAAAAATTTTCTTTTAATTTTTTATCTACAATTTTTTGTTCTTTCTTAACAAGATCATAATATTTTCCATAAAATTTTTTTGAAGCTTCTTCCACCATTTTTTGATTCATTGTTTACTTTTACAATATTAAAAAATAAATGAAAGATAAAGAAGTTGTTATTGTACAAGAGTTAAGAGACATTTACTACAACCCAGAAACTGGTTATCAATCTGCGGAAAGACTTTATAAAAAAGCAAAAGAAAAGGCATTAAACGTTAGTAGAAAAATCGTGCAAGACTGGTTAAAAACACAAGATACTTTTACAAGATACAAACCAATTGTTAGAAGGCATAAATTCCAAAGAACATTTGTCAAAGATTTAGCTGATCAAATACAAATGGATTTTGGTTGATAAGGGAAAATATAAAAACCAGAATAAAGGATATTATTGGATATTGTCAGCTGTTGAAATTTTAAGTAGATATGCATTCGCTATTCCTGTTTACAGAAAAGATACTAAAAACATGACAAAAGCTGTGGATGAATTATTAAAACAATTTAAAGAAAGATTTGGTAAATACCCAAAAGTCGCTCAATTTGATTAAAGAAAAGAATTTTACAATGTAGGTGTGAAAGAACTATTGAAAAAACATAATGTTGGATATCTTTCTACAAACTCTGATAGAAAAGCAGCTATATTTGAAAGATTTAACAGAACTCTAAAAACATCCATGTGGGATTATTTCTATAGCAAGGGAACTTATAATTGGATTAACCATGTAGATGAACTTGTAGATAATTATAACCATACTAATGTAGAATAGTCCTTTGAACTTTTCTAGGTTTCGTTTTGCCTCTTGTATCTCATAAGTGCAACCGCGGTACTTGTGTCATGCAGTTGTTGTTATGATTAATGCTCACACGCAAGTCACATGAAAAGGCTGTAAGAAAAACCGCCATCTTGGAATAAAGTAATTTGACTGTGCTTCTTTCCCTGTGTGTTTACTGTTCGCTCGGGCCGTTCTTCGCCGTCAACTTACCCTTACACTTACCGCACGACAACTAAACACAGTAGTATATTAATGAAACCTGCTGATGTGAACAAGTCTAACAAAGACCAAGTGTGGATTACACTATATGGTTACCCATTAGGAGATTTACCTTTACCTAAATTCAGAATTGGTGATACTGTTAGAATTTCTAAATATAAGAATATCTTTACTAAAGGTTATGAAGCTAATTTTACAGAAGAAATTTTTAAAATTGTAAAAGTATTTAGAGGTGATCCAAACATGTATGAAAAATAAAGATCATGAGGGAGAACCAATTATTAGAAAATTTTATGAACAGGAATTATCTGCTGTGGATAAAAAAGATGATATATATAGAGTTGAGAAAATTTTAAAAAAGAAAAAAAGTCAACGGAAAAAATATGGTGTTGGTAAAGTGGTTAGGCTATGACAATAAACATAATTCTTGGTTACCAGAAGAAAATATTCAAAACATCGAAGATGATAAATTAAATAAAATAAATAAATAAATGTCTGAAGGTTTTGATGATATTGAAATGAAAAATAGAAATAATGAAGAAGAAGAAAAAGAAAAAGAAGAAGAGGAAACAAGTTTTGGTGGATGTGATCTTGAAGACAACCCTGAGGGTCATAATAGAAGTATAAACATAATAAACACAGAAAATCCAAAAAGAAAATTTAATGGGGTTGACCGTGCAAGCGGCGAGCAAAGCTCTCTTTCAAGAGAAACACCTGTGAATATATCAAGAAGAATGAGAAATGTGAAATCGATAATAACTAATGATAGAAAACTAAGTTTTAAAAAAAAATATTTAAATTCGACTTGAAAAAAAAAAAAAATGGACCAAATAATAGTATATTGTTGGATCAAACAACATTTGTAAGAGACCAAAAAGGAAACGTTTCAATTATTTTCAAAGGTGAAAAAATTGGTAATGTCAATACCAACAATGAACCAGAGTTATTTACCAGAAAAAATAAGAAATATGTTGATGAATTTAATGATTATATGAAAAAAGCAAAAAAAGAATATGAAAAAACTCCAAGTGCGGTAATAGAACAAAGAATTGGAGAGAGCTTTGCTGAAAGTGATGATGGTTATTTTGAAAGTGAAGTTGTCAATTCTATCACTAATGATTCTCTTTTAGAAATTCAAACTAAAATTGATAATATAATTGGTGAAAATAACTTAAAAAAATTCATTGATAATGAACAGTATCCAAGACGAACATTATTTGAAAGAAATGAATTAAGAGAATTTAGAGGACTAGTATATTTGGAGGGTATTGACTCCAATCTATCAGAAAATGAAAAAAAAAGAAGTTATAGGTGGAAAAATTGATGGATTTGATAGAGAGCATAAACATTGGAAAAATAAATCTGATTTAGAAACAGCTGAACCCCAAAAAAGTATATATAAAAGTTTTTCAGAAACTGCAAAACTTCAAGCAGATAAAATGAGACTTGAAAATAATGAAAGACCAATTAGTGAAGACGGAATACAGATTTTAAATGAAAATGCTGAAGAATCTGACCTTGGAAGATTAGAAAGATTTAAAAAATGGGCAAAAGAAAATTTATTAGGTTTATCAGCAGTTGCTATTTCTGTAGCAGGTATAATTACAGCAATAGTTATAAGGGCAAGAAACGCATTAAAACAAGGTGCAAAAGCGGTCGGAAATTTAGGAAAAGCAATTGCAAATATAGGTAAAAATTTTGGTGCAGTCATTTCAGCAGTTTTAAATTTAATTTCACAGGTGTTATCATGGAGTGCAAAAGGTACTGCCTTTCTTGCTAAAAATCTATGGATATTAGCTATTGCCATTGCATACTTTTTATATGAAGAATATAAGCGAGCAAAGCGAGCTCGAACGAACGGTGAAGTGAGCGAACAGCGAAGCTGATAAATTGCTAAAGTAACAAAACAGCATGGCTGATAAATTAAATAAAATTTTTTTATATATAATAAAAAATGAATAGAGTAAACGAATTATATCCAAGATATAAAAGATCAAAAATGAGTGAAATTAAAGGAAACACAACAAGGCATGTTGTAACTTTGAATCCGAATTCAGCAAATCCAGAAGAAGAACTTTATATAGATATTCCAAAATTAAATAATAATTTGTGTCTTGTTCCAAATTCATTAAAATTGTTATTTAATTTTAAAAATGTAAATACTAAATCGTGGTTTTTAAATAATTTATCAAAATTGTTAAAGAAAAGATTGGTTGTTAAATTTGCTGGAGAAATTGTTTACGATAATAGTGGAGAATCTTTACTAGAAATTTACAAAGATCTCTGGAAGCCTGAATTTGAAAGAGCAGATATGGTTGAATACGGCATCGCCCGAGATAACCTCAGAAAATTAATTTCAAAAGATGACTCTGGAGCAACAAGTGGCAATGCAGAAAAAGCTTATGATAAATTAATGTATGATATTTATGGAACAAAACAGTGTTTAAAATTAGAAAAAATACTTTAAGATCATGGACTATATGCCCCTTACGGAATGATTAATAATTTTCAATACATTTTAACTTTTCGAAAAGCTAGTGAAATGATGGTAGCACAAAGTGGACAAAGTGTTGGTGGATATACATTGGAAAATTTAGAACTAGAGTATGAAACAATTGAAAATCAAGACTTGGCAATTGATGTTTTATCAAATTACACCACAGGAAGATCATTATCATATAATTATGTAACTTTGATGAAAACAGTAGAATGGAATAAAGATGCAACTTTACATAATGAAAGCATAAATATTCCGCGGAAGAGTATGGAAGCAGTTGTACTGTTATTTAGAAATAAAACGGTCACAGATAGCAAACAATTTGTTTATCCAAATATAACAGAAGTCGAAATTTCTTTTGAAGGAGTACCAAATAGTATATATTCTCAAGGTATGCCAAAAAGATAATTTTTTCAAGAGGCATTTAGAATATTTCACGGAGGATATGAAAAGAGTGATGCAGTTATGAGTATTGAAAAATTTTATAAAGATTCATTTGCATTATGTGTGGATTTAAGAACATTAGATGATAACTTTGTTTATGGAACTGGTAAAAAATTAGTAAACACACTGTCTTGATTATTGTTAGAAATTAAAAAAGCTGCTATTTCTGCAAATGTAATGTGTCATATATTTGTGATAAGTGATGGATTGTTAAACATTGTAAATAAAGATTTGTCATCAATTCAATTTTGAAAACAAAAATGAAGGATTTTTGAAAAATAAAAAATGAATGACAGCAAAGCTGAAGGTAAAAAACCATTTAATATGATAATTGTTGGAATGACTGCTTGTGGAAAAACAAAATATCTTTTAGATATTATAGAAAATAAATATAAAAATTATTTTGATTATATTTTTTTAATTTGTCTGACATTTGAATGGAATAAAACTTATGAAAATTGGAAATATGATAAAGATGAAGATTTTATTGCTATTCCTTGTGATCAAGATAATGTTGAAGATTGGTTAAAATTTATAGTTGACTTTTCAAAAGGAAGTAAAAGTCTTACTATTCTTGGTGATTGTGCAAGTGGAAAAAATGTTAAAAATAGAACAAGTGAGTTGGTTAAATTAGGATTTTCTGCAAGGCATTATAATCTTTCCGTTGTTGTAATTACACAACAACTCACGTCAATTGCTAAACCATTTAGAGAAAATATTTCAAAATTAGTCACATTTTATAATCCGAATAAAAAAGATATGACAACAATAATTCAAGAATATTTAGATGTAGGTGACCGCACGGCGGAAGGTAAAAAAGAATTGGATAAAATTTTAGAAACATTAAAAACAAATAAATATTCAAGATTAGAAATTAATTTAATTTTTCCATTTGGTTATAAAATAAATGAGTGAACAAAGTCAACAAGAAAATTTAGAAGTTCTGCCAATTTGAACAACTGCAACAACTGATACCGCAAACTGCGAAGCTAATATGAAGCAAGATGTGAAAAAAGAAGTAATGAAAAAACGAGAAGAATTGATAAAATTATCTGAAGATGGGGAAATTAGTCAATCTGTTCAAAATTTGAAAAAATCAAGTGATAAAGTTATATTTAAAATTTTATGCAGAATATGAGGCAAAAGAAGCAAAAAAAGCAAATGTATTTTTAACAGATTTATTAATTAGTAAATTTGCAGATTTATTAGGTGGGTTAGAAGCAATTGAAAGCAGTGAAGAATCGGAAAAAGAACTTATTAAAGATAAATTACTGAAACGTGATGTAAAATCTGTAGTTGAAAAACAAAGTCCATATTTACTATATCTTGGAATATTATCTGGTGGAGTTACAGTTGGAAAACATGTTATTAAAAAACAATCAAGAACCAGTAGTGAGCGAAGCGAAACGCATCGTAGCAATGACGATGAATTTGAATAATTTTATAATATGATGTATTATAAAATTTTATAAAATAATTTATCACTCAAGGGTTGATTTTACAAACTCGTTTACTTCTTCTTAAATTTCTTTATCATCTTTAATTTCATCTGTCATTTCTTTATCATCTTTATCTTCTTTATCGTCTTTATCGTTTGTAGCCAAAGATTTGTTAAAAATTTCAGGAACTTGTTTAACAAGATTTGATTCTTCTTGTTTTGTTTTTTGTTGAATAGATTTTATAACATTTTTAGCAACTAATTTTAAATTTTCATCCATATTGTCAAAAATAAATTGTTTTACTGAAGCGGTTCCAAATTGAATATTACATTCGATATCATATTCCTGCCCTGCTCCCAATAAAAATCCAAACTTGAACGCTTTTTTCTTAAATATTTAATGATTTTTTTCAATAATTTTTTTATGAGGCTTGCCGTCGCTTTTCTCCGGTTTCGAAGTTGATTGTTTCCCATTTTTTTTATTTATATTTTTATTTAATTTTTCTCAAATTATGTTTAAGCAATAAATGAAATTTTAAATATTTTCTTTTCTTTGTTTTATAATTAAAAATATCACATTTATATTTTCTAAAAGGTAGGCAATTCATTTTTTTATTTAGAGAAATATTTTTTTTTGCTTAATGACAAGATTAGAATTATTGTTTAAAATTGTATAAAAATATGGGAATTTCCTAAACCTAATGGTATGGGAATTTCCCAAACCTGATGTTGAGGGATTTCCTCACATTCCATACATTCCAGATATCCCTAACAACCGGCGAATCCGAAAATAGTTTTTTTGTTGACATCGAGCTGTTCAAGTTGTTAGGGAGATTGAGCATGTATGGAATGTTGAGGGTATTCCCCTGTGACGCTTTGAAAAATTTTGATGAAATTCCCGGTAACGTTATCAAATTCCTGGAAGCAGCTGGAAATGGCGTCATTAGGAAAAAGGTGATTCCCCAAACCTGATGTTGAGGGATTTCCCCACATTCCATACATTCCAGATATCCCTAACAACCGGCGAATCCGAAAATAGTTTTTTTATTGACATCGAGTTAGGCTGGTTGTTAGGGAGATTGAGCATCTTTGAAATGTTTGGAATTTATCAGCCCGCTGTGTTAGGGGATTTCCCTGCGACACTGAAAAATTTTGACCCATTTTGAAACTTGTAGCTTCAAGTAATGCTGTTAAAGTACTATGAAAAGATCGAAAACCAGATTGACAAGGAGTCAATAAATTGTTGGTATTTAGATATTGATACAGCTGATCAAATATAATTTTCTCGAAAATTTTGCGACAAATAGAATAACGGATATTGGCCGGTAATTGCTTGGGTTACTTTTAACACCATTCTTAAATACTGATGATACCCTACTCTGCTTCCATTCACACGGGAATATTACTGTTCGAATAGATGTAGCAAATATTACCGTCAAAGAAGGCGCAACCACGTCAGCCCCTATTTTTAATAATTTACTTGGTATTTTATCTAATCCTTCAGATTTCTTTTCATCAATTGTACGCAACATTTGACGAACTATATCAATATTCGGAGTTTGCAGCGAGAATGTTTTATCTGCACGTGTAAGATAATGTTCAGGGCTATGCTCAGGCGAAGCTATTTGAGCAGCAAGATCTTACCCAACATTAGAGAAGTAAAAACCATGACCAGCCGACAACTTCAAAAAGTATAAAATAAAACATATTCCGAAGAATAAAGTCATCTTGAGAACTCAAGATATGAGTCAATGCAAGATAAAACTATAGTTGGAACTGTGATATTTCGACTTTATTCCAAAGTCATCCTCAGACAGAATGATAATTACAATAAAATGCCAGTGTCTATATACAGGTGTGATGACATCATCGAGACGGAATTAGAAAACACTACCGATAATCCCTAATTTACATGCTGAGATGTTGAGATGCTAATGCTAATTAGAAGTTCTCACCACCATTAATAAAGCGGTTGGGCGTGAATAGAACTAATGGGCTAACTGATAACAAATGGCCATAATATCTAATTAAAAAGGTTGAGTTCTTTGCTAGCTTTGAGCCCAGAATTAAGCTCAGGTTTATTGAACTTAATGTGGAGTGCTTCAATTATTAGAAGTTTATTGGTGTTAGTAGACTTACTCGTATAAAGAATTTTATAGTTATTAAAGATTAAATTTTTAATGGAGGTAGATGTGTTAGAAGAAAAGGGAAGGTCATTTAGTCGGTCGTACTGATCATATAAGTCATTAATGAAGTGAGCGTGTTCACATTCGAGAAAATGTTGGGCAACTGCACTGGTGTTATGTTGAGTAGAATGTTCGGAAAGGCGTTTGTGAAGACAACGGTCGGTTTTACCTATATATGTTTTGTTGCAGCCAGGACAAGTAATTTGGTAGACGACATTATTGCGAGACATTTCCGGAATCTTATCTTTGTTAGAAATAAAATAGGAGACTTTTTTCGTGTCGTAAATAACGATAAATTTAACGGGTTGATTAAGATGACGCCGAATTTTCGAAATGCATGATTTAACTAGATTTTCACTTTGTTTACCGAGGAAAGGAATACGTATCCAAATATTGGGTAAATTGTCATCATCGCAAGACCTATTCATTTTAATTGTAGTAGCGTTGTATTTGCGTTTTAGTTTATTAATTAGAAAATATTTTACGCTGTTGGGATAACCATTCCACGACATACAAGATTTTATAAAACTGATTTGGTTGTTAAAAAGCTTTCTTGAGCTACAAATTTTAAGAGCGCGGTTAAAAAGAGACTTTATCCATGCAGTTTTGCGTGAAAAAGGTTCAAAACTTGTAAAGTGCGTATATTGACCAGTGTGAGTATCTTTATGATAAACGTCAGTACCATCAGCCGAAATTTCGGCTGATGGTACTGACGTTTATCATAAAGATACTCACACTGGTCAATATACGCACTTTACAAGTTTTGAACCTTTTTCACGCAAAACTGCATGGATAAAGTCTCTTTTTAACCGCGCTCTTAAAATTTGTAGCTCAAGAAAGCTTTTTAACAACCAAATCAGTTTTATAAAATCTTGTATGTCGTGGAATGGTTATCCCAACAGCGTAAAATATTTTCTAATTAATAAACTAAAACGCAAATACAACGCTACTACAATTAAAATGAATAGGTCTTGCGATGATGACAATTTACCCAAAATTTGGATACGTATTCCTTTCCTCGGTAAACAAAGTGAAAATCTAGTTAAATCATGCATTTCGAAAATTCGGCGTCATCTTAATCAACCCGTTAAATTTATCGTTATTTACGACACGAAAAAAGTCTCCTATTTTATTTCTAACAAAGATAAGATTCCGGAAATGTCTCGCAATAATGTCGTCTACCAAATTACTTGTCCTGGCTGCAACAAAACATATATAGGTAAAACCGACCGTTGTCTTCACAAACGCCTTTCCGAACATTCTACTCAACATAACACCAGTGCAGTTGCCCAACATTTTCTCGAATGTGAACACGCTCACTTCATTAATGACTTATATGATCAGTACGACCGACTAAATGACCTTCCCTTTTCTTCTAACACATCTACCTCCATTAAAAAATTTAATCTTTAATAACTATAAAATTCTTTATACGAGTAAGTCTACTAACACCAATAAACTTCTAATAATTGAAGCACTCCACATTAAGTTCAATAAACCTGAGCTTAATTCTGGGCTCAAAGCTAGCAAAGAACTCAACCTTTTTAATTAGATATTATGGCCATTTGTTATCAGTTAGCCCATTAGTTCTATTCACGCCCAACCGCTTTATTAATGGTGGTGAGAACTTCTAATTAGCATTAGCATCTCAACATCTCAGCATGTAAATTAGGGATTATCGGTAGTGTTTTCTAATTCCGTCTCGATGATGTCATCACACCTGTATATAGACACTGGCATTTTATTGTAATTATCATTCTGTCTGAGGATGACTTTGGAATAAAGTCGAAATATCACAGTTCCAACTATAGTTTTATCTTGCATTGACTCATATCTTGAGTTCTCAAGATGACTTTATTCTTCGGAATATGTTTTATTTTATACTATTAGAGAAGTAGTTGTTAAATCTTCGGCTATCTCTCTGGGTGAAGTCAGTTCTTGCTCCCCTACAACAATTTTTGAAATTCTTTTCGATTTGTTAGGATTTCTAGAGCTCAATTCATTTATTATTTTCCAAGTTTTCTTCACATTTCCTTTTGTTTAATTCAAGTTTTTTTTGTAAAGTAATCACGCTTGGTTATTTTAATTTCATTATTAATCTTATTTCGTAACTGCCTGTATTGATGCCAAACTTGGGAATCCTCTGATGAAATACCTTTCCTTTTCAAAAAGTCCCTATTAAATATCTGTTGCCTTAATTCATTTGTAACCCACGGGGATTTCTTATTTTTAATTCGCCTCGATTTAAGTGGTGCATTTTGATTAATTGTTTCCATTAATAATTTTTTCCATACATTCCACATCTTGTTTGGGTCTTCGGAACAGTAGACATTATCCCACTGTTTTTGCTCTAAATCACTCAAAAACGTTGTTCTATTAAAGTTTTTCATTGTCCTAATATGTATTGTTGAAGGGCCTTCTCGTACATAATGAGCTTTACGAATCCTGTAGACTAATGAATGACTGTTAATTGATAGATGTATAACTCCTGATTTTACAATATTGGAAGGCGTATTTGTAAGACATTGATCAATCGGAGTACTGGATCTAGCAGTTACTTCGGTCGGTTGTTGTATTGACTGTTCTACACCATAAATGTTCAATACCTCTGTTATTTTTACCCTGTTTGGAGACCTAGCTGTCGGTGTAAAATGCACATTTATATCCCCCAACAGGTAGTAATCCAAATTTTCAGCGTCCATTAAGCCGATCATTTGCTCAAAGTCTAAGAAATGAGTCACAGGGGAATCAGGAGGCCTGTACCTAGTACTCACCAAGATAGACCTAGGTCGCGGCTTTTCGATCTCGACAATCAAACTTTCGAGGTTTTCAGATTGTAAATCATCACGTATGTTATAATTTAAATTCGATCGAATATACATACAAATTCTCCCTCCATGTCGAACATTCACTTCTCGGTCTCTTCTAACAATTTCGAAACCTGGTAATCCGACCTCATGATTCCCAATTGTGGAGTCACACTTAGTTTCATTTATACATAATATGTCTATTCTGGTACTACTCATAAATATTCGTAATTCGTCAAAATGTGGTAAGAGATTATTTATGTTTAAGCTAGCCATAACTAGACCACGCTGAAATGGTATCTTATCAACATTATGTAAGCCATTTAAATCATTAGTTTCCTCTATGTTTACTGGCAAATCACTATTTACACTCATCTGCTCATCGACATTTCTTACAGACTCCCACATGGCATTGTCCTAGTCTTTTCTATCATAATTTCTATATTATATTGCCCTTATATTCTATTGCCCTTATATAGCTCATTGAAGGTGGACTCGTCTACAAGGTCAATTAATGCTCCGGAATCGACCATCATTTCCACTTGCTTTCCGTTGATCTCGACTCCGCACATGGGTTGCATGTGACGGCCTACTGTGTAAACATATCCATCTTCCTCATCAGTGTCTTGATACGTGACAAGTTTCGCCGACTCAGGTGGGTTGGTTCTGCAGACACGGGCAAAATGGTTTAGGTCGCCACATGAGGAGCACTGCTTGTTCTAAGTAGAGCAGGAGTCTTTGTGGGAATATTCTCCACCGCAGCCCCTACATTTTTCCTTTGGCTTTCGTGACTGGTCACGTTTGGGTGATTCTTTGCCATGCTCTTGACGGCGTTTTCCTTTAGGCTGTACTGGTGACACCTTTTTGCGTAATTTCACTGTGTTCACGATTTTATCTTGGTTTTCAAAATCCTTTGCCTGTATTTTGCTTAGTTCTAGGGCTCTACCGGCCTTCATGAGAGCGGCTAAGTCGAGGTCTTCACGCAGAGCTTTGCGCCGGAGAGAGTTTGATTGGCAGTTAAGGATGATTTGCTCTTTGATCTCTTTGTATGGATTTGCAAAATTGCAGGTCTTTGCTAGGCTTCTTAGACGTGTGTAGAAGTTATCCAGAGTTTATCCTTCCTTTTGTTTCGTTTGACGGAAGTTGTAAACTTCGTATGTTGTTGGCTTGTGGAGAGAAATGAACGTTTAATTTTTGGACTGCCTTCTTGTAATCTTTTTCACGACCGACGTCTTCAAGCGTGTCGAAAATCTCGTCGACTTATGGACCGCCGTAATGCAGCAGCACTGCTCTTCTCTACTTGTCGTCGGAGATTCCCATTCCAATGATTAGTCGTTCGAATCGCCCTAACCACTTTTTCCATATTGGGCCAGCGTTTCCATCTAGGTGAACATCGAAAGGTGGGAAGTTTGGTAAGGAAGTCGCTATTTTTTTTTTATTTCGCGGGAATATCGCTTCGGAAATCTCGTCGGAAATCTCTTCTAAAATCTTGTCATATCGTTAAAAGAACTCGCTCTTTGGGTTCTTTGTGTCATCCCATCTTCGTCGCCAGATGTGGTGTTTGAGCTCAGTCAAGGAAAAGTGTATCAAACAGACTATATTAAACACAACACTTTACTTGAAACCTACAAAGCTATAATAATAATAGTGGAAAGGTCAGGGGAACCGGTCCAAGATTACGTGCGGTCATTGCGTCATCACAAAGGCTGACAGACATCAAAACACTACGAAAGCAAGTATGCATTGGCAGATCGAAACAGCCGATTTCAATGCATTATCTGAAAACAATCGCATGATTATGTCCAAGGAAGAGAGAGCGTAAGAAAAAAAAAATTCAGCATTTTGTGGAGATAAAAGCCAAGCAGTGAAACAACAGCAACAACGTCTAACCTGATGGAGCTAACTTTATCGATTGTTCTCAGCAACATCGCCTCCACATCTCTGCGTTAAAAGAATTCATGGACCAAATAATAATATAGACAATGTTAAAATAAAATATGAGAATTTTAGTCAGACGCTGATTTATATAAAGTCGAGATTTACTCAAGAAACTGGCGTTGTTATTTGTCTAAATAGATAATTTACACTATATCTTGTGTGACTCCTGTTTTTGCTGACGACATCAGTTAACAGAGCCTACCGAGTTTCGTCCTTTGGTAAAACCTTTTTTTTTGTCGTTTGAACAACCAGGTACAAGTCCCTAGACCACCCCGTACTTCCTTCGTCTTGTGGTTGATAATACTACTTTTTTTTTTTTTCTTATTTTTACGATGCTACAAATTAAACTTTGCTGTGTTTACATTTAACCGGAAAAAGTCCCGGGAAGGGACTAAAGTGCTGGGGGACTCGACAGGAACATGGCTACCAGTGCATGCTCATAAAAATTAGGGAAACATTTTCACGCGAGTCGAGCCTCTGGTTGATTATTTACTCTGTGGCCGCGCCCAAAGTTTCTTCAATAAACCTCTAATATGGCCGTCGTGACGTCATATGAAAACCATCATTACGAACGTCCTCAGGTTCTTCCAGGTGATATGATTATCGCATACAATATTACATCCCGGCATAGCGACTTCCGTATAATCTTGAAAGTAGCGGACAGTTGAGTTACATTTACATACAAATGGAAAACTCTCTACATTTTTCTGATAGGACCAATGTTTTAAACGTTGTTTTAAATATTTTAAATGTCTGTTTTAAATGTCTCTTAGCCTTATGTTTTAAACGTCCCAGATGGACCTTTGGTGGATTGTCTCTTAACTAATGAAAATTTATGCAAATCGACAGACGTGGCTTTATACCTTGTCAACTTAAACCTCGTTTATACTATAACATTTTGGGCACGGAAAGGCAAATTTTAGGCACGACACAGCTAGTTAGCCGTACCGAGACCCAGTACCGCCGAGAAGGGGAGATAGTGGGATTAAACTGACTACGGGCCCAGAAGAAATAAGGGAGATAAATAAATAAGATATCAAATGGCCCGTTGGCCGGTAAGAACTATATTGAATTCGGATTTTTTATCACTGGAATAAAGGATTATAGCTCATGTGCCATCTGTGATACCATGTAAAACATAGCAATATGACCATTTTTTCACTGTAATTTTATGTTTCGTAGTCAAAACACGAAAAGATAAATGATTTTACATTACATGACGTTTAGGGTTTACACAGTATGGACCCGTCGTTTATTAAACATTGAAGTAGATATGAACGAAAGTTCAAAAACTTGCTATAAAATTTTGGCCTTGGTATCAACTGTATTTATTAATTCAACTCTAGAATTCCTTCAATGCTTTGTTTTTGACGGTTCATACAGTGAGATGTGAGGAGAAATTAAAGATCTGATGAAAAACACCGAAAATTAAAGTATACAAAGCTTCATTCTGTCCGATACTTAGTGAGGTTAGTCAAATAAATTTTCGACTGGGGATCCATCAACTTCTGTACCTCTACCACTGAGGCCTGCAGCAGCCTTCGTTGGCACTGCCGAGACCTACATATACAGAGGTGTTCGGTACGGCTAAATTTTAAGGAGTCTGCACCGTTTACATTGTGAAAGTCACCCGTGTCGTGCCCAAAAATAGCGGCACCTTTGCTAAAATTTTAGCCGTGCTGTGTCCAAAATGTCAACAGTGTAAACGGGGTTTTAATCAAGCAGTAAGCGAAATAACTCAACGGACGTTTTATCGATTGATAGTTTAATATGATAAGATCATTCTTTGTTTTGGGAATAAGTTATTATTGTCATCATCAATTCATATAGTTCAATACGATGGCGAAGTACAAGTTTAAAAATTTTCGGAGGATGTTTTCGAGATACATGACGGTACGGATAATCTAAATTCATGTCATTCAAAACTTTTTTTTCATTATTTAACTTAGTAGAAGGGAAGGCATAATATACAAATTTCGATTTAATTAAAATATTTTAGTTAATTTCGTTCTGTAAAGATGTGTAGTAAGTTTTTGAGATTTGTTTATTCCATGCTAAAAGATATAACTGTGACTGGTTAAAAATTTGTACTTGAAATCAACTTATTTTATTGCGTAAGTCAAGGTTGCCAGATGTTCAGCGTTGTAAAAGGAGAAATCGGCCTACCAAAACGGTCAGATGGCAAAAAAAGAGATGAAACTTTTTGTAACGCCTCAACAGTTATGAGATATCCACCAAAGATTTGTGTGTTCTGCTGTCTGCTTAACAAATCTAAATTTTCGTAATGGTTGAAGAGCCTTATTTATAGTTGTGTGACCAGCTGAGTACTCAGTTCCACTTTAGTGTCAGAATTCTACCGGGATTCCTAGTCAGGTATCGGAAGAAAAAAGTGGTTGGGGATGTCTTACGCTTACTGGACTGTTGGAATGCAGGATCAGTTGGAAAGCGGAAGGGGCGGATCCAACCTAAAATTTGACGGATGCTCAATCTCAAAATAAGAAATCCATAGGGATGGTTTTATCACCTCCTGACTTTAAAACCATTATTTTGAGTTCATAGGTTTGGAGAGAATAATTTGATGTTAGCTTTAGTAGTTTTCTTATTGTAGCCCGCAATAACAGCAGTATTCTTATCTTGCCCTTCTAATGCCGTTAGAGCTGTGTCAGACAAGGTCATGGCAAGTGCATTTGGCAGAACGGAAAATGTTCTTGTTTCTGCTAGATGCGACGCCATAACAACGTACATGATTGTAGAACTCTATTCGTAAGGCAACACATATAGACTACATCAGACCAGAGAACATGCATTATAAAGGCAGTTTCTGATTCCCAAAGTTTGAAAGAGAGAAAGGCAGGTTAACCTTCATTTAAACTTTACCGTTCGGAAAACCGACAGGAAGGTTGGGATTCTGTCGCATTAGGTGGTGGAAGTTGCGGGGCCAATTTTTACAAATATTTAACAACTGCAAAGTCTGAGAAATATTAAGTGTGTTTCCGGGATGATGCTGTGTAACATTCCGTGTTTCGGAATAGACTTACTAGCGTACGGTGAAGACGCCTGTGGAGTTTCTGTTAAGGGTCTGCTCATCGAAAGCCAAAAGCTTGTTCTAGTCACGTGGATTTTCCACAGAAAGTTGGAATCCTATGTGATTGGTTGATTGTTAACTTATTACAGATAATGTTAATCACGACAGTGGCGGATCCAGAAAACTTTTTAGCTACGGCAGAGTTTGTGGGATGAGGTAATCGCGTCTTCGGTGCAGTCCAACTACTAGGGGTCGAGGGCATGCTGCCCCGGATAATTTTTCAAATTTGGATCTCGGAAACGGCATTTCCTGCATACTAAGAGCTTTCCTAACAAAATTTGCTAGCTTCAAGTTGTGTCTCAAACAGCCAATTTTATTTTGTTTTTGACAAAATATTTTATCAAAAATTCTTCATCGAAGGTCGACGTGACATTTTCACCCCATGTCAGAGCTCATCAGCATGACTGAGAAACATCGTAACATAATGTGCGCAATGCGTCCGACATAGACAGTCATGAATAAGACTGCCGAAGTGTCTGGTTTTCAGGCGCCAGATACTCTCCTTTCAAAACCTCTTGGACGAGGCTTTTATTAATACAGACCATATGGGACATTTCATAGACATAGAAGAACTCATCTCGCTATATCATCCTTTGGTATTAAGAGCCTTGCCAGAGATGGTTGCAATGATAGAATCATTATTGTATTTGTGAAGCAAGAGTACTTATAATTGCGTAAAAATTGTGATTGGATGATGGCTTGACACATTGGCGGATTAACCAATAGGCACTATAGCACGTTCCTAGGGCCCACGAAGTCCAAGGGCCCACAAGGATGTTTGCCTATGCGGTTATGTTTCCTCTTTCAGAACAAAACAACGAAGTACACACACAGTTATTCTTGTGAGGGGTACGTACTTTATAGCTTTCGTGCGTTTTGACTATGGTGAACTGTTGTAGGTAAACGAATGTCGACACAAACAACATAAGAAAGAGAGGAAATTAATCTAATGACTATAAAAGTATTTAAACAGAGCTCAAAGAAACAAAAGAATGTATAACGTGTTTTCGAGAAAAATACAAAAACAAACGAGAAATGAAATGAAATATAACACTGGTTAGTGCTTCCAAATTCAATTGAAAACCAGATTATTTGAAAGAACAAACATTCACTTTTACAATTTTTTAAACAGGACAACTTCCTTTTGATGAAAATCTAAAATCTTTTTACCTAAATGACTGAATTCTTTTTAAAGGATTCCTTTACCCTAATATTGTTTATATTTATTATCCTACTCGTTTTTCTTTGCTTGTAAATGTTTTGAAACAGAGAACTGAATTCAAAAATGCACAAACACTTGAAAAGGGCTGAGACGGAAAAAATTACGTACTGGAAAGAGACTGAGACTGATAGATGAAACAGGCCGCGATATTGGTTTTGTTTACTTCGATGAAAGAAATTCGCATTTCGGGATATTGATTCAGTAAAATGTAAAATGCATTAGGTATGAACTTTACTTTTACGGGCTTTAACTACAAAATGCCAAGAGGTGACTGGTACAACGGTAAATATGAAAATGGTCACCCGAAGTGTCAGAATAAACAAAAGTGAATTGAGAAAGCAAGGCGTCTCGAGGGAGCCATTCTGGGATATTTTACGTCAAAAGGCAATGATTACCCGAGTTTATGTAGACCTTAACAAGATGGCACGAGTCCGAAAGATGGCTTTATATGTGAAGGCTCTGCAGACGCATATACAGATATGACAGAAACTGAATTTGAGTTGGTTACAACCTCATGTGGCTCTGATGAAGATGGTATATCTGCATCCACAAATGTCTCTATTCCTAACGACATTCAAGAACTGGAGACACTGTCAAACCCACCAGAAACAGTGGCAACGTCATGTGGCTCTGATAAACATGGTATCTCTACAATTGCAGACACCTCTGCCCCTAACAACCAATCCATTCAAAACTTTGTAACAGGAGCGACAAAAACAATAACACTTTTCTACTGTTAAGATAAAGATAGCACGTCTTATTTCAGAATCATCCACGTCTTCATCTGCATGTTTCTGCTCATGATCATACCTCGTCCCAAGACCCGGTAAATGAAGTGACAGAAATAGTGACGACTTCATCTTGTTTTGACAATGAACCCTTTCCCATAATTTTGCATAATACGATAATCCTTCCAAAGGAAAAACTGTCAGCTGACAGACCTCCGAAAGAATTACAGCGATGAAGTGGCAGAGTGAACATTCACCCTTGATTTGATAGATCATTTTTCAGGAAACCTACCATCCAAAAATTTGCACAAAGACCTTTACAAGTTGGGAAGATTGTACACATCCAAAACTAGATTTGTCCAACGGAATTCTTTGTTTGGAAGCTTGATATTAGAGAGAGTGTAAAAAAGGACTGGTTGGTGTACTCCCCATCGACTGGGAAAGTTTACTGTTACATTTGCAAACTGTTCAAACGCGAAAGTGACTGGTTTTCCCTGAATGGCTTCAATGATTGGAAAAATCCAAATAGAATCACTAATCACGAGCGCAGTGATAGTCATTTTGTAGCTGTAAAAATGGCATTCGAAAACGCTAATGTGCACCATGTCGATTATGCTATCGAAAAGCCAGCAGGAGTATGAGCAGCAGGACAGGGGTGGATCCAGGCTACTGCCACTAGTTTCCAGAAACTAGTCACAAATCGATGAAAGAAAGACAAAAAAGTATTTTTTCTTATATCACAATTCGTCTGAAAATGAGTATAGGATAAATACCGAGAACGGAGGCTTCAAGCCAGATACTTAATAATCCAGATACTGGATTAATTGTTGTCAGGGATTGTATATACAATCCCGGCTATTTCAGGTATTGTATATACAGTCCCTGCCAGCTTTTCAAAAGCTCTTTTGTTTAGATAAGTTTCTTCGGAGGATAAAACCCTCAAAAGAACAAAGAAAACCGACTTAATCGTGCTTAAATGAATAGTATTATTTTGTTACTGAGTACTTTAACTTGTTATCAGCATTTCCTGCACTAAAACGTCTATTTTTGTCGCGAAAGCCGTGTAGCTACTTCTCCCCAAGATAAAACACTTGAAAACGGTTGTTTACGCTATGATATGAGCGACGTGTGCACTCGCGTGGAACGCTTCGTTTGGAAACTAGTCAGAACTTTTTACTGATTGGCTAGCCAATTATGGGCACTAGTCAGAACTTCCTCTTCATTAGAGCTTCGGCAACAAACACGAGGAATTGAAAAGGGTAAGACGTTGTCACGGTTATCAGTCCGCTAACGTCTCATAAATATAGTCCACTACTATTAGCTTTGCTACAAACATGTCAGGTACACAGAACATAACTGCAGCATGAATACTCTGCAATGCAAAAAAGCATTGGCATCCTCATATGCAATGATTATGCAAAAAATTTATTTTCCACTGTTATCTTATTTTAATAAATCTGCTCATTCACTTCAAATTCATATACGTCTTTTTCCTTGTAATAAATTTTTAAGCTCAATCACAATTACTACAACAAAACATGAAAGTAACTGTATTTCTTTCCATGTAGTAATTAAACGAAACAAAATATATAATATCAACGCACGTTCAAATTAAACTAAAACAAATTTCACAGAACTAACAAAACTGAAGCTGTAAAGAATTCAAAATCATGAATAATTGAAAATTCGCATGGCTTCATGGGGAAATGCTGCTTAAGAGGAAACTTCAGATCAACTTTCATCATTCATATAAATACACAATCAATCTTTTTCATTTAACATTTTAATACCATTATTGATGAGAAGAACTGTGTGTGTGCAAAGAAAGCAACAGTTGTCTATGAGTAAATTTACAGCACTTACCTCTGCTACGGTAGTCGTCTAGCGAGAAATCGCTGCCAGTGATTCTGATTCCGTGTCTTCCTATCAAACGTTGTCTTCGGTTTCGCAACTTTATAATCCAATCACACCACCTCGCAACTATGCTATGGCTTTACATGTACGGGCATATTAAATATTTATTCTATGCAGTCAATCTCACGCTAGCATGGACACCGATGTATATTTGATTGTCAACACTATACGTGCCTCCAATATGGCCACCATGACATCATGTGAAAACTATCTAGTAAGAGTTCAAGTTCTTCCAAAGGACACGATTGTTGCATATGATTCGACATTTCGGCATCGCGATTACCGGATAACCTTGAAAGTAGCCGGATGGTAGAAATACGTCTGCATTTGAGAGCAAATATCAATACATTTTGCTTTTTAAACCTACCTATTTCAATATCCCAGCCGGATCTTTGGTGGATTGTCTCTCAACTTACTAATATCTGGGCATATCGACAGTAGAAACTCAACACTTTGCCTTGTCAACTTTCTCAACGATAGCCAAAATAAATCAACGGACGTTTTTTCAATTGACAGTTTAATATGAGAACAGACGCTAAGTTAAAATTGTCCTGAAAATGGCTGAAATTTTATTATGGACATCACTTTTTGTTGGGAGAACAAAGTTTCGGAAAGAAATTATGATTGTCATCATCAATTCATATAGTTTTCTACGAAAAAAAAATTTGCCTTAGAATTTTTCAGGGAAAGTTTTGAACATATATAACAGCACGATCAACCTAAATTCATATCATTCAAAACCTTTTTCATTGTTTGACTTCGTAGAAGGTAAGGGATGATAAATTTTGATTTAATTAAAGCTATTTTTGGTTAGTTTCGTTTCGTAAAGATGTGCGGTAGTCTCGCAAGTTGAATTTACTCTACGCTGGACGATACAACTGAGACTAATGAAAAATATTAACTTGAAACCAACTTGTTGCGTAAGTGCAGGACTATAGCGCAAGACCTGATTATGTAAGATCACTAAACTGAAATAGGTGTTCCAGTAAATAAAACTTACTAAAACAACTAAAAACAAAAATAAAGGAAAAGTACAAAAATAGCAATATTAAGCAATTAGAAATGTAGTATTGTGCTGATTGAGCAACTGTTTATCTCTTCATCTGTCCGTCGTAACATAAACCAAAGTTAAAAGTTATAAAATACGTAGCAACGTGACCAGTAGCATTTTAAATGTGCTTTAATTGTTTATTTCCACGACGAGACAAAGTCTATGTAAAAGTATAGAAACCCTCGCCACTTTCTCAGCATGACACATCGCATACTACCACATCGTATTTAGTTATAACAACAGTGGTACCTGATTTTTTTTTTGTAATAACACCATTCATTAATGTCCACACTCTATGTTAAAGTCTGCACAAGCTGCGTTAAATCACTAAATTTCATGTTCCTAAACGCCTTTCCAGTTTGTGAGTTGCCTAGCGTTTCGTTTCTGATTAAGTTAGTTGTGATATATTATCATCGATCATCTTTTAGAATTCAAGATTACTCTTGTAAACCAACCGAAGTAAAACGTAAAATGAACAAAAATACCTTGGCATATTGCACTAGTAAAGCATTTCTAAATCAATGTATATTCTAGATGTATAGTAACGGTTATTTTTAAACCCTTGTCAAAGTATTAATATTCCAAAATGCAATCACTTAATGCCACTAATGATAGTCCACACACGAACGTTTTATTATTTCATGCATTATCAATGTGAAGATTCTCTATTATAAGAGATCAAACGAATTAGGGAATGCTACTTCATCATTAAAAAAATTCAAAACATTTTCATGTTACTTTCTGAAAATTTGTGGACTGAACCATTGGCGTAATAAGCAAGGGGGCTACGGGTGCTTCAGCTTCCTCATGCATTTAAATGCCGGGGCTGAACTACTCCCCAAAATGGGCCATGCATCACGAAAGTAGTTTCTTATCTTCGCTCGATTGAAAGCAGTTTACGAGATTTTGGACAGGTAGCCATTGTACCTAGACCGCAATACAATGGAAATACAACGCAGACATCTAAGAGAATACATAAACTGAATCAGTCAGACATCGAGTTCCATTGTTTATGAGGACCGCTTCTCAAAAAAAAAATTGCATATGTAGAAAATATTATACTTTCAACAAAAAAGGGACTCGTCAATCATGAGCAAATAACAGTAATTGGAGTAGACAGATGGCTTTGACAGCATTTTAAAAAGCTTTAAAAATCTGTTATTCTTCCAGATGTATATGTTTTTGTAACCTGACTTCAGACCCCCAAAATCAAATTCGTTCCTACGCCATTGGACAGAACAGCATATGATTTCCTTTAAAATTATGCAGTACTAGTCACGTTTTGTAGGAACTTTTAATTATTAAAAAACGGCTATGGGTTTGGGTTACTCAGTGCTGAATCAATGGTTGAAGTTGTGCAAGATGGAGTAAAATTGACCATCTGGTTTTTTAAAACCCCTCTCTACTAGAGTTTTACTGCCATATTTTACCCTTTGCTTGTGGGAAAGAAGGTTTCAGGGGTAGCATAGTACTGTTTCTCCCTCCCAGAACCTAACTTTGTTTTTACTGGGTAACCTCTCTTTACTAACGGTGGTCTAAGCCTTTTAAAAATTATTTTCTCCTTTTATAATCAAAATTTAATCAATTATCCTTGTTAGGATAAGATTACCAATGCCAAATTAATCTCTTTATTATAGGGGTTTTCGGAGGAATGAAATCAAGGATATCCCGAAGGATCTTTTCAACTCAACACCAAAACTTACAGAAGTGTAAGTACTTCAAGTAGTCGCTACATCCTTTCTAGGCACGAATGGTGGTCATTAGGGATTCTTATGCATCTAATACGACCTTTCAATTTCTGTTTGTGTGAGGAGGGTAAAATATTTCATTAAACACCATATAAACCTTTCAACGTTACATTCTTAAATTAGCCAACACAAAATTTCACTATCTAGAAATGGAAAAATAATTTTTTCAAAATTTTTAGATAACACCTTTAGTTACGCTTTCAACAGCTCGAGGTAATACTTTCCGTTTCCGTCATGTCGAAATACATTTGATATTGCTTAACGAATGTCATTATTACACCATTTGTTAAAGTTTTCCTGTAGGCGAAAAGTTACCACGGAAAGTTTTCAATGTTTTAATATCTGAATACGTACTTTAACCGAGTTTTGAGTGAAAGGTTATTGGTCTTTTTTCTTAAGCTTCACTTTCATATGTATGGATACAGATATTGATGCGATCATGATAAAAATTTGTATCCTGATTACGGATACGTTTCTTTTAGACCTCTGATTGACCTCTCTTTACTAACGGTGGTCTAAGCCTTTTAAAAATTATTTTCTCCTTTTAGAATCAAAATTTAATCAATTATCCTGTTTAGGATAAGATTACCAATGCCAAATTAATCTTTTTATTTTAGTACGTTTTCGGACAATCAAATCACCGATATCCCGAAGCATCTTTTCGATTTAACATCAAAGCTTACACATGTGTAAGTACTTGAAGTAGTCGCTACATCCTTTCTAGGAACGAATGATCGTCATTATGGATTCTTGTGCATCTAATACGACCTTTTAATTTTTGTTTGTGTCTGTGGGGTAAAATATTTCATTAACCCCTATAAAAACCTTTCAACGTTACATTTGATAGCTGCCTCTGGATTATGAATTGTTACGTGACAGTCGCCACGCTCTAAGAACGTTCTAGAACATTTGAACCTTTTGTAGTTATTTCTTAGTCATACCGCTTACTCAAGCTGACATTGTATTTCTGCTGACTCACGCTGATGTAAGAACTTTCTAGATTACTTAAGTCATAAACACTGCCATGATTGTTACTAAATAGAGTATATTAAGCTATTTTAGAAATTATGTGAATTAAGTCATTGTTTACGGACAGACTATATATAAGCGCGACTAGTTCCGACCCTCGGTGTGTTTGTGTTTTGTGTACTTAAGACTGTTACCTGTATTCTAGTCTCGTTGGTGTAAAATAAGGAGTTAACAATTGTTGTTGGAACGCTTTACTGGTGGAACTTTCATCTTTTGTTACCGCTGGGTTCTCAGTGTGTCAAGAAGAAGACACATATATTTTGAACGTTTTTTAATTGTTATCTTAGCTCTTTAGGTTATTTTCTTGTTTGTAAATAAATTGTTTATTTCTTGTTACACGTCAGTAACAGAATACACTTAGTTTAAAATTAGCAAATACAAAATTCGACTTTCTGGAAATAGAAATATCGCTTTTCCAAAATTTTTAGATGATTACTTTAACCACGCTTGCAACACCTCGAGTCAGTACTTTCTGTTTCCGTCATGTCGAAGTACATTTCATATTGCTTAACGAATGTCATTATTACACAATTTGTTAAAGTTTTCCTGTAGGAGAAAAGCCACTACGAAAAATTTTCAATGCCTTAGTATCTGAATACGTACTTAAAGCAAGTTTTGAATGAAAGGTTATTGGTTTTCTTACTAAAGCTCCATTTCCATTTTTACGGATACAGATATTGATGCGATCATGAAACAAACTTGTATCCTGATTACACACGAATAAATAGCACTTGTCATGAACGTTTATCGCAAGAAATCTTCTGTGTCATACACATGAGCTAGAAAGGCTAAAAAGGAACTTTTCAATAGATAATTGGTATAGTTTATGGGGCTTTCGATTCATGTAGACAGTGTTTTGTAGTTTCGCCTATTTAGGTATCATTAGGGGGACTCCTGTTCAACAAAAATGTCTGCGTTTCTCGATCCCTGCAAAGCGTCTTCTCTTATACACGACGACCAGTTTAAACTACAAGCTAACCTTTGATTCTTGTAAACCACCCCAGGCAGAGACGTACCAACGAACATCAATATATGAAAGAAATTCCAGTGTCGCCCCAGGTGTTATATCACTAGACATTCGCAGCTCCAGCACGTCCCACATTTGTACGCTTCCATTTCACAGAAAGATTTCTTTGTGTTCATTTCGAGTAGACTAGATCATGGTCTCTCTAGCCGTAATATATATTTAACAATTGGTCAAAAAAATACCTCTGGGCTTCAATGTAGATTTATGGTCACCACAGTGGCAAATATCTTTAATCTGCTTGCACTCGTATATGTAACGTTCCTTAAAGTTAGAATTTTGAGGCTGATTTTCTTTCTTGAGAATCATTTCAAATGGTGTACTTTGCACTTCTTTCCAACAGCATTACCTTCAAATATTAAAAACTAATTTTATTAAAAAATACTTATTACAGGCTTTAACATTATTGATCTACGTTTAAAAACCTCGCTAGAAAATGATCACAAGTTTCTCTGAAGAATAGCGGTAATTATTCATGGATAAAATATAAAGGGAGAACAATAATCATACAGTATATCAGAATCATAACAATGGTTTTAAATGACTTGGCAAATGTCGTTGCTTTACTGTGTAGTTATTAATCCCTAAAAGTCAAAAATGACCATAAACATTTTTGGCCAATGATCAACGACTAGTTGTCCCTTTGATGTTTCTGAAATTTTGCAGGGTAATGCTCAATATTTTCAAGAATATTCTAACCGATCTCACCCAAAAACTTCCATGTTGGTAGATATGTATTTGAGAGCACTTAGCATACGTCTTGTTCGAAACTGCATATCGCCAATTTCTCTTCTCAAAATTCCTTCTCCAAAAAGGATAACGACCGTAATATATTGTACTAGTTACTTTTCTCCATTCGTCTTTTCAAATTAGTTATTTGCTTATTTGAGTAAGGTCATTAATAAAAACATGCTTGGTGTAAAAACGACTTCAAAATTCAAAATGAAGTCAAAAAAAAAATGTTGGAACTTTATTTCATGTTTATTTTGTTAATTTATTTATACTGATATTGACAAACAGTTTTTTCTACAACAGTTCCTTGCTGTACTTAAAATAGGTAATGAAGAGGTTTCGGCCACCAGTCTATAGCCTTAGTGTCGGCGAAGATAAATGAAAAAACTATATAAATATACACGAGGTAATCGTGTACTCCAAAAACAGTTAATAAATGCTTGTGACGATTTGTGAATTTACGTGTAGGAATGAATAAATTATAATTGAGCGGTGCCATATTTTTCCTTTAATTGGAAGATGTTTTCCAATGTTTCCCCCTAGTTTTTGGCACTGCTTGCCAATATTTGAATGATTTTCCCGTTAGATCACTCCCTTAATCAATAACTCAACTATTTTTGAAACCTAGCTATTACTAGTTTCGCTCATATATATCTTATATTTTTTATTTATATTTATCTCGAAAAATCGCATTCTTTCCAAGAAATCTTGTAGTTGAAATCTGTTTGCTCTTTGAGGTGGTGCCTGATGTTTGCAAATGCTGTCTCTCTCCCTTCTACTATCCTGATAAGACATTCGATGAGTTACTATTTAGAAGTAACATTGTGATTTATCTTGCGATGGGAATAGAAATTTCTATAGTGGTCTGTGTTGATCGGTTTCTGTAAACGTCACTAGTAATTGTTCCATCTACTATTAAAACGGAAGTGTAAAGGAATGACATTTGTTGGTTTGTTTATGTCGAACGGTGAATGAGATGTTTGAGTAAATAGAGTTGAGAGTTTGGTTGAATGTGATGAGTGCATTTCTCTTCGTAATGGAAAAACTGTCGTCAACATAATACTTACTTTGGGAGGATAATTGGTTTTTCGATGACCTGTCCTTTAGGAGCTTTTACCATGTAAAGATTGTGCAGTGTCCCATTTGGAAATTCAGCTATCTGCTATGCGCGTTGGTTGTTCCAGCATTTGATCTCAGTAACGTTAGTAAGCGATCTACTTACGAACACGTTATATAACGCGTGGTCAGAAATAAACATAATAAAACTACGTTAACAAGGTTGTTTAGGGCTGCGAAATTGTCGTAGAACTGTTCGCGTGTAACACATCTCTTTAATTTTACACTTGAACCGCCAAAATCTTGGCTATAAATGATACTTACTGGGCTACGCATAGCACAGATGTGTATCTCCTTGCAAGTAGTATTGTTTTTGACTTCTTTCTAGCAACTATTTCTCTACATTGACACTGTCTCCTAGCAAATGCACGATTGTACGAAAGAAAGCTCATTACGTGCCATTGTACACAATCCTTACAGGGAAGAAACTACAACATAAAACATCCAAAAAGAAATAATCTCACCAAAGTACTTCAAGAGCTACTTCAACAAAAGTGTTTTCCATCATAAACAGGTCAAGTCAGGAGTACTGTCAAACAGTACTCTCTTTAAACCGTACTCTCAACTGTATTTACCCCAAAATTTCATTCACCTTCTAAGATGAAAACAACCGATAAATGTCCTTCGGTGATACTGCTCTTTGGAGAGGTAATAGAATTATCACTATCGACATAATCGACGCACATGCGCTGTTATATGGATTTACATCACAACATAAACAAGCAACGTCAGCATCGAGCGGACACTTATACACGATCACTTTATTTACCCAGTAGAACGGAGGGAATAAACAAATGAACTAAAACATCTCAAGAAAACCTTACAGTCTAATGGTTGTACAGAGAAATCGATTTCCAACTTCTTCAAAGAACAATCTAGAGATGACCGACCCCACAAAATTGGTCGAAATATTTTCAAACTGGAAGAGGAAAAATGTATGTAAGGGAAATGCAGTTCTTCTTTATATTAACGGACTTTGACTTTGGCATGACAAAAAAACAAGACATCATGCTGACCAATAAACCGACGAGATAAATTCACTCCACGTGTGGGACTAACGTAGAGCTTAAACTGATTGCTCAATTGATTAAGGCAAGACAAATATCAAGCGTACGACATCGCTAGATTTTCTTTACTTACAGAACTTAGTTACGATACTTTCGAATAAAATTTTCGTCCTACTTTAGTTCAACGAAATTCAACAAAAAATTATTACAATATGACTGACACGATCGTGGGAAATGGGAGTTATGAGAATTTAAAAAATTTCCTAATCCAAGAAGTCGTGACTGCATTTTTGTGCACTTTCACCATGGCTTAAATAATAAAATGTATTATCATGCACGCTGAAGCCGCAGATAGCAAAAACATGAAATATTTTAAATAACACCGGAAATTTAAAATCAGTTGTTTAAGAACGGATGCATTCAACATATAATGGTAACGCAAGTCTATAACAGTCTTTTACCTAAATGCAATTGCTAGCCTAGTGATGCAGAAAGGGATGCGTGTACGAACTATTCTTGAGGCTCGAAATCAAATTCGCTTCCTACGGTGATTACTGTTAGAGGAAGAAATGCTTCGTGTAAACTCATTGGATCTGTGTTTCTGTTACAGAGGAGAGTGAATAAACGAAAGTGAAAAGAAGAAAAAAAAAAAGAGGAAATTGATAGAGGGAGAACTAGTTAAAATCATTGGAAATATAATAAACAAAGATCGAAATACCGTGAAAAGATCTAAAGAAAAACTATACTCAAATAAATTTGACAATCTAAAGAAAATCACCCAACTTAGTATCACGTCATCAACGACTAACATGGTAGATGTTGAGAACGACACATACAACATAAATGTCTACGAGTGATTGTCCAGGCGGAAACCGTAACTTTAATATGAATAACAATGCCCAGCAGATTGTGCGAAGTATCGCCATATGTAAACATTAACAGTTGCATAAACAAAGAAGGCTAGAAGAGTTTTAAAACATATTTATTAACTGACGTTTCGTCGCTACAAGCAACATCTTCAGAGTGGAGATCAGGGATTACAACGAGATAAATTTATATTAACAAACAGTATCGAATAACAATTAAGATGACATATTTACAACAGTAACGGAAATTGACGGGAGACAGCAGTAAGGTGTTATCAGAAGAGGGAAAGAGGCATCGAACCAATATTCCCGTTAAGAATTGGTTTTAATTTATTAATTATAAGACTTTCTTTAAGGAGTAGTTCAGAAACAGAAGGCGACGAGGATAATATTTTGAAGTCGGAAAAAGAAATGGGATGGCCAGTTTCAATGTGGTGGGAAAGGATACTAGTGGGAGAGGGATTAACTCTTCTGTTACCTGTCAAGGGTGAGATCCCCATATGATCTGAAATGCGTGTGTGTAACTGTCGGCTAGTTTGGCCAACATACAATGCCTTACAGCATTGACACGCAAATAAATACACCACATGCGATTTCAGGCCATCAGGGATCCTGTCCTTGACAGGGAAAAAAGAGCGAAGGCGAACGGATGGGCGAAAGACGAAGCGTAATGAAACTTGAGGAAAGGCGGACGATAATAGTTTGATGAGTTGAGTGCGAATTTGAAGGCCATGTGAACCAGTATACGGTAGAGAAAAATAAATTAAAAACTTAGGAGCAATAGAAATCTTGGGAGCGGACGAAAAGGATTTATCTAAAAATGAACTTACACATTTGTCAAACAGGGTAGCTGGGAATTCATTTTTAATGAAAATTTGTTTGAGTTTCTGGAGTTCAGAGTGCAAGATGGAGTAGCTAGAGCATAAATTAAAATATCGAAATAGAAGGGAAAAGATAAGGCCTTTTTTATAGCAGTCCGGAATAAAACTATTAAAGTTAGTTAGTAAACCGGTGTAAGTGGATTTTCGGTAGATACTGGTGGTGAAATTAATTTCTGAGCGGTTAATTTTTATGTCAAGGAAAGATAAGGTGCTGTTATTCTCAGTTTCGTGCGTAAATTTGATATTAGCGTGCTGTGAGTTTAGATAGTTAAGAAATGGTAGAATATGAGTCGAAGATCGAAATAGAAGGAAACAGTCGTCAACATAACGTCGGTAGAAGATGGGTTTGAATTGTGAAGGACAGTTGTTAAGCCAGCTGGTTTCATAAAAGGAGAGAAAGATATTAGCGAAGAGAGGTCCCAGAGGGGAACCCATAGCAACACCATGGTGATGCTGGTGTTGCTATGGGTTCCCCTCTGGGACCTCTCTTCGCTAATATCTTTCTCTCCTTTTATGAAACCAGCTGGCTTAACAACTGTCCTTCACAATTCAAACCCATCTTCTACCGACGTTATGTTGACGACTGTTTCCTTCTATTTCGATCTTCGACTCATATTCTACCATTTCTTAACTATCTAAACTCACAGCACGCTAATATCAAATTTACGCACGAAACTGAGAATAACAGCACCTTATCTTTCCTTGACATAAAAATTAACCGCTCAGAAATTAATTTCACCACCAGTATCTACCGAAAATCCACTTACACCGGTTTACTAACTAACTTTAATAGTTTTATTCCGGACTGCTATAAAAAAGGCCTTATCTTTTCCCTTCTATTTCGATATTTTAATTTATGCTCTAGCTACTCCATCTTGCACTCTGAACTCCAGAAACTCAAACAAATTTTCATTAAAAATGAATTCCCAGCTACCCTGTTTGACAAATGTGTAAGTTCATTTTTAGATAAATCCTTTTCGTCCGCTCCCAAGATTTCTATTGCTCCTAAGTTTTTAATTTATTTTTCTCTACCGTATACTGGTTCACATGGCCTTCAAATTCGCACTCAACTCATCAAACTATTATCGTCCGCCTTTCCTCAAGTTTCATTACGCTTCGTCTTTCGCCCATCCGTTCGCCTTCGCTCTTTTTTCCCTGTCAAGGACAGGATCCCTGATGGCCTGAAATCGCATGTGGTGTATTTATTTGCGTGTCAATGCTGTAAGGCATTGTATGTTGGCCAAACTAGCCGACAGTTACACACACGCATTTCAGATCATATGGGGATCTCACCCTTGACAGGTAACAGAAGAGTTAATCCCTCTCCCACTAGTATCCTTTCCCACCACATTGAAACTGGCCATCCCATTTCTTTTTCCGACTTCAAAATATTATCCTCGTCGCCTTCTGTTTCTGAACTACTCCTTAAAGAAAGTCTTATAATTAATAAATTAAAACCAATTCTTAACGGGAATATTGGTTCGATGCCTCTTTCCCTCTTCTGATAACACCTTACTGCTGTCTCCCGTCAATTTCCGTTACTGTTGTAAATATGTCATCTTAATTGTTATTCGATACTGTTTGTTAATATAAATTTATCTCGTTGTAATCCCTGATCTCCACTCTGAAGATGTTGCTTGTAGCGACGAAACGTCAGTTAATAAATATGTTTTAAAACTCTTCTAGCCTTCTTTGTTTATGCAACTGTTAATGTTTACATATGGCGATACTTCGCACAATCTGCTGGGCATTGTTATTCATATTAAAGCAACATAAATGTCATGGTACAAACAGTCAGCTACATGGAACGACGCATTGCTATGAAGGAGAAGTTAAAACTCTTATCCGAAAATCGCCTTCTACTTCTTGAGGCAAAGAAAATACAATGGTTCACACGCTGCTCAAACGCCTAAATTTTTCTACCTTTGCTGCATTGAGGTTTGGTTTTCCTTTGCTAAGGCACAATAGTTGGCACATCGTTCAGACTCTTACTTACATTGTCTTCAAAATCAGAACTACATGTCCTTGTCCTGGCATGTATACTGTCGCGTCGACGAGGTTGAAAAGAAATTCTTATTAGTTTCTTATCGTGTATTGGTGCGTGATACAATTTCAATCCTGAGCCTTTCGTTTAACACCTTTTAAATTGTGGAACTGTGGAGTTTGCTACCATATTGCGTTTATGATTCAAAAGTATTACCTTTACTAATGCGCTTGATGTTTTCCCTACATTAACTTGACTAAACAATCAGGTTAAAGTTTTGTCACCCACACTGTGAGGTGATACTTTCTCGGTAAGACGCTACAACAAGAATTTCCATCGCTTGAGTTAACACCACCCCTCGAATAGGAAACAGTTGTCATACAAGAAGCATTCTTGGAAACAATGCCATAAAGCTATATTCGAGAATTGTGCTGGAGTTTTCAAATTAGAAAAAAAAAAACGATTAATGTTAAATTTCATGTAAAAATCATCACAATCATGGGAAATCGGACTAAGAAATGGAGCTAGCAACAACTCAAAATCTCTTCCAGGTAATTAGGCTGTCCTTTTTAAGTACTCAAAATCGTACCGACGAATTTTAAAATTCTTACCAGTTAACATGCACAATCACATCTACTTAAAAGTTATTTTTAAAATATAATATCTGCTCGTATGTTGATACAGCTTATTTCCACTCACCCTTTACTCGATGAAGGCAGTACACTGAGATCTGGAACCTCGATATAATACGACTTTGATAAGTGGACGTTTTTGCTTAATTTCGTTCACTATGTTTACACCTGACCATGATTCTTATAAAACTTCTTGTGGTTTAGTTTCTTTGGAAATTCTTTCAAAGGCAATTCTTAAATTTCGTTTTTCGTTCTGTGGATGAGCCTCTTGAGTGGACTGTAATGTCTTGTCAAAACATTCCACCACTTCTGTAATAAGTGATTTATAACAACACGTTTTGTATGTTCCTATAAATGTAAGACCTCGAATAACAGAGTCCATATTCACATGTCTATGTCCCGGATTTCTTACTTGAGTCGTCCTTTACAACGAAATATATTTAAATCTTTGAAACCTTGAATTTTTGAACTTGCCAGCACTCCATGTATTTCAAATATAACTAATCTCAAGCTTTCTGCTCAGGTATTCTAGATGGGAGGATCATCCTTAGGTATAAGGTTATTGCATATCGTATTTGGCCGTGGAAAAAGCTTACGGAGATGGGTAATATGAACTTCCTAGTACGTTGATACCATGGTGAGTGGTAATTAAGACAGAGTAAAGGAAATGAGAAAATTCCGCACTGAAAGGAAGAATGCACAGTTACCAAAGTTTAGATACTTTTGGACCAATCTATTGACCAATTTGCATTCACATGTAATTTCGTTTAAGTCGAACCTGCTAGAATAAGATGTTATGTTGGAAAACATGTTGCAACGTGTCCCAAGTTAGTACACTGGAATTTGTCACCTTTTGAGATGTTACGTTATGCTGTAAGATACTAATGTCCATGACCTTAAATCAAACGAACTTAATTCCTTTCTGTCACGAGTTTCTCTCAGGCCTGTAAGATGTCGGGCATTTGCAAAAATAAAGTAACCAGCTGTTAACAACGGTACGATAATAGAAGAGCTATCTACATAGAAAAGACATGTACGTCGAAACACAGTATGTAATTAAATTTAATTGTAGACTTTTATGACACATTTTTGACATTTGGGTACCACTCGTCATGTTACTAGGAAACACGGTACGTTCTGTTACAATAAGGTTATCGTGTAGGACGTTACAAAGAAACGTATTTAGATTACAAAGTACAAGACATTAATTTGCAAGACGTCATATTAAGTGTTGTTAGTTTCTAAACAGGTACATTACTCTGTATGGCGGTAGACTATTATAAGTAATACCATGACACGAGAGAAATTAGTGATTAAATGTCCCAGAAACCCGAAGGAGGTTTGGGAAAGTGCGGAAGGCGTTAGCCCGAGGGACTTTCATAAACCTACCGAGGCTTGAGGGGATATTTAATCACTCATTTCCTTACATGTCATGATATCAATTTGTAATACCATGCCCGACGAAATTTACTTGGTATTGTTTCAAGTTCTTTCTGGGATGTTAGTATTGTTCATAGTGGTTACCAGCATTTGTATAAAATGAGATGTTCTATGGTTAAATGTCACATATGTTACATCAAGTAACGTTTCTTACATGAGCCATTACTTGATGTTCTCTCACGTATGTTAATGAAGGCTTATTAGAAACTTTCCCTCTTTTGAGGGAAAATTAGTAAAACTATGCATGCTGATGAGGGAATTTAGGGATTAAATCTCATCTTAGGAACAACAGAAACGTAGCTCATCGTGCTATTACATTGTGAAATACTACATCAGTTTCAAGATACTACACAAGGTTTTAAGATAGCACATTACGATATAATATAGCACATTAGGTTGTAAGGCTTTATATTACGATCAAAGGTCTTATAGTACAATATGTTGTATGACGATGCATTACGTTGTCGATTTTAAACACGTACATTACGTTGTCATTTGCTTCATTTTAATACAATGAACAGATATCAACGCGTATTTATTCGTCATTACCGTCACCTACCAAACACCATACGAATAGATAGAGACACTAAGACAGTGAGCTAATTACAATTCTCGGCGGGATATCACTCACCAATTACTGTAACGTGATTTTGTTCTCCAGGTTATTGAATATTTTTTAGTGAGGTGGAAAACAAAACAATCCTCTCTTCCGGACAAAGGGGTCATGGACTTACAAGTCATGATAGCAAGGATATGTACATCATGTATGAGATGTATAGTTTCATGAGGTGCACTTCAATGCTACACGTAAAGAGATGTTGTTAATTAATTGCAATTATATACAAGCTTTCTCAATAAATCGCAGAGCTGTGTACATGACTTGACATCACGGAAACTCTGATTAACACATCGACCAAATCTAAACATCTAATGAACAAAGAGTTTAACTGCAGAACGATAAACGCCATTCTTCACCACTTTAGTTCTTACAAATCACACCAAATTAACAGAACTATCTCTCATTAGCTCCAATGGCGACAAAAAGACCTACAAATCGTTTTTCGACTAGATATTTTCTTATACTAACAGTAGTTTGTTCACTGAGAAGTAGACTTGAATCGATTGTTCCGTGGGCAATAAAGCAAATTCATCCCACTTAAAAATCTTCATAATCAGCTCACTTTTTACTTATTTCTCAATTAATACGCTTCTGATGCCTTTAATGGCGATATTGGCTGTATGATGAATGACAGACCAGAAATCGGACAAATGACGACTAGTTCGCTGTTAAAGCATCTCGCTCGTCCCGTCTGTCCATGCATAAACCTCTCAGTCTCAAGTTTCCAAGGGCGGTGACACAAGGCTCTCTGGGACAATTTAGGGCCAAGTATCACCTATACGTCGGGAATAAAAAGACAGACTTAAAGTATACTGTAATATTATATAAATAGGCCCCAGAACGAAGATGAATCATATTTTATGGCAAGGTTTTTATACGTCAAAGATTTTCTTATTAGCGTATCTATGAAAACGAGATGTCTCATGAACGGAATGAGACAAGTTTGGTCAAAGACATTTTACGTCATTTAACAGTTCTGTCAAAGAAGGCCAAGTAAATTTTACTCTCAGTTCCTAAAGTTAATATGAGTAAACAAGTTTTAGGTCTATCCTTTTTTTATTTTCTATTTTTGAGTGACGCTTGAGTGTTTACTTGAAATAGTTAAATGTACAAAGCGGTTATCGAGTCGTATGAACCAGCCAATTTGAAATGATAAATGATCCTTTGGAAAATCTTTAATGGGTAATCGAATATTAAAGTATAATTGTAATTGCGACGTAGTGGCGTCGTGAGAAGAGATGACGAAACACAAGATTTCAAGAACTAGCGGCGAAGAAGCAAAAGATTTTAAAGAAGCATATTTCTACGGCGCGGAGTTTGACAAGCAATAGGGTACTACGGTAACGACCGTCTCCGGTAACATGTCGTTATCGTACGGTTAAGAATTGCGGAGGTGAACTATTTCATATCATTTGTGGACAACCAGTGAAACAGTTTTACGTCATTTTGCTGCAGAATAAAACAAAATGAACATTTCCAATCTAATCTGGAAAAAAGCAACAATTGTTCTATTAGTCCTATACCACCCAGATTGCTGTGCTTCAGTTCTCAAGTGTACTGTGCATTCTGAGATTAATTTTCTTGGTAGTGGAATAGCAGACCTCATGGTTTGCCAGACTGTATTTTGCTTATGGACTCCTTTTCCCTCAAAACATTTTCAAACTGGCCTTCAGTTCGAATTTTCAGGTGGAGACGAACGCAGAGCAGAACATAACTTCCTTACCTTGCATGGTTGCTTTAACCACTGCAAGTGAGGATCAACGTTATTCTGTTAGTCCATTCATACTGAAAATTCATTAAATAATGAGCTGTGTCTATGTTCGCATCAAGTCATAACTGCATTTTATGAAAAATCACTTTGAGATCAATTCGATAAAATGGCGACAAAAACACAAAGCGACGGAACTGTTCTGGCAATCTTTGCACGATTCTAATGCAGAAATTGTAATCGAATTTTATGCAGTGTAAAATTGAGCTGCACATTTACGCCTCGTTTAGAAAGGTGAGAAAAATTAGGGAAAAAGGTTAGCCATACCGGATACACAGACCTGGTTACTTGCATCCTTCTTTGACAACCACTACTCATGGTAAGCGAGAGCTCTTAAAATTCCTAATATAAATATTCTGGAATATCAAAATTCCGTAAAACATAAACCGAAGGAAAACATTAGAATTCATAGGTGATAATAGCATGACTACTGACGTGACTTCGTTGTTGATTTTTAACGTCTTTTTATTAAGCTATTACGGAGTTGTATCAAGGATAGAAACATCGCTAAAAGTGGTATTTTAACACTTTTAAATCAATGTACTTCGTTTTAAATTAACAACTGAAAAAAGTGCAATAAATAACATAAATTCTGGGGCAAGATTAACAAGTAAGAGTGTTGTCATTGCTAGCAGATTTTTTATTTAAAAATTAATGCTTTTCTCGTAGGGAAATTCGTCCATATATTGATATGGGAAAAGTGCTAAAGCACAGTATGAAGTGGATCACCGCATCAATCGCCCAAATACAATCTTTATTACAAGGAATGCAGCTCTACAGGTCATTATAGTGCAAGTTGCAAACAACACTGACAAGATGTGAAGTACCTTCAATCAAAAAGTACACGCTACCATTTAACACAGTGTTATCTCTCGTGCTTCGACACAGACCTCTTACCGATTTTCCGATGTAAGACCTCTTACCGATATGAAAACGATATGGAGTACAATTCATTCTAGGTAAAGCCGATGATTATCTTAGAACTGTCAAATTTTCTTTTGGGTGAGAAGAATAGTTCAGTAATACACAAAACGACGAAAAGATACCAGTTCACAGTGTAAAGGTATTATTTTTAGAAAGCCAGTATAACATTACCCCGAAATGAAGAAAATCGTCAGTTTCGGAGGAGTCGATGCAAGGCGCACAATGAAAGCGCTTGATGATACATTTACACCGAAGATCTCTGGAGAGATACGACACAGATTAATAGTTTTACCATGGGAAACCCTGTAAGTCCTGTGGTTGCGAACGTTCATGTACAGTATCTCATCAAGTGGGTGACGTATAGCCATCTCAGCACCCTGGAATTGTACGGCATTGTCTTCCATCTTAGTTTTTTCCAACTTTTATTGTTATTTTAACTTCTTTTACTTGACAAAATAGTTACCAGCTATTTACCGGGCGGAAAGAGGAGTCTTAATATAAAAATAAGAACCCAGCTCAAAATTCTCACAGAGAGAGACATTGGTTAAAAATATATTTTACTGACGTTTCAGAGTAGAAATGAATAATGAGAGTTAGCTTCATCCCCCTTTCATTTAAACGCAATCTTATTTATTGTTTACTAGATAGCTATTTTAAGATATGCTCGCCATATCGGGTTTTTCATTTGGAAGTACTGAAACTTAAAAATCTTTTACTTAGCAACGATTACCCCTCAGCATTGTTTGAACATTGCTTTAGCGTTTTTCTGGATAAAACCTTTTCCGTTCCTGTCTCTTCACCTTTAGATAACATTAATAAACGAGTCATTTACTTTCTTACGAAGTCATTTACTGTCTTCCTTTTACCGGTACACACTCACTACGGATCCGTACACACTTAGTCAAACTTCTATCTTCTTGTTTTCCTGACATCGACCTTCGCATTGTCTTTAAGCCAGGCAAGCATCTGTCAGTTTTTTTTAGTTCAAAGACGTCATCCGCAAGTTGATGAGATCGCATGTAGTTTATAAATATAAGTGTCAGTGCTGCGGAGCACTGTATTTTGGGCAAACTTGCCGCCATTTACACATGCGAATCTCTGAACACTTGGGGATTTCAAGTTTGAGTGGAAAGAAACTGACATGTTCTTCTCTTTCTGCCATCCAAACTCACACCAGAACAACTTGCCACCCCATTTCCTTTGACGACTTTTCCATTATGTCCTATTGCAATACCGCTTCGGAATTATTAATTAGGGAAAGCCCTCTCATTTCTAAATTTAAACCCGAACTCAATGAAACCATCCGGTCTGTTCCCCTTGTCTTACTTTGATTTATACCTCTTTTCTCATCGCTATTTCCTGTTCTCACACCTTCCTCTTTTCTCATTGGCTTTGTGTCATCCTATACTATGTAAATATTATTTAATATACTAACTCTCATTATTCATTTCTACTCTGGAGATGTCGCTCATCTACCGACGAAACGTCAGTAAATATATATTTTTAACCAATGTCTCTCTCTGTGAGAATTTTGAGCTGGGCTCTTATTTTTCTATTACGACTTCTTTTACTCGAGTTTTGTTTGAGCCGGACAATGTAGGATCAGTGTATTTTCTTAACATATCTATTTGATGGTCTCGTATTTAATGGTCCTGGTTCAGTAAATAACGCAAGAGTAACTGCTACAACAAAAAATATCTCTGTGACAACACAGTTCATATATGGGGTAAAATTGACGTAAAAGCAAAAGACGCAGGTGTATATTTAGGTCAGAGGTGCAAGATATTATTCCGAAGCAAAATTTGGATGCGACACAAAGTTACCCTCAAGGACAAAACCCGGCAATGCAGACATCATCTCTCTTCTCGATCTTATTCTTTCCAGCAGCTCTATCGGTTATAATGAGGACACTTACAAACAGATTAATAGTTGTACCATGGAAAACCCTGTAAGTGCTGCTTTTGCGAAGGTACATGTACAGTATGCAGTGTAGAAATTCAGTAACAAGCTATCGACACCACGACTATCCATTCTAGCTTTGGGATCACTATGTTGACTATTGTTACAGCATCATGAGGAAGAACGCCATTTTTAGCTCCCACGAAATTCTCAGTTCCATTAACTCTCAGATATCCTTCTTTATCAAACACGAAAGCAATGGCCAATTGGTCTTGCTTAACACTTGGGCAACTGGACGAAATTACAATTTTAAGGTCAGCTTTTACAGATAGCCAACACTCATGGAAAGATACTTCTTTTATCAATTACACCATGACAAATTACACAAGATAAGCACTGCCAACACGCTAGTTCAACAACGTTTTTCCCTAACAACGACAGCCAAAGATAAAACAGAAATTGAGCACGAAACGAACGCACTACAATGAAATGCTTATTCTAAAAAAATCATATCTAGTATAGTAACTAGTAAATATGAGGAGCTAGTAAAGATGCTTTTTCAAATAGTATATGACAATTACACCGGCGACGATCCTTTGCCACTCTAACAATTCATACATCAAAGGTATAACCTAACCTCAAACATGAATCTTAGAAAGTTTCGACATCAAAGTAAGCAATAAATCGCTGCGAAACCTTCAAACAGGAATTCCGATTACCCAGATGTAGAGTTCTTCATGAAAAAGAAAGCAACGTAATTTATCGAACTAATACCCTGCGCAGACTAGTCATGGAATTATGTTGGAGAAATTGGAAGATCATGTGAAACAAGAAAGAAGGAACATATGCTGAACAATAAATACTCAACAAAAATTCAAAAAGCGCTAACCATGCATGGACTCACACACATACCATTAACTTTAAACATAGACATGTTAACGAGAAAGAATGCAATCGCATAATAGAAGACATCACCATGATTTATGGAGCAAAAAACAACTTGAAGCCACTTCCTCAACTATGTTTGCTTCTCTCACGTAAACAATGTCACAGCTGTTAATAAAAACATGGTCGTAATGTATGCTTGATTTTTGTTATTGTAGCTATATTTCACCATTATTATATCTATTAAGTCACCCACGCATACAGTGTATTTCTATCTCATCTTTTCATGTTTCTTATTATTTATCGCCCGTTAAAGGCAACAGCTCTTGTAACTGAAAGGTCAAATGAAAAACATTCGGTCTGCGAACACTTAACAAATATCTTTAATACCATATATATTTACTTGACAGTGCTTTATGTACATTATTAAATGACAGTATTGTAGTAGCAACAGTTACAGTATATACATCTTTTGCTGTTCATTACCAGAAAATATACTAACATTAATGTCCACATCAAACTCATTAACGCAAAAATACAGACATTTTGTTCAATGGGCTTAACATCAAACTCATTAACGCAAAAATACAGACATTTTGTTCAATGGGCTTTCATTAGCGTGGATACACAACCATTTGCATCGAAAGGTATTCCAAAGCGCCAACAGGCTACCATTAACACCATTCTACTATACATTAGGGATAATAAAATATCAATTACGTAAGAGAAATGTCTTGCCTAATTGAAATGTAATTATCAATAATCTATACTAGAATGGTATTAATGGTTGTTTGTTGGCGCTATGGAATGCCCGTTGATGCAAATGATTGCGTATCAACCCAACGAATGTCGATTGAATAAAATGAATGTATTTTTGCGTTAATGAGTTTGAGGTGGGCGTTAATGACAGTATATTTTCTGGTAATGAGCAGCAAAAGATGTAGTAGTAGAAGTAGTACAAACAAAAAACGTAGTGGCAGTAGTGGTAGTGGTTGTAGTGGTGGGGGTGGTGGCGGTGGTGCTAGTGGTCGTGCTAGTGGTCATGGTCGTGCTAGTGGTCATGGTCGTGGTAGTGGTCATGGTCGTGGTACTGGTAGTGGTAGCGGTAGTAGTAGTAGCAGTAGCAGTAGCAGTAGCAGTAGCAGTAGCAGTAGCAGTAGCAGTAGCAGTAGCAGTAGCAGTAGCAGTAGTAGTAGTAGTAGTAGTAGTAGTAGTAGTAGTAGTAATAATAATAATAATATTCCTTTCCATGGGCTACTACCATGAAGAGGTCGAGAGGCTTGTGTACCTCAACGAGCCCAAGAGCTATCCTGGTGGGAATATTTACTCCTGGTGGGGCCACCCATGCCAGACAGATCAAAAGTAAGAGGCAAGACTAAATGTAGCCCAGCGTAGGTGGGACTCTTAAGTCATTGTTGGCAACCCACTTAGGAGAAGGGAACTCCGAAAAACAATCCTGCTTTCTGGTGATGCTAAACCTTCTCAATTATGATGAACATGGAAACTGCATGAAATAATACAAGCGATAACGGCATACTTGGGTCTGGAGCTACTAGCGAAAGTGCCTCACCCGGCATGGAAGCTGGGGGAGAGCAGCCCACTCCAGGTCGCCATCAAGCGACTGCTAGATTGAAATGGAATAAGGACGTCAGCAAGATTGTAATGAAATGTTTGTACATGAGCAACCCACTAAAAAGCGGATATCCAAAGAGGATGTTTGGAATTTGAAAAGAGATGGAGGTTTTTGAAATATCTGAGCAGAGATTGGCTTACCAAGGTAGAGCGATCAAATTAAATGAGTGGTTATCTGAAGTGGACTGGAAGAGAGCAACGAGAGAAGTGAGTCAAGGTGGAGTGACTGTCGCAAACTCCGAACAAGTGGAGAATCAAGAGGGCTTTGATGGTGAAGTGAAAAAACAATCTGATACTGAGAATGACAATGACCGAATGCATGAAACATCTAGTGAAGAAATGAGCACTGAGGAAGTAATCGCCGATAAGGAAAAAGGAGGATGTAGTATTGAGGAGATCCAACTAGCAAGAGAAATACTAGAGAACTTGAAGAGAGGGGAAGACCCTCCTCCTAACTTAAGAAATGTTAAAGGGAAAAGGTTGAAAGAAAAAGTGAAAGAAGTAAACAGGGTAATCGTCTTCATGGTAACCAAAGATATTACACAGACCAACAGGCTATTACTTGCTGCAAGACAGGTAGTTGCAAAAAGACTTGGTGTTAAAAAATAAGAGAGGAAGGAAAAGGCAATACCTTGGTGGAAGAGAAGGTTAATTGGCCAAGCAGCGCAACTAAGAAAAGATATAAGCAGGCTAGTGCGGATAAAATCTGATGAGTTGAATGACGCACTCCTTCAAGAGAGTTTAGAAGAAAGATATAATCTGAAGAAGAAAGGATTGACGGTGGTCCTGGAGGAATTAAAGCAAAGGGTATTGGCAAAGAGTAAGACGATCAGGCGGTATGAAAGCAGGATAGAGCAATATAGGCAAAATAAAATGTTTCAGTGAAATCAGAAACGCCTTTTTGAAAAATTGGAGTATATGAAGACTGAGAACACCATGATCCCAGATGCGGAAGAAAGTAGGATATTTTGGGCCAGCAGCTTGGGTAACCCACTAAATCATAACAGTAATGCTGATTGGCTGGAAGGTGTTGAAACCAAGCTCACTGGTGTGCAGAAATAGAACGAAGTGGTGATAACTCCAGCGATGGTTACCAAACAATTAAAGAATATGGCTAATTGGAAAGCACGTGGACCAGAAGGCTTCCAAGGATTCTGGCTGAAGAGTTTTACACCATGTATAGAGAGGATAGTTTTACAACTGCAGGACTGCCTGGTTACAAATAAAGTACCTGAATGGTTTACAAGGGGAGAACAACGTTGATTCTGAAAGAGAACGAAAAAAGAAACGTTGCACCAAATTTTTGACCAATAACATGCTTGCCTCTAATGTGGAAACTATTCACTGGTGTAATGGGGAAGGAGCTGTACAAACACCTAGAGGAAAACAACCTATTGCCTGATGAACAGAAGGGATGTAGAAGAAGGGCCAGGGCTACAATACATCAGCTCCTAATTAATAAAATAGTGATAAGAAATTGAAAGAGGCAACAAATCGGGCTTGGCATATCCTGGGTTGATTATAAGAAGGCTTATGACATAATCCCGCATTCTTAGATCCTTAAATGTTTGGAAATGTTTGGAGCGGCAGGAAATATAATTGCATTGTAGGAGAAAAGTACGAGCAATTGGGAAACAGAGTTAACTGCAAGTTGAAGGACCTTGGGGACTGTAAACATAAAGAGAGGTATCTTTCAGGGAGACAGCCTGTCTCCATTGCTGTTCATTGTGGCCCTAATCCTACAATCTATGGTGTTGCAGGAAGTAAAAGCTGGCTATGATCTGCGAAAAAGAAAGGGCTCTTTAAATCATCTATTATTTATGGATGATTTGAATTTAATTGGAAAGAACGAGAAACAAGTTGACACCCTCGTAAATACTGTTCGAATTTTTAGTAACGACATTGGAATGGAATTTGGGATTAGTCAATGTGCTGTGCTGAAAATGAAGAGGGGCAAATTCTGTACCTGTGGAGGTATTGTTTTGCCAGATAAGCTGGTCATTAGAGGACTTGAATAAGATGTTGGGTACAAATATCTAGGGATTTTAGAAGCAGATGACATAAAGCACAGTGACATGAAAGAAGCTTTATCCGAACAGCATTTAAGAAGGATAAGAAAGATACTAAAATGAAAGTTGAATAGTGGAAATTTAGCGAGCTCCATCAATGCAAGAGTAGTTTCGTTAATAAGCTATAGGGCGGGTATTATCTGCTGGAGTAAGGAAGAATTAGAAAATTTGGATGGAAAAACAAGAATGCTGTTACGTGTTTACAGATCACTTCATCGACAAGCAGATGTAGACAGACTTTATGTAAAGAGATGACAAGGGGGCATAGGCTTGATAAGTGTCGAGGACTGTGTTAATATTGAAGTTGGCAGTTTATATAGATATGTGGAATCTTGGATAAAGGAGAGGAGAAGGAAAGAATTAGACAGGAAAGATTAAACTGCTACATAAGAAAGCCATTGCAACGACAGTTTGTAAGGGGCACTGAAAACATTAGAGATTCAGAGTCCTGGAATTGATTGAAAAGAGCAACAATGAAGAAAGAGATAGAAGGTCTCCTAACTGCCGCACAAGATCAGGCCTTTCGTACAAACTACATCAACAATGAGATTGATAAACTAGACGTGTCACCAACGTGTCGAATATGTGGTGAAAGGGAGGAAACTGTTAGCCATATAACGGCAGAATGCAAGAAATTAGCTAAAAACCAGTACAAGAACTGGAGACATGACAAGGTTGCTCAAGTGATCCATTGGAATTTATGCAAAAAATATGATCCTCCATGCAACGAAACCTGGTACGATCATTCTGCAGAATCAGTGTTGGAAAATGACCAAGTGAAGGTGTTGTGAGACTTCCAAATTCAACAGATCTCCATTTAGATCATAACAGACCTGATATTGTTGTATTGGAAAAGAAAGAAAGAGTGTGTTACATTATCGATGAGGCATATCCTTTCAATATGCAAGTGTTAGAAAAGGACCAGGAAAAACTTGACCACTATCAAGATCTGGAGATTGAAGTTCAAAAGATGTGAAGCTACAGGAAGGTAACTATAACATGTATTCCAATTATAATAGGAGCACTTGGGACAGTCAGCAAGAATTTGAAGACGTGGGATAATGAAATAGCACTATATGGGAACACTTCTTTACTTCAAAAGGCTTGCTTGTTGGGCACAGCAAAGATTCTGCACAGAGTACTGGATACCTAAGGCTATGGGATGTAGCTTGATGTTCTGCGAAACAACAATACCATGTATAATAATATTTTGTGTAAAATATGAAATAAACAATAATAATAATACTAATAAAAATTAATAATGATAATAACGTGCTGGGCACTCGTACCAGACTAAGATCCCTTCTACTGTCATTTATTGTGTGGTATAAGAATGGTAATAATAAAAATACAGTAATGATAGTAATAATGGTAATGATAAAGATAGAAATAATGTTAACAATAATAATAATAAATAAAATCTGTGCAGGATGCTTAAAGCAGAAATTGTGATCTCCAGTGTGTCTCAACAAAGTATGGAAGTATGGAACTTGGTCAGAAGATGATTTTGAAATAAAATCTAGAATATTATGTAATTTTACAACCAATACCTACATTAAATCTTTAAATATTTTAAGTCAAAGATAACTCTTCAACCATCAGATGTCCTCTTCTCAATATAATGAACTAGCATTAACAAGTATAAAATTCTGAAGATCCAGCTCTTTGATTGAAAAGGGTTGAAATAATCATGACAAAGTTTAACCTCTTGACCTCGAGACATTTACTTGTACCTCAATTGAATGTAGTTATCTACTGTTAGTTACCGTAGAACATAATAGTGAACAGCCAGGTCAGGAGTAAACGCATTAAGCCACAATGTACATAGCACATCACTAAAATAATACTGAATATCATTCTGAAATTCTCCTGAAGACAGCCCAAAATCAGAAGACAAGGAATGGTATTTATTACTTTTTAGTAATAAGAGCAAAAATCAGTAGCAGATTTCACAGTAGGTTTTTAAGATTAATTCGAAGTGAATACACATGTAATAGGTACAACGTTCATTCACAGTCACTTGAAATGTTAGTTGTTCATCCAAAGCCTGGAGTTGGCAGTTCTCTGAGGTGCACACAAATCAACATGCCTTGAGAGGTGATGTATGTTCTTCTAAACAGACATGGTTCATGAAAATAATTCAAATTGCATCTATGCGGTATCTTCTGTAAAAAGAGAGGGTTCGAGGAAGTGACATGAGCTGCACCTTTCGGGATTTTTTTTCCCTTAACCCATTAAGGGGCAAGGGCGGCCTTTAGCAATTGGCTAATGCCAGATCATTTTACTTGTCATAGGGTTATGACTGGAGCATTAAAGGGTTAAATAGTCTTTCTACATTAATACATAAACAATATACTTGGATTAGTACCACAAATAATGAACACGCTATAAAGAATTACTCTATACAATTTATTAGGAAGTGGTATATTACTGTACAGTTGCGACTACACCCCTTCCAAAAGTTAAAAGGAAAACTGGATACTAATGTTAGGTGAAGCAACTACCCACACAAATGTGTTATTTTATTGGTTCCCTGTACATAATTATTAAATGTTTTCATCAGTGATAATTAACCCAGAGATTTTCTGCACTTAATGTGAAAATGAATATCATGAGGGAGTAATGGTTGTATTAGGTGCTTCTGCTTGGACAACAGTATGTCAACAGATTAAGAAGCATAAACTAAATCTGCTGAACAAAATCAGCAGGTGTGATCCAGAATAGAATCATAATGTGCAATCTTGCTCCTTAATCCTTTGTAGTCTGAGTGACATCTACCCTTCCGTAATAAAATTATCTCATGTTACCAGAGTAAAATAAAATTTTCAACCAAAAAGTGATAATGGAGTTTTAGTTAACCCTTTCCAGCCTGAGACACCTCTATTTAACAAGTAAAATCACCTGACATTATCCAGAGTGAAATCAAAGTGGGATGTAGAATGTAAAGTGGGATGCAGCGAGTTACCTGGTGGCCGTTTACCTTGTAGTTTTGTTTCGAGCCAGAAATACATCTTAATGTCTTCAATGGGGTGACATTTCATAGCAAAAAAAATCCTGATTGAGGCAATGAAATCTTTGTGTGGAAAGCGGAGAAAGTATCCGAAGACTGTCATGACCTTGACAACTCTTCTGGATGACGAGTGTTCTATCCCACCTCTCAAACAATTGACCATGAACGCTGTCCGCTTAAATACTGCAAAATGTTCAAAAATAATTGTCGTACAGAGATGAATCAACCAGAATCTTCATTCTACTTTACCAATAAACACCAGCAAAATCCAGGCGGTAATATTTTGTACAAGAAGTCTCCCTTGGGGAAGAATGAAGTCGGGAAGCTACTTTTCAAAGCTGCTCAAAACAATTCCGTTCGCAAAACTTGTACTTCAAAGCTACTCGATTCAGACTTACCTGCGATTGTGCAGCTCAGGTAAGTGGTTACCAGAACGTGAAAAGTCCCAAGATTTATGCTAATCGACATCTATTCAACTTCAGCGAAGAATGTCGTTTTAATACAGTTAGTCTCTTAGGAAATGTCCTGACAGCAAGCGAGTTCCCTTACGTCTTTTGTTAATATAAATCAGAAAGAACCAAGACAAAGCGTTGCTGCAAAAAGTGAACAGTTGGCAAATGCATATTCCAAGGAGCTAACTTTGAGAACTGCTCTGTCAAGTCATAAATTGTCCAGTTACTGACGTGCCGAAACCAGCCGCAGGCACCAAGAAAGCCATTTCCTTTGCCAGTCTTAAATCATTTACTGGCTTCAGTGTTCAAATAATGTAAACAACTTGCGAGAGATCCATACAAGAGAAAAAATAACGAGACCAAATCGATTTGCTTCAATACGGTACCTAAGTACGGTTTGTTCAACAACATACCAGTCCCCGAGCTGGCACACGGCATTTTTGAGTGACCAGACACCATGGATATATATATATATATATATATATATATATATATATATATATATATATACTAGAAATACGTGCACGCAACAACCCCTCGCCCATCCTTCCAATATATCTCTCGAGAATCCAAGTAACAACGATAATTTTTCAAAATTCTCCAAAAAAAACAAATCCTCCTGACTATAACTGGAAGAGGACATGCAATAAAAAAAAATCCACAGAGAATTTGGTCGCAAATAAACAACAATCCAAACTGGAAATTATTTTATATTTAGACTGCTTATACGCATATTTACGTCTAAAATTTCAATTCTGCTGTATTAAAACAAAAGTTCGGTGAGAATAACGTTCAACGATTTAACAAATGGTAAGATGTCTATCCTTACAATCAAATTATTAAACAATGAATGATAGGATCAATACCCTGAATTATTTGTGGGTTTATGGTAATTCGCGTCATTTTCCAATTAGACTTCTCACTCACTTTGCCTCAAAGAAAGATTGTTTCATAAGATGACCAGACTTTCCGTCTAAAAAGTGGAGCATTTTCATAGGTTATCATACGAATACCGGCATTACGGACAGCTCATGATTGAATATTTTTCTGACATTATTTTTGACTTTAAAAATTGATAAAATATACGTTACCTCAAAGTTGGTTACAAATGTCTTTAAGATCTGCTATGATAAGGGTTTATGCTAAGTATTCATCCGGAAGAACAACACTTTGGTGACGAAGATGAAACGAATTACGCAATCGACGAAGTAAACAAAGAAAACATGAACGAATTCTGCAGTTTTATCGCTGACCAAAAATCGGAAAATACGAAACATAAAACAAAATATGACAATCAAACCTTGTGCAAGTTTTGTCGAAAGAAGAATGAGAAGAGGGAAGTAAAAGACGTACTTTTTCCAAGGCAAAACAGGTGGGCGAGGGGATTAATTTGACTTATAACGGGTACAGTAGAACTTAATGCTGACTTAAGAGATTAAACTTCTTGTTAATAAAACAGGGAACTACTTCAAAGTCATAAGAATTCATTGTATGATGAGATAGCGATATGAAGACACGAGATTAACAAAACCACTCCAGACCAATGTGCGTTCCTTGTATTTCTTCAATATATGAATTGCAACAGATTTCAAATTTAAAACATCTCCAGTTGACTCATCAATACTTTGAAAAATGTGACTACGAAGTGCAACCTCAAGTTAGCATTGCCACAAACATGTCAGGTACACAGAGCATAACTGCTGCATAAATACTGTGTAATGCAAAAAACATTGGCATCCTCATATACAATGGTCATGCAAACAGTTTATTTTCCACTGCCATCTTATTTAATAATTCTGCTCATTCACTTCAAATTCATGTATGTTTTTCCCTTGTAATAAATTTTTAAGCTCAACCAGAATTACTACAACAAAACAAGTAACTCTATATTTTTCCATGTAGTAATTAAACGAAGCAAAAAAATCATAGCAACGCACATTCAAATTAAACTAAAACAAATTTCACAAAATGATTACAAAACTGAAGCTAAAAAGAATTTAAAATAATGAATAATCGGAAATTTGCATGGCTTCATGGGGAAATGCTGATGAAGAGGAAACTTCGGATCAGCTTTCATCATTCATATAAATGCCCAATTAATCTTTTTAATTTGACATTTTAATACAATTATCTACGAGAAGAACTATCTGTGTGCAAAGAAACTAACAATTGTCTATGAGTAAATCTAAAGTACTTATATGAACTACAGTAGTTGTGTAGCGAGAAATCGCCGTTAGTGATTCCGATTCCGTGCCTTCCTACCAAGCGTCGTCTTTGGTTTCGCTACTTTTATAATCCAGTCACACCACCCCGGAAGCTGGCTATGGCTTTACATGTACTGGCACATTAAATATTTATGATATGCAGTCAATTTCACGTTAGCATGGACACCGACCCACGTTTAATAATTGTCAACACTGTACGTTCTTCCAATATGGTCCCCATGACGTCATGTGTAAACTATCTAGTACGAGCTCGCCGTTCAAATTCTTTCACAGGAAACAATTATTGCATACAATTCTAAATCTCGGCGTCGCGATTACCGGACAACTTTGAATGTAGCCGCACAGTCGTAATACATCTGAATTCGAGAGCAAACATCAATACATTTTGCTTTTTTGGATCTAGTTATTCCAAGTTCCAGTCGGACCTTTGGTGTATTGTCTCTCAACTTATTAATATTAGGGAATATCGATAGCAGAAACTTAACACTTTACTTTGTCAACTTCATGAACGATAGGCAAAATAAATCTACGGACGTTTTACCAATTTACAGTTTAATCAGTGGACGAAATTACAGGTTTGAATGAATTTCACATGAATGCAAATTTGTTGCAAATTTGGCTCTCAAGTTTGCAACAGATTTTCACTGGTAGTTTTGTCATCTTTGGCATGTCAAATTTGCACTGCATACACCAATACGTTTGCACATATGTAAATCCTTCAGCCGAAATTTCAATTGAATTTGCAACGGTTGTTTTGACATCTCTGCAAGAACAAATTTGCAATATATACACTAATATCTTTGAACGTACGCAAATTTTTTAACTTATATTTGCATCAAATTTGCAGTGGTGGTATTATTGTCTTTGAAACTCCAAATTTGCAATACATACAGTCATAGCTTTGAACAAATGCAAATCTGTCCTGACGTTTGCCTTAAATTTACATCAGTGAAACTTTGTGGCAAATTTAGCCTACAAATTTGCAATAGATTTTCACATCTAGTTTTGTCATCTTTTAGACATCAAATTTGTTCTACATACACTGATACGTTTGCACATTTGGAAATCCTTCAACGCGAATTTGCATCGAATTTGCAATAGTTGTGATGACCAAAACTTATCAACTTAAATTTTGCATCAAATTTGCAGTGGTAGTTTTATTATCTTTGAAACTCCATATTGGCGATACATACATTCATAACTTTGAATATATGCAAATCCCCGAGACGACGTTTACCTTCAATTTGCCACTATTTGTGGTTTATAATTCTCGCGAAACCATATTCGTCATATACTCAACTTTTAACATAAACAAATCTGTGGGGTAGAATTTTCGTCAAACTTGTAGTCATTTGTCGTCTTTCTTTCAACAAATATGAAAAGGGGCAATATCTTGAAAAAAGAGAGGTACTATTACTTGAGGGTCGGCAGTTAATCGAGGAAATACAGTGATGCCGTTCAGAACTGTGTTGAGTTTACGTTGGTCTTTTCATTAATATTGTAAATAAAATCTGCAATTCATGAACACAACTTTACATGTACGAAAATTTGATTGGATAAATTTTATTGGATTCGCGAAGGGTTATTTTTTGACACCAGACGCAGACTTCGACATGCAAACACATGTGTATAACAATAAAGAAACCTTGTTATACTCAAGGAACGTTATGGAAACGAAACGTTCCATTCAGCGTTCACTCGCCTGGCTTGGAAATCTTGTAACCATGGAGAGTATTAGCGGAAAGTCTTTAACAATCTGACCAAAATTGTATTTATGGGTTGCCTGGGAATTGTCGCATATCACGTCATTTTAAAGAGGCAATGAAGGTGAACTATCCTTTGTCCATTCGCAACAAGGAAAGCTCAACCCTTATGATTAAAATGTATTACAAACTATTGTGTCTATACCGAACAGTTCTAAAATTGCTTGTCATGTTTTAATGCAGGTTTATAGCGAGAAGCGTGTGCACTTCTATGTGAAAATGCGTATTTAGGTGGATTCAACTTAGAAAAGTCATTTGTAAGTTGTGTCGTCAGTTAGTTACCGGCGACACAATATCGCTCTGCGAGTACTTTTCTCGAAATGATACTGAGCTGTCAAGTGTGAAAAAGAAAAAATAAAAAAGGTTTATCCACGCGGAACATTCCACTAATGGAAATCACAGCCATCGGCATTCTCAGTGGCATTAACGCACGCGTCTTATACTTGACGATTTGGGGGCAAAGAGAGTTCATCTTTTATCCCAGCGCTTGCTACAGACAGCACAAAGAATAAAAAGCATTCGGTATTTGAACTGTAATAATTAAGGTCATAGCGTACGACCTTACCAGTTTACCGCATTTTCAGAATTAATGCCACAGAAACGACTTGGGAAGAACAATCTTACCATCAGAGGATCTTTCAAACTTAAATAAGTTACTGCCATGAAGACTGCAGTTCTCAATTTGGCCAACACCATATATCAAATGGGAAGGAGCCACGTTCTCAATACTTTAAAAATATTATAAATTTCAGTTTTAAAGTATGGCTCGTACTTTTTTACTACCCCAGATTAAAGCAGTTCAATCGAACAATAAAGGATGAATAAACAATTCTAATTAGTTGCTCAAAAAAAAAACTGGGTGATGATAGTCTTTCCAGTCTATGGAAATATTTTTCTCCCAGACAACAGACGTTCAGGTCCGCAATGTTCAAAGGAAAATAAAGACTTTAAACAAGTTTATTTGGTATACAGTACTTGGATTGCGTGACCACTGAGGCACCAAAGGTGTGAAAAACCCTTGGTAACAGAAAGTCGTCAAATATTCATGCCGAATAAGACGCTAAATTAGTGTTGTAAAGTGAACTCACTAAACAGCAGCATGCAGTTAGAATGTTAAAATTGTCACTGAACATTTAACGCCAACGGAACTTTTATAGTTTCCACAACATCCCAGTATGACACTGAGAATTTTCAAGATAATAAGACTTATAACAATAATCATAAACACCAATAACGTTTCTTAAAAGTTAAAAATGAACGTTCTGCAATGTACAGCACTTACGTTTGTACTGACCCAATCACAACTGACTCGTAATAATTAGGTAGCTAACTTTTACGTAAAGTAATATCAAGATGACTGATTTGTCAATGTTAGTAAAATCTATATAATTTGGTAAACTTGTTCGAATTGCATACCTGATTACCTTTCGTGTCAACTAGGTACACAGTAATTCAAAGTGATAAAAGACGTTAAATCCTTTCACGAATAAGAATTGTTCTCTAGTGACATTTGATTGGCATAAGAACTCCAATCGATACCAAATGTTCGACATTTTGATCAAGATTACATGGACTGCACACTACATTAAAGTCTCGTTAAAGAAGATGAAAAGATTATGCGTTTCCTAATCAGATGGTTGAACACACACACTTATATTAAACTGCGGTAAATGTTCTTACACAAAATCTTGTCTTGGTAAAGGAACGACAAACAACACGTTTTCACCAATCACGCGATCCTTTCCTGCAAGCAATTGTCCAAAAATACGTTGGACAGGTAAAAATGATGACGGTCCAAAAGGCTTAAAGAGATTTGAACACCAAACCTCTGGTGAACCTGGAAGGGAGCAGAAAGAATATCTCTCAGGATGGTATTGATACCAGGAAACACTTGCAAACAGGAAGTGCATTTGTTGCCCGTTTATTGTAATTGCTTGCTTAAAAAAGTACTGCACTAAGCAAGGCCTGATGTCTGACGACGGATCTATTTCGTCATCATATCTTCCCGCCCATTTAGCCAGAATATTTCCAGATCTCTTATGCCTAGAACACATCGAACCATATAAAACACCAGTAAATGCTACGGTGGAATAGCGGTCGAAGAGGACGGGTACAGCCCCCCCTGGAATCTCGGGAACGAGGAATCTGTAAGCCCTGGTCACGTAAACAAGTTCTTCATTATCAAATGCTTCAACTGTGTGTGGGGGGCCACATTTATACTCGCTTACAGTAAACCACAGTTCGCTTCCTATTACGAAATCAGCTTCACGTAGTTGCAGTAGCGATAAAGCAAAGTTGCAGTCCACTTATCTAATATTTGTAGCTGTATTATGCTGTTCAGATTGTTTAAATATTTGTTGAAAGTTTTCTCGATAAACATTAGGCGCTGCAAGGTCATGCAAATGCTGATCTCTCAAAAACTTTCGGAAAATCTGAATCTCCACTGACTTATTGTTCGTCTGATAGTCTTCTAATATGCCACTGTACCTCTCAAAACCGAATAGCCAAAAACTATGCACTGGTCCATAGTCTAAAATACAGTCTGCTAAATGCGTGTGAAGATGCATGTTTGGCGTAACCTTAGCACTACCGTACAAACGTTCAAACTCTTTACAGAACTGCACCAACAACGAATGGGCAGTTCCAACGTCTTTAACTTCATTCATTGGTGTAGAAAGAATCCGGCATGCGTGTACGAATAGTGTCCAGCACTGATAATGTTCCAATTGTAATCTGTTGCGCAAGGCGAACAACGAAAACATAGTAGTCAAAGACTTCCACTGTTCCGCAGTGAAACCAGCAAAAGACTTAGCGATTTTAAAAAGAAGTCGACCTATATTGCTCGGAGCTTCAGTCCCATCAATCACGTTCTGAACTGCTTGCAAGTCACCTACATCGAAATGTTTTTCATCAAGCCAGATTTCAAGCATACGTTTCGCCGTTCCCAAAAAAAGATTGTGCATTGGATCCACAATGGTGAAACGAACGCAGTTAAAGTAGGGTAATCTGTGAAGTTCAGTGTAGCGTGTTCCGTATAAACTTGTCAATTTATCTCCATCTTCGTGGCTCGTTTGGCGTGAAATCTCGGCCGCCTGACGCATGTGTTCATTGTTTTGTCTTCGAGGACAAGGTTCGAATCCAGAGTAATCGGAAGGCTTACCGATTCTCCCAACCTTGAATTTCTTTTTGCACTTGCTACACCCTGCAGCAGATGCGTGACCAGTAAACCCGCAAACTTTTCGATTCCCTGGAACATCACAGGCAACACAAAGTAATGCAGCCTTGAAAATCTGGGGGAAAGAGGTGACCTTGAGTGCACTAGCGCGACACCAGGGTTTCAGAGCTGTAAGAGTTCATCTACCGGAGGCGATAAATACGGATTAATTTTCAGATACGGTTAACATGGTCCGGGAATAATCCCAATGAGAAAAACGTTTTCTCGCTTAAAACGTTCACTTCTTGGCAGGTTCATTAATACTAAATATATTACTCCAACGGAATATGCCGTGTGCACAAATGGTTGCATCCACTGAACGTTTAACATGAATGCATAATTGCGAGGCTCGATCAAAAAAGGAGTGCCATCAAAAGACTGAAAATCTTTCCAAATTCGACCATCGAAAACATTGCACAAAACATGCGCAAAAGATCTAACCTCTCTACTTCTCCACAACTCGCATCTCTCTGTGAAGCCACTTCTTTTAGTGAATGTTTGCAAGGTCTTGATCAAACTTTGATAGCAGTACACTTTATGTGGATAGAAGCGTTTGGATCCGTTTTTTAATGTTACTTCTTTCAAAGCGGAAGTTCCACATTCTTGACGTCTCCATTGTTTACGATGTTGAGGGAATTTTATAAATGTACAACGTTTGGAAACATGGCGGCCTTCAATAGAGTTATAACAGTCTTCAAATTTATAAATATTATGACATTTACGGCAGACGACGTATTTTACGAATTTATCGTTAAGTAGGTGAAGTTCTTTTTTTAAGCTATACAATGACGATGGAAAACCAGCAGCTATGTCCTGAAACGAGGTATTTGACCATGAAATTATCCCAAATAATCTCTTTAGAAACGTTATAAGGAAGGCCCTTTAATTATCAGGAACATGAAAAATGCTCCAGTGATGACATAGTCCAACTAAAATCTACTGAAGGATAACTAATTGCTCACGCTTTTCTTCGGATGATTCTTCGTCTATAAGTGGTATAAAATCAAAGGCAACGTTCTCGATGAAATCTTCGTCATTAACAGCTGTTAGTTCGTCATCCCAAATTTCACCCTCTGGCAGCTGGAAATATTCGTCTTCTTTAGCAGCTTCAACGTCACTGATGTCAAAAGCTTTGTTGGAATGTTCTTCTTCGTCGGAAATTACGTCTCCCATATCCGAATCACTTGGTAAGTCTGGAAGTAGGTCTTCGTCACTGCTTTGTTGCAAGGAGAGATCTTTCTGCCATAAACCAGAGAAGTCGTCAAATTATTTTGCTTATGGTTCACATAAGTACGGTATGGTACAAATTTTTCGCAATGAAAACAGAATCTTTTCGACACTACCGAACCATCCATTATCGTACAACAGGAAAGACAAACAAAATCTTACTCCACTCGGGAATGCTTTTTTAGTGGCTATCAGAAGATATGGAAAAACCATATTTGGTCACAAACTATAGGATTTTTCCCGCTACTTGATCACCTATACCAATCCTTATACCGATCAAGTCTGGTGAAAAAAATACACAAAACCTTTGGAAGTTGTGTCATGGAGCAACCACACGAAAGCACAACAAATATAATTGAGGCGCTGAAACTCATTGCTAAAAACCAGGAGCAGTTACTACAAAGGACAAGCAAGTTGCTTGAAGCTCAAAAGAGCAATCATCGCTCACCAGGCACTGCAAGCAAAATACCAATCGAAGTGAAGGTAAAATCAAAACTACTTATTAAGCGTTTATATACTGGTATAATACAGTATTAATTAAATTTATACTTTAGATAATATATGGCGTTTCACCGCACACAAGTATATAGCACTAAGAGTATAGTACGTACAGGTTACTGAATATAAAGCGCACTTCAGTCAGAACGTCAGGTTGTACATGTAGTTCTTGCAGTTTTTAGGATCATTGTAGATTCCAGCAATGTAGTCAGGAGTTCTAAATTAAGTGATATAATTACAGTGTGAAAAGATAGAACCATAAGTTATAGTGATAATAAATTAGAGCGAGATAAACATGTACTGTGCTCCGGTATACAGTACATGAAAATAGTGTCCAAATGACAGAAATGCAGTTTGCACCTACGAACAGCAGTAAAAGATTCAGTTGTTAATCTTTAAGATTTTGATCAGACGTTTTCAACATTAGCTACTTTATCTGATTACGTTTTTATACTCCTTTCCAACAGAGGAACGTTCGAGTAGCTGTAAACAATCTTTCCACTAAATGGGACTTCACTCAAAGGAAAAAACCATCCTTAAGAAAACATAAACACCTATTTTGCAACGATTTTAATATGGACTGTAACTGGCTAATTTCCTAACGGCAGCCCCAACAAGAAAATACAACCTTAACCCCAAAATACTCTTGAATTTTTAATTAGTTTTTGTAGAAACAAGGATTTTTCTGTGAAATATTACAAGTCAATATATCAGGTTCAGGACACATTCCACAAACATCAGGAAAGGAGCCTTTTTGCCTTTATTACTTAGGATCGGCAACAGCATGTTTACAGTTCTTTAGGAATCTATTCCAACACAGTCAGAGATCTGATTGTTGTGCTCACTTTCACAATCATTATGACCCTGACTTTCCCTTTCAAGGGTACAATAACTTGCATTTTGCTGATTATGGTAAATCAGCTAAAAGCCAGGCATTCACTTGAGTATACAAACTATATACATGTCAACTTGGCCCATTTAATTTAACCACAAGATGAAATGAAAGCTGTATGCTGTAAGGCTTCTTTTATAATTTTATCTCTCAAAAAATACACACTGTAGTGATTCATATCTACATGTACAGTACTGCTTAGAAATAACCTAACGGTGCGTCTGCGTCCGTCCTGCGTGCGGTTTGTGTCCGTCCTGCGTCCATTTTGCGTCCGTCCTGCGTGCGGTTTGCGTCCATACTGCGTCCATACTGCGTCCAATGTGCGTCTCTCCTGCGTCTGCGGGCGGGTGGAACGCACAGCCATTGCTGAATCTCGTAATGAGTCGCTATACGACGTTTAGCGATTCATAAACTATTCTACAGCTTGACAATGATTCCCTTGGCGGAATCTCAAAATAGTTTTAAAGGCATGACTGACTCGTTTGCAGTACAGAAATACTCTATGTAACGTTTAAAAGAAAGAATTTTAGTCCAGATAATCGTAAAATCTCAGTGTAGTCAGGTATTAACGGTGAAACTCAATTTGTCATACGTGTTACCAAGACGAGATTCCAAATCATCGTCAACAGCACGTAGCAAACTACTTAGCAAAGTACGCTTAAAGACAGAATCAGCTATATCTTTCGACGTTTAAATAGGAAAAAGATTAAAAAATAACCAGAAGTGAGCTTTTGGTCCGCAGCCGCTTCTCAGCGAGCAACATTTGCATGTATGTTAATTAACCTCAGTGGGATTTCAAAATAGTCGATATGACATGACTCATTCGTTTTTTAGCCAAGCAAGCGATAAATCAGTCTTTGTTCTATACCGCATGGATGGTCAACCATCGTAAAATACGACTTAAAACAAGGAAATCAACAAAAGGACAACCGTTTTATCTTGTTGGGTTCCCGAATGAGCTGGCAATATGTTGCCTTCTCACGCCTCCACGCTAAGTTTTGTCTAACACGTCGAACGGTGGAACTTGAGACATTTACACCTATCTTGTCGCTCAAAAGGTGTTTTAATTCGGACAATGTCAACTCGTCGTTGTTTTTCATTTTATCATCGATAAAATCTCTTTCACGGCCACTTAAGATCGGCTTTCTTCCGCTACGTTTGACATCAGCTAAACTGCCACTTCGTTCATACCGTGAAAGGAACAGACTTATAGCTGGTCGTGATGTTTTTATTCCTTCTTCTTCGAGAATATTCCTAATCTTAGTGATCGATGTACCAGAAGACTTCAGAGAAACAATTCGATTCCTAGCGAATTCCGAAAGTTTTCCCATTTGCAACACAGAACACAGTTACCGTAGTCACCACGTTTGAAGTTACCGTAGATGACTCATGACTTCGGAAAATAGCGTATGTCACCGATCAAGTCCCGACTTCTGCCTCTCGTGAGACGCGGTTTTGATTGACCGCAAAGGCAACCGCAGCCGAGCCGCAAGATGACCGCAGCCGAGCCGCAAAGTGACCGCAGGTGAACCGCAAGGTGACCGCAGCCGAGCCGCAAAATGACCGCGTCTTGCACGCGGTTATTGTTAGGTTATTTCTGAGCAGTACTGTACTTTATGCTTATACACAATGAATTACAAAATTAAATTACTTACATAACTCCAAAGTTCAACATCCAATGCTCCATTTGCTGTTATTCGTCTTTAAAAATGTCTACAATAAGAAATTTACAGTTTATTACAATGTAATATTAGCTACCAAGGTAATGCCTGTGCTTAAAAGGAAATGCAAGTACAGAGATGCCAGCAAATATAAAATAAACTGAAACACTTTTTCTGCTGTTTGATATGTCAAGACAGCAGCAAATTTTATACTGTTCATGAACTTAGAAATGCCATTTGCATTCATGAAATTTCTTTTCATCAAGCTTTCATTTGATAGGCCTCAATACTTTGGTTAGTTTACTAAGATGACTAGATTAGTATGCTGATTATCTTTCTGATTGGTATTTTGGAGAAGTATTATCAAGACTTAGAACTAATCTCTTATATTTCCAAACCAATGTTTGGATGCCAGGAAAACTAATTTTGAGCTGAAGAACTTTTCCTAGTATTACTTTTCTGCTATGAACTAAATAAACGTTCATTAATCTTAGTTTGATTATCATTCTAGACATTGTTGTTTGTGAAATTGCTTTTCCAATGAAGGACAAAATGTTAGTGTTAAATATTATTCAAATTATTATTGAGCCTTCATTATGATTTGGCTTAAAGCCATTTGCCGGGCAAATACATTCATTATACAAGTTGGCTTTTGACCTGGTTCTTCCATGATTACATGTACAACACTATTGATGAAAAATTAAACATTATACTGCTGTGGCACTTATCTGCATAGATGGTGAATGTGTCTTGCTTTGGGAACTAGATGAAAATCAATGCCATTGGAAATGCAGCCTGCTTTGAAAGAAATCCCTTTCCAGCAAACAACTAAGTTATGCCTATATAATTCAGGAAATTGTTAACATGGGAATTATCATAAACAAAAGAGACTGTAAAACATATTTCTCGTGTAATTTGAAATGACTAAAGTAAAATATAGATATAGCTACAATGGAGAATTTGTGGAAATACTACAGAATTCATTTCAACTAAATTATTTTTTGGTGAAATACATTATTTGGAGATAATATATTAATATTAAGGTATGTGTATTGCAAAAGAATCATTTTTTCAAAGTCCCATAAAACAAAATACTTCAATTGATCCTTCTTTCACAAGTATAGCATGGTATTACTGAACTGATTTTGTTCCAACACTACAATAATAATTATACTTTCTGACTCCTACTTTAATTCTGCACCAGTTGATTTTAAGCTGATTTACTCAGCGAACAGCCATTGATTCCAAAACAAATTTGAATTGTATCCCCTATGTCTCCAAACTTGAAATGTTTTAAGGCTTCCGCCTCATAACAGATTATTTATCTTTGCTAACAATGCAACTATTTGGGTACTTTTAGTTGGATTTATTTGTAACTCAGGTAATGAAGATGGAGATTTCTGTTAAACCATACAATGGCTGGAAAAAAAAAAAAAGAGGAAAAACTCAACATGTTCTTTCAAGCAAGTAATGAGCTTAAAAAATTTTTAAAAAATGAACAAGCAGTGAAGTTAACGAGAGCCAAAATGATGGGCAAGATTTCTTGAATTGCCATACCAAATCATACTTTAGTTACAGTATGTACTGTAGTGCTTATCACTGTATTGTATTGTGTATGTAATCATATAATGTATCTAACTCATCATACAGTGGTGGCCTTGTCAATGACATTGGGGAACCACCTGCCATCTGGTATGTAATTCTGAACTAAATTAAGCTAAATTCATAAAACATTTTCAGCTTCCGGGCACCTAACAATGAGGCAGTGAACAAAGAGGTGATTAAAAATACGAAAGCCTTGGAAAACATGGACAAGGTTGATTGCTACGTGATGCAAAGTAAGGGCACATTCCATCTGCTTATGAATAATCGTTCAATATTCTGCGTAGTCCACAGTAAAGTGGAACAACTGTACAACAGTTATTTACATGTTCACGAAAACGTACCCTTTCTCTGCTTTTTCTTCCAACTCACACGAGCTAAAGTGATTTGGGTATGAATACAACCCATTCACGTTGAGCTTATAATGGTAAAATTTGCTTCGTTTGATGTAACAGTTCCCTCATTACTTTCAAAGGCACAATGAAAGGCTTTCCTTGGTAGAAGTTACGACGTTCTGCCTATAAAAAATAATTTGTGCGTGAGATCGTTGTGAACTGAGCTAGGCTAACAGGAAAAAACGATCTTTTGGACGAAGAATGGCATGGTCAGCAAAGTATACAATGACGTACATTCAGGATGAGCATCGAACTGCAACTGTTGTCACGTTAGATGTAAGATTTGTAACAAAGACTCCCATTAATTCTACAGTTACGCACCTCACTTTGTTCACAGTTCGTGCTTATATGCAGGAATTCTTTCGTTTCTAGCTCCTTTCCCATAACATGAAATGTAGATATCAAGGACTTTAGATTTCTAGGCCTTCTAACCATTGCAGTATTCCAACTAGTATAAAATGATTTCACAAACTGCATAAAGGGTTCCTTGAAGTCCATTTTCCTCTTTACTGTGGCCCTAGTAGGTCAATGCCTTTAAATGAACCGTCCAGATTAATACCTCCGTTCGGAAATAGTTAAACCAGTGATTATAAGCCATACAATATGAAAAGATGGATGAGGATTTGTTCTCAGACAACTTCTAATCGACAACAAAGAAACTGGGATAATATCGACGCTTCCGACACCGTTAACACTACCCCCGGTATCGAAAAAAGGCGGCGCGTAGAGCAATGTACAACAGCACTGAAGGGATTTCAGGGACGGCGGAGCGGAATTACGAGTGGGGGGGCTTGAGATAAAAATACAGCATTTTATATGCTTCTCTGGAAAATTGCACAACAAGTGTTTTAAAGCGTAGTTGTTTCAACATTACATTTAGAAAAAAAAAGGGGCTACAGCCCCTGCAGCGCCCCCCGGCTCCGCCGTCCCTTGAGTTTATGTAATCTTTAACATTTACTCGGTATGCCGAATTGGCGAGGTCAGTTAATATCGTAATTCCTCCCTTCAATACAGACTCTATTTCGTATCGATATGGTACTGTTACTAACGATAACTAAAATAGTTGATATTGCATCGTCTAATTGACATGGCCTCGGGTATCGTCCACCTCTCAGAGGCGGATTCAGACAGGTTTATCCGGTTTGTACGAACCTGTGGTTTTTTTCCAAATATAATAGTTAAATCATACAAAATTGTCTTCATATAAAACTTTATTTACATTTAATAATCACAATTTTTTTCTGGATGAAAATGTCAATTTTATCGGACAAAATTTCAAAATTTTTCCTGGTCGGCCCATTCCCTTGCTAGAAATGAAAGGCACACGGCCGCGTTGAAGGATATTATCACGCAAACCACACGCAATCTCGCAAACCTTGTAACAGAGGCCTGCGAGAGGTAACGAACCGGTCAGTGTTCACCGTGTGAGCTTACAAACCGGTAAAGATGCAATGCCATTGCCTGAAAATTCCTGCAAACCGGTCGTAAACCATTTGACAGAGCACTCCTTCGTAGTTTGGTGAAGAATTCATTCCTGTTGCTAAGCGTTGCAGAACAGTGGCCGTTGTTTCCGTTTCAGATCAGTACTCTTCTTCAGTTTTCCGTAAGAATTATGGTAATTAGCAGAAGATGTTTATATTATTCCAATACGACATCTACTTACTGTCCGTCGGCTTTAAATGTTGACATCTCTGGTGACGTCGAGAAGAATCCTGGCCCTCGTGAATCTGGAGGTGAAGAACTGCCAACATCTTCAAACTGGAGCGGTCGTGAAAGGTCTAATACGACGTCAGTAGCTACTCATGGAGCCAGCAGACGAGGTATTCCGGCTACCGAATGTAGCCCTTTTGATGTTGGTTTATACGCCTTTCCAAGTGCTCGACGTCTGACTAACGATCAAAAGTATGACTTAATTCTTAAATGTTGGAACCCGGATCCTTCTTATAGCTTTCCCAAAACTGCAGAAGGTAAGAAAATGAGTCAGAGGTCTTTCAGGCATGAATGGCTTAGAATATATCCATGGCTGCGTTACAGCCGGATGTACGATGGGGCTTTCTGTTTGCCTTGCATTCTTTTTGGAAATAACTCTGAAAAGCTCGACAAGCTCTTTAAAAGTCCTTTAATTCTTTGGACAAGTGCAGTCAGTAAGTTTGCTGCTCATCAGATACATTCAAGAATGCATAAACACAGCGTTCAAGATTTGCAAATCTTCAAGGTCCCCTTGCAAAGGCAAAGGAGCTTAGATATTGATCAGCAGTTGTTAGTGCAAAGAGCAAGGCAAATACAAGAGAATCGTGAAAAACTTGCACCAATTCTAAAGTGTGTTATATATTGTGGGCAAACAAACCAAGGTTTAAGAGGTCACCGCGATGATTCCAAACATGATGGTAAGCAACAGAGGAATTTCAGAGCCTTGGTAGATTTTAGAGTTGATGCTGGTGATGTGAAATTGAAAGAACATTTAGAAAACATGAAGAAAAATGAAACTTATCTTTCTAAAACAACACAGAATCAACTGATTGAAGCCTGTGCAAAGTTTATTCGAGAAAATATCATTAATGATATTAATACTGGCTCTGGGTTTTATAGTATATTGGCTGATGAGGCAGCAGATATCTGAAACAAAGAACAGCTATCAATTGTCTTAAGATATGTTGATGCTGATAGGGTTATAAGGGAAGCATTTATAGGTTTCTTTCACTTGTCTTGTGCTTGCACTGGAAGTACTATCAAAGATGAAATTCTGAAAGCAATTAAAAGATTTGGTTTAGATCTTGGTTTGTGTAGAGGACAGGGCTATGATGGAGCTTGTGCAATGGCAGGCATTAACAAAGGTACAGCAGCTTTAATTAAGTCTGAATTAAGTAAGGCTGTCTATATTCACTGTTCAAGTCATCAGTTGAATCTGTGCATTGCTTCTTCATGCTCTGTTTATATTGTAAGGGAAATGATGGATAATTGCAAAGCTATTGCTGATTTCTTTAATTTATCCCCTAAACGGCAAGACTACCTGATTGAAAATGTCAAAAAGTATTTGCCTGGTTCAAATCACTTTATTTTAAAGGATGTATGTAGGACTAGGCAGATAGAAAGAATAGATGGTTTAGAGAGAACAATTGAACTGTATGTGCCAGTAATGAAAACAATAGAAGATATTAGATTTAACAAGAGAGGGGAAGATAATGGGGTTTGGAACCATAATACTGTCTCATTGGCTGCAGGACTGAATAAGAAATTAGCTGGATTTGAGTTTGGTATTGCTTTGAAAGTTGTAAGTAAGCTAATTGGCTTCACAAAACAAGCTACAGCTTTACTACAACGAGCTGAGATGGATCTTCTTTACGTAAAATCAGAAGTAAACTTAATTAAAGAAAAGTGTACAACCTTCCATTCTAACATTAATGTGGAGTATCAGAAACTTTACAAACAGGCAGTTGAAATGGCTGCAAGTGTTGGTGAGACCCCATCCATGCCCAGAATTGTGACCAAACAGATCCACAGAGCTAATTCTTCTGCATCAACACCTGAAGTCTATTATCGTATAAATGTAACTGAGAATTTTCTGGCCCATCTTATTACATCATTGGAAGACAAGTTTGGCAATTACTCTATGGTGATTTATGAAGGATTTTGTATTGTTCCAAGTGTGATGTTGACATTGGTGAAAGCCAAAAATCCTTGGAAAAAAATGAACTTCAAAGATTTGTGGATTTTTATAAAAATGACTTACCAAACATTGAAGGACTTGGTGCAGAGCTTGAAATGTGGGAAGCCAGATGGTTAAGAGAATCAAGTTTGGATGACTGTACAATTCCAGACAAGATATCAGAAATACTTTTGCTTGTTGATAAAGATTTCTACCCAAATATAAATGTAATACTAAATATATTGGCAGTTGTTCCAGCCACTACTCACTCATGTGAAAGGTCAATTTCTGCATTAAGAAGGCTAAAAACATGGTTAAGATCATCCATGACAAATGAGAGACTAACTGGCTTGGCACTAATGCATGTTCATAGGCGTATAAATCTTGATGTTGATGCCATCATTGATAACTTTGCTAGAGCACATCCAAGAAGAATGCATCTACTTGATGTTGTTTCTTCAGATGATTAATAATTCTTTTTTCATTTAAAAGTTTTGATATGTTCCACATAGAGTAACCAGCATTTATTTTTATGTAGTCAACTTGTTAATATTTCTTCTTAATAAAACTTACAGTATTATACTTGAACTAAGCAAAATCTTGGCTGAAAATGTAATAAGGATGAGGTGGGGTGGGGCAGGATGAATTAAGGTAGATTGATATACATGTAAAATGGAACATGATAGAATGCACAGTTAAGATGTAACACTTGAGTAGCAGGTTAACTGTGGCTACAGTCCATGGTTATCTCAACTCCTCCACATTGTCATTGCTTCTATTGGTACAGAACTATAATCACAAATGCCCAGGAAGCATATACTTAATTCAAAATTTTTGCACATAATTATAAACTCTAGTATATATGCAGCAAAATTGCATTTCCTGTAATTTCTTGAGTATAATAAAGATTCTCCAAATCAAAATTTTCCCGGGGGTATGCTCCCAGATCCCCCCCGAAGTGTCACAAACCGGTCAAAATTAACCTTGGATCCGCCCCTGCCTCTATTGCTAACGACCGAAATTCTAGGTCCCAGAAATAACAATTGCTATGTCTTCGATGATTTTATCGACCTAACACAGTATCCAAATGACCTGCTCACTAGACAAAAGATCAAAATATGAATGGCCACATAAAAAAGACCGGTTACTAATAGAAATCTATTGAAACCTGTCCAAAAGTTGAAGAGACTTCTTCGTAAATAATCATTAATATTATTTATTGATTATTTACGTAAATAATCAATAATATAAAATCAAATACGAACAGTTGAAACAGAAGAAATAGGTTAATTGCTAGTGACGCAAAAGAATCTGCAGATCATAATGCATTGTAAGAACACAGATCGACTTGTTATTTTCGTTCCATTCAAGTCGAGAATTATAACAGACTCTTTCAATCTTTTCTCCTGGACGTTTTCCCAGAACTTAATATTTCATTAACGATACTCACACGTTTCCGCCAAAATCACATCAGACAAAAATTAATCAGCATTTACCTGAGACGTTTTGGTCGCAGGAAGCCTAGGGACTGATCAGTAAAATGTCTGTTACCTTCATTGATAAATGCCGAAGTGATGGAATAATTAATAATTGCAGTAGAACAGGTGATTTTTGAGGATTCTGGAATTCAAGAATTTTTGAAATTTTTGTACTGTGATTACATTGCCTTCGTGTAGGTACTTTGTCAAGAATGCAGTTCAGCTGAGCAGTGAGAAAGCTGCCTTTCAAAGAAAATGCAGACAGGGACGCGGCTACTATAGACATCCCCCGCCACGCCTCTCAACACGAATTTCAGATCAGAACATTTCAACGCAACTTCTGGTAAGACATTGTAGTATGAAATGAAAACAAAATACAAGCTGGGCTTTTATTTGGAGCATTAATTTGAGGAAACAGGCAAAAAAGAGATTAACGCTAATTAGGTTAATAAGAAGTTTATAGAATCTGCAGCTGGTACCTCTCTTGGCCAATAAGATCATTTCGTATACGTATTAAAAGCCCTTTGAAGATTAAATTTTCTCATGATGTGGCGGGTACTTTTCATATTTGGCTCTGTCATCTTTCCTATTTACCGTTGTTTGCAATGTACAGCAACGTAAACCCAACAAATTTCCGATTGTTAAGTATTAAAAATTCGTAGTCGACATTATTATATATAAAAAATATCATTTATTTTGTTGTAATCCTTACATTTTTAGTTTCGGGGATACATTAAACAATTTTTCAAATTTTTGATGCCCAATAATAAAAATAAAAAAAAATTATAAATAAAATAATAAAAAAAAAGCCAGAGAAAAACTAGTCCGCTACTTAGTTAGGTTACTGCAAGTATTCCGAGCAAATATTCCCAAGTCTAGTCCACTACCTTTAGAATCGTAAAATGAGTGGCTGGTTTCAAAAGTTCAAAGTTTCAAAAACGCCAAAATTTTCCAAAAACAGTTTTGCCACCTGATTATTTTATTCATTTAAAACGGCTTGAAAGAAGGCAAATAGAACAAATTTTCCCCTGAAATGACCAAATTGGCAACACTGCCAAAAATTGAGAAAGATGGAAATGCATTATAATAAGTGGTAAAGGCTCTTTAATTCATTCTTGTGCTGATTAAGACGTCTTCCTCGAAATAACTTCATGAATGGTCGTTTCCCCATAGGGATATTATAAGACTTGCTTGTTTTATGATTAATACTTTATGTTTTTCGTTCATGTGGCGTCCCAATCCCCAACCTAAATGTTTTTTTCTCCCTGGAGTACTCTGAAGATAGTTGCCATTTTAGTTGCAGCTTCCAGTTTAATCGCCAAAAAAGATATTAACGAATTACTTTAGAGCTTGACTGTCATTTCGTTTACTTATCGCATAGTCTTTGATTGACCTTCATTTCAATTGATATTTCATTCTTTTTATTTGTGTCTTAAAAATCGGACAAGTAACAAAACTATATATTCTTCCCTTTTGTTCCAAGGAGCTTTGAAATGTCATTTTCTTGGCAAAAGAAGAATAGAGAAGGCCAAATAAGAAGGCTCTCACGATGCCATTAAACAATGTGAGAGACGAAGGCACCGAATAAACGAAGTAAGACACGAGAATCTTAAAGGGGTGCTGAAGAGTGTACTTTTAGAGAAAATAAATTCTATCTTTTATTTTCTAGGGTTACGTTAAATTTTGAAATAGTCCAACGATGTTTTAAACCCCTGATTGTTATGGTGATGGTTGCAATCTAAAGTAAATTTTCATTTGGTACAAAAAGGGGTAAACCCCAAGAACACAAAAGAAAAATATATAAAAAATATTAATTAGTTATTTAAAGTTCATATACAGTGATTGTTTTTTCCCCCATGCTTTCATCTAGTAGGTGAGTCAAATATATACGTCTATTACGTCCAAGTTTATGAAAATGAATGGCCAGAATTCTAATCAGCTCAGCACCTTATGTCAATGTGACCATATACACTCAGACCTTATTAGGGAAAAAAGTTTTAACTCGTTTTGATTTTCTTACTTTTCTATCATACAGTGAAACGTCATGCAAAAATCCCAAAAAAAATGTTTGTAATCCGTAACATTATTATCATTGATAAAACAATGTCACGTATGTGCTTGTTGGACTCAAAATAATTGACTGACTGGAATCTAGCCCTCGTTCAAAGAATAATTAAGTGCCTATGTAGGCTGTTTTACGAAATTCTAAACCAGTGATCTATGACGAGTAGTCTGTGGAAGTGTCTTCCAGCGATATCGTGCCTCTCTCGGCTATTTCTCAGTCTGGCATATTTGTGAAACTTTTACAACCACTCGACCAGCTTTCTTAGTATTCTTACCGTTGTGTCAGGTCTTAGAGCATAGAGCCATCTATTGTAAATGACGTGAATGCTGCTTCGGTGGTTGCTATACGTAGTCGATACAAAAAACTTACAAATTGTATATTTTCGTGTACTGTTTGCAAAAAGGCCTTGTGCGGCAATGGCCGGTAAAAGATATTACAGTCATTGACTGTAGGGCTGTAACAAACTCACATGAAATATAATTACCTCTTAACTTCATTGATGATTTTTTTGTTCCAAAAGTCCTATTTCTTGTTATCTTGTCCAGCATGTCCAGTCATCAGACCAACAAAACAACCTTTGCTTTCTCACACTTAGTATTTTACAACACTAAAAAATGCATATGATGTGATGTATACTGCTATTAAATGATCTTTCTTATTTCCTTCTGCCACAAAATCTAGAAATTACGTCTCCGCAAGAAGATTACGGAAACATCACCTGCTTTCAACGAGCATCACCGAAGAAAGATTATGTCTGCTCTGTTATTTGAAGCGATGTAGCCAGAAGTAATCTCGCACGAGATTGATGATAGCGATGAAGAACGAGCAATGGGATCAGATGATGAGAGGAAAAGGCCAAGAAAGGTGATCAGGACTCATCCATTAACATGGAAGTCGGAAGAATTCACCAATGTGCTTCAAAGCCTCGACCGAAGAATAATGAGGAAAAAAAGCGAGAAAGCTACAGCCATGGTGTTACCCTGACAAGAAGGAGATCCCATAGATGATAACCCCCCCGAGGGTATTCCGTCGTGGGCCATAAAAAAGATGTAATTTAGTTAGATGAGTATCGAGCTTGAAGATCGTTTATCTAACTTAATATATTCAAGCTGTCACGTTTCTCAAACATCAAGATGTAATTAAGACCTTTTAGTTTACGTATTTTACAACATTGCAAGACATTTACACACAGTATTATGAATACTTTTGCAAACTTTTACTGGTGTTTATTACTCTTCAATGTGACTAATTTGTATGAATTACTTAAAGTTGCTTGTAAAGGCTGTTTTCCACTAGGCAAATTTTATCGCCCGAATCGACATTTCTTTGTGTAAATTGACTAGGTTTCTCATTAGTTCCAACCGAGAGCAAATTTTGCACCATAAAATTCGCCTAGTGGAAAACAGTCTTAAAGTTTGAGTTTAACGTTTCCAAAATTAAACTTCTTACATTGAAATGTTCTTCGTATGTGTATATCTAATTGCGCCTCCTTATACTGCTATCCTTGTAGAGCTGACATGTATTAGAATCGGCTTTACACAAACAATAATTCATATCCCATTAAATAACACATTGTAGAGAAACAACATCAAAACTGGATTATATTGCAGAAAATTTAACAAATCGGCAATTACTTTTCTTAAAACTGATGCCAAAAATTTAATAACTTCTGCATAATAGCGAATTTTTGTTTTTAAACAAAAAGTGGTATTATAAAACCCTCGAATTTGATGGGAATGTTTTCACTGGCTGAAAATCAATATCTTCACACAACTAAAGATGGAAGCAAAAATGATGTAAATTTCTAAAACTACCGCACATTTGCATGGTTAGTGACTACGGCAAAATTTGAAATATCTAATACCTTTGCAGCGGTGGTAAATTCAATGAATAGTCTGCCATTGCACCTAAACATTCATAAATTCACACTATTGCAAACTTGGGCAAAGGTAAAAAAAGACTAAATTTACGTTAAATTTGTAACACCTTTGCAATGTATGAAAAGTTAAAACTTCTTCTCGTGAATATGAGAACAGACGCTAAGTTTGCAAGTTAAAATCTTCCTGAAAATTGCTGAAATTTTAATATGGACATCAGTTTTTGTTGGGAGAACAACGTTTTCGAAAGAAATTATGATTGTTATCACAAGTTCACATAGTTTTCTGTGAAAGAAAAGTTTCGCTTAGAATTTTTTAGAGGAAATTTTGGAGATGTATAACAGCAAGATAAACCTAAATTCATATTACTCAAAACCTTTTTCATTACTTGACTTCATAAAAGTAAGGAATGATAGATTTCGATTTAATTAAAACTATTTTCGGTCTGTATCGTTTTGTAAAGATGTGCGATAGTTTCGCAAAACGAGTTTAACCTACCACTGGACAATGCAACTGAGACTAATGAAAAACATTAACTTGAAACCAACTTATTGCGTAAGTGCAGGACTATTGCGCAAGATCTGATCATGAAAGATCACTAAACGGAAATAGGTATGCCAGTAAATAAAACTTACTCAAAGGAACTAAAAACAAAAATAAAACTAAAGTACAAAAATAGCAATATTAAGCAATTAGAAATGTAGTACTGTGCTCATTGTGCAACTGTTTATCAATTCACCTCTCCGTCGTAACAAAAACCAGAGTTAAAAATTATAAAATATGTGGCAACGGTACAAGCTAGTAGCATTTTAAATGTGCTTCAATTGTTTATTTTCACTACGAGACAAAGTCTATGTAAAAGTCTAGAAACCCTCGCCACTTTCTCACCATGACACATCGCACACTACCACATCCTATTTAGTTATAACAACAGTGGTACCTGATATTTTTTGTGACAACACCATTCATTAATGTCCACACTCTAACTATGCTAATGTCTGCACAAACTGCGTTAAATCACAAAACGTCATGTTTCTAAACGCCTTTCCAGTTTGTGAGTTGTCTAGGGTATCGTTTCTAATTAAGTTAGTCGTGATACATTGTCATCGATCGCCTTTAAAATTAATAATTACTCTGGTAAACCAACCAAAGCAAACTGTAAAATGAAAAAGAGCACCTTGACATATTGCACTAAAAAAATATTTCGAAATCAGGGTATGTTTTATATGTATTAAAACGGTAATTTTTAAGCCTTAGTCCAAATATCTATATTCCAAAATGTGATCTCTTAATGCCACTAATGATAGTTAAACTAAGAACGTTATTTAATTTCATCTTTTATTAGCATGAAGATTGTGTATTAAAAGACATCACACAAATTAAGGAATGCCACTTTATCATTACAGAACTTCAAAATATTTTTCTGTCACTTTTTGAAAATTTGTGGACGGAACCATGGCATAAATTGCAAGGGGACTACGGATGCTTCAGCCTCCTAATGTATTTAAATGCAGGGGCTGAGGTACCCCACAAAATGGGCCAAGCATCACAAAAGTAGTTGCTTATCTTGTCTGGTTCGAAAGCAGCTTACCAGATTTTGGACTGGTAGCCAGTGTACCTACACCGCAATAGAGGAGCGCAGATTTCAGCAAGAAAGTTTGAAGCTCTTGGAAATAAAATAAATAAATAAATAAATAAATAAAAATAAAAAAGGAAGAAAACTTAAACAATGCATTCAACCGAAATTCAACACAGCCATCACAGACGCTACAGAAACAGTATCAGTCAGACATCGAGTTCCAGTGCTTATGAACACTGCGTCTGAAAAAAAATTGTACATGTGGAAAATAATATACTTCCAAAAGTATGTTTTTCTATGCTGACTTCCGGCACTCAAAATCAAATTCGTTCCAACGCCACCGGATAGAACACCATATGATTTACTTTAAAATTGTGCGGTACTGGTCACGTTTTGTAGGAATTTTGAATCATTGAAAAATGGCCTAGGGTTTCGGGCCCTTATTTTGTTAAAATTTTAGTCAGTGGTGAATCAGGGCTTCAAGTTGTGCAAGATGGGGTAAAATTGATCATCCAGTTTTTTCAAATCCCTCTTTATTAGAGATTTACTGCCATATTTTTCCCCTTTTTTTGTACGAAGGAACCTTATAGTCCTGTTCCTCCCTTCCAGAACTTACCTTGTTTTTACTGGAAGACCACTTTTTACTAACGATGGTCTAAGCCTTCTAAAAATTACTTTCTACTCTTATAATTAAAAGGTAACCAATTGTCCTTGTTAGGATAAGATTACCAGTGCCAAATTAATCTCTTTATTATAGGAATTTTGACTTCAATAACATCACGGATATCCCGAAGGATCTTTTCCTTTCAACACCAAAGCTTACAAAAGTGTAAGTACTTCAAGTAGTTGCTACATTCTTTCAAGGCACGAATGGTGGTTATTATGGATTCTTGTGCATCTGATACGACCTTTTAATTTTTGTTTGTGTCAGGGGGGGGGGAAATATTTCATTAACAATAATATAAACCTTTCAACGTAACATTCTTAAATTAGCCAACACAAAATTTCACTATCTAGAAATGGAAAAATAATTTTTTCAAAATTTTTAGATAACACCTTTAGTTACGCTTTCAACAGCTCGAGGTAATACTTTCCGTTTCCGTCATGTCCAAATACATTTGATATTGCTTAACGAATGCCATTATTACACCATTTTTTAAAGTTTTCCTGTAGGCGAAAAGTTGCCACGAAAAATCTTCAATGTTTTAATATCTGAATACGTACTTTAACCGAGTTTTGAGTGAAAGGTTATTGGTCTTTTTTCTTAAGCTTCACTTTCATATGTATGGATATAGATATTGATGCGATCATGATACAAATTTGTATCCTGATTACGAATACGTTTCTTTTCTTTCCATTTACGCGTTATCCACTGCGAATTTTCTGTTTTTTGAAGGTAATTCAAATGTAACTGCACACGAATTCGTATACGGAAATGAATGGATCTCTACATGATCGGATTCTTAAAATCGTGTCCGCATATGTACATATGGAAATACACCTTAAATTTCAAGTCATCGCGATTTTAGCCGTATCCGCACTTCTATCCGTATACATACAAATGGAAATTTGGAATAGAGCAGATGCTTCAGGAATTCCATCAGATCAACCTGTATCTGCACTGCAATGAGACGGATTTAGTCTCTTCCACCAATTAACTTAACTCTGGGAGGAACGTCACATAAGACCTCGAAACTTTACACTTATTGAAGTTTAATTGGAAGCCTTCAGTATATGTTTCTTTACATTCCGAGAAAAACCGTTGTAACAATAACAAATTTTTCAATTCCACTTTGTGACTTTACGATAGTTTTCTTTAGATAAAATCAAAGAATCTCTCCCAAATTTTTAATTTCCCCAAGCTAGTGGTCATTTTTAATCATTGAAACATTAGAGGCGAATATTCTACTAGAAATTTAACATGCTGTGTTTTGACGAGTTTTGCTTCTCCCACCATACTGTTCGTTTTTGAGGTCACCTTCCTCTGAACATTTTCTTATGAGAGTGGATAGAGTAGAAATCTATCGTTCGTACGTGAAAAGTTCCCCCATACGAGCGGTATTAGGCGGAACGTAATAGTGCATTGTCAAGTATTGGAACACTTGAACAATTGCTGAGCACTACTAGTACTTCATTTTACAGTGTAACTTTAATATTTCTTTACGATTATACACGTGTCAATTTGCAATGTCTTCCAAACTTTTCTTTTCTGTTGTCAAAAGTTAAATGAGATAAATCGATTTCCTCCTGTTACTATGACTACAAACATTAGTATCTTACTATATCTCGCAATGACCTTATAAGAAAATTTCTCGACTCTTTAAACTTCTCTTTTTGTTCGACACAGGTTTACTCCTATTTTCGAACAGATATTAACATTACTTGTTAAGTTTTATCTTCCACTTGGTACTACTTACCCTTCGTGGCTTAGTTAACGTTTACTAACGATGTTACATCGTTTATTACACTGGTGACTATTCATTAACAATTCTTTAATGAATAATTACAGTGCTCACCAAATTAATTCATAGTTCTCAACTAGTACTGTATTTTACTAACTCATAATTTTACTAACTTGTTGGCATCGTAATGAATACAATAATCTAGGATAGAATACGGCCGAGCAGCATAATTCAACTCAAACAAGATAGAAATAATACTTCTTAAGATCTATTGGTATTCTTTGCAACAGAGAATTTCCCTGGTTAATTCCTCTCTATAACACAGTTATCCTCCTAGCAATCACACCGGAAAATTTTAAGACCTCTAATAAGACAATTAACACAAGCTGAGTAGTTAGGTATCTGATGAGTTTTTATAAAGTAAGGAGACTACAACATGCAATTTGATTGGCTAATGGTCATACATTATAACTCAACAATGCACTGTTTTGGTTTGCTTGTTTTCCCGCGTCACCTGTACGCGTTCTAAAACATTTTGAATAAAATTCTGAATACAAAATTTGATGAAATACCAATTACTAAATGCATAATATCCACAACAGAGGCTGCCAATAAGAGACAACGGGTCGACTACGGAGGAGAAAGATTCGCTGCTGTTTCCAACTCTGAGCTGAACCTTTTGTTAGAAAATAGACACTCAAAGGCTACCAAAAACGCGACAAACTGGGCAGTTAAAAGTTTCAAAGGTATGTAAAATTTATTGAAACTTTTAGAAGCTTCTTGTACACTGTATACTGCAGCAACAAAGCGAATTTATCTAACTGTTTAGTGTAAAAATGGCAATTTCGACAGTAACCCAGGCCAAAGCAACAAAATTATATAAACATGACGTTCTTAAATGTTTTGTCAAGGAAAAACGAGTGTATTTTAGTTGTACTATAAAAAAGTAAACACAATACTCAGTAGTTTTGTTTTGAACAGTACCTGACGAAACTGTTTCATACATTTAGAATGGTGCCAGCAGAAAAACATTGTTACCAAGCTCGAGCAAATAACAACCGGGCAACTAGACGAGAACATCCGTCGTTTTTACGCCGAAGCGAGAACCAAGGACAAACAAGAATAGAGCAAGTCAGAGCTGCTCGGCTTCAAACACGGTATTGAAAGATACCTGAATAATCCACCTTTAAACAGAGGGATTAAAATAGCCTCCAACCCGAGGTTTACACAATAGAAACCACACGCTCGACGCAAAAATAAAACAGCTGAAGCAAATTGGCAAAGAGAATGTCTAACACAAACCCCCAATGGAACAAGAAGACCTCACCAAGCTGAAAACTAACGCGTTTTCGACCTGAACCATCCACTATCTCTTCTTCGTTGTGTGTGGTTTCACGCCGTACTGCAATGGTGTAGAAGAAGCCGCGAAGATCAACGTTCCCCCACCGATAACAGCTTCACCTTTGAAGTTCACAGTTCTGGTCAACGTTACGAGAAAATCGCTAACAATGAACCGTCCAAAAACAATCCTGGGAGGGGGGGAATGACGTCTCCACCAACGAGAAGGAGGCAAGAATGTATGCCACCGACCAAGAAGTTGATGGCTATAAAGCCTTGGCTTTCTATCTTAAAAAAGACAACCCCTACTGTCCGGCTCTTTTTCAGTATCCCGACAGGGAGAGTTGGAAGCCAGCAAAAACAATCTGGTTCGAAAATCGGCCACTCGGAGTCAACAAATTGGGCAGAATGATGGCCGATATCAGCGAAGCGGTTGGTCGCTCGAGGATTTACACCAACCACAGTGTAAGAGCCACAGCTATCACACTTTGGTCGAATGCAGGTATTTCAAATCGCCATATCATGGCAATCTCTGGTCATCGAAATGAACAAAGTCTTGTCCATTACAACGAACGTCCGTCTTCATCACAGCTTCGTAACTGCAACGATGTCTTGTCTCGTTCTCTCTTTTCTGGTCATCCACCTTCTCCTGCTCTCAGTAGGGCACCTCACGCTCAGCTATCGATCAACTCGCATACTTCTGTGGCAGAAGTGGCAGTAACATCGACAAATACACAGTTCCAGAATCTCCCCATGGCTGGCAGCCAGTTCAGTTCTTGCTCAATTGGAAGTGTCCAGATTGTTTTTAAATCGAGCAGAGACTAGCGATTAAACTTGTAAATGTTAGACCGTGTGTCTGTTAATCATTCTTGATTTTTTTTACATTTCTGTACTCTTTTTATCCACACTTTGTTTAAGAATCTCGCCAGACACCAATGTTGTTGACTTCCCTTTTCGCCGCCAGAATCACTGAGTAAATAGTCTACTATAGGTCAAACTCAGTGTCTGCAGCTTTCATGTTTGTGTCCTCGCGCATGTTCCCTCGCGAATCTTATTAATTCAAACGGCACCATGCTCCTGGCAAGCGTCGAACTCACTGTCCTCTAAGTCAGTGGTCTAGCACACGCGGAATGTAGGTATTTGTTCTATAACTTTCGTGCTCGTCTGAACTGAATTTTTGCATAATTGAAGTGATTTTACTGTCTTCGTCAACCTTAAGTGTGATCGAAAGGCCAGAAGAGCCAAGCGAAAAAATTGCTAAGCACATGTATACCAGTTGATCTTTTACAGTCAAACAGGATGTTCATGTATAGCCAACTTTTCGATGTTGCGTAGCAACAATACAATCTTCATTTAGCAAGTTGGTGAAGGACTTGCTAGTCAACCAAGAAGCATGTTACCCGAAGGGCAGACAACGCAACATGAGATAAAACATGATTCAAGTTATTGTCAGATACTTAAATGAAATAACTTGAATGCGTGTACGAACTCCTGTTGAGGCTCGAATATCCAGTTGACGCTCGAAATCAAATTCACTTCCTACGGTGATTACTGTTAGAGGAAGAAATGCTTCTTGTAAACTCACTGGATCTGTGTTTCTGTTATAGAAGAGTGTGAATAAATTAAAGTTAAAAGAAGAAAAAAAAAAGAGGAAATTGATAGAGGGAGAACTAGTTAAAATCATTGGAAATATAAACAAAGATCGAAATACCGTGAAAAGATCCAAAGAAAAACTATACTCAAATAAATTTGACAACCCAAAGAGAATCATCCTACCTAGTATCACATCATCAACGAGTAACACGGTAGATGTTGAGAACGACACATACAACATAAATGTCATAGTACAAGCAGTCAGCTACATGGAACGACGCATTGCTATCAAGGAGAAGTTAAAACTCTTATCCGAAAATCGCCTTCTACTTCTTGAGGCAAAGAAAACACAATGCTTCACACGCTGCTTAAACGCCTAAATTTTTCTACCTTTGCTGAATTGAGGTTTGGTTTTCCTTTGCTAAGGCCCAATAGTTGGCACGTCGTTCAGACTCTTCCTTACATTGTCTTCAAAATCAGAACTACATGTCCTTGTCCTGGCATGTATACTGTCGCGTCGACGAGATTGAAACGAAATTCTTATTAGTTTCTTATTGTGTATTGGTGCGTGATACAATTTCAATCCTGACCCTTTCGTTTAACAGCTTTTAAATTGTGGAACTGTGGAGTTTGCTACCATATTGCGTTTATGATTTAAAAGTATTGCCTTTACTAATGCGCTTGATGTTTTCCCGACCTTCACTTGACTAAAAAATCAGGTTAAACGTTTTGTCACCCGCACTGTGAGGTGATACTTTCCCGTTAAGACGCTACAACAACAATTTCCATCGCCTGAGTTAACACCACCCCTCGAATAGCAAACAGTTCCCATACAGAAGCATTCTAGGAAACAATGCCATTAAAGCTATATTCGAGAATCGTGCAGGAGTTTTCAAACTAGAAAAAAAAATGTTAAACTTCACGCAAAACTCATCAAAATCATGGGAAATGGGTCCAAGAAATAGAGTTAGCGACAACTCAAAACCTCTTCCAGGTCATTAGGCTGTCCTTTTTAAGTAGTAAAAATCGTAACGACTAATTTTAAAATTCTTACATGTTAACAGCACAATCACATCTACTTAAAAGTTATTTTTAAAATATAACATCTGCTCGTATGTTAATACAGCTTATTTCCATCACCCTGAACCCGATGAAGGCAGTACACTGGTAGTTGGAAACTCGATATAATTCGACTTTGATCAGTAGACGTTCCTGCTTAATTTCGTTCACTATATTTAAACCTGACCGTGAGTCTTATACAACTATTTACGGTTTAGTTTCCTTGAAAATCCTTTCAAAGGCAATTCTTAAATTTCGTTTTTCGTTCTGTGGATGAGCCTCTCGAGTGGATTGTAATGTCTTTTCAAAACATTCTAGTTCTTATGTAATAAGTGATTTATAACCACATGTTCTGTATGTTCTTATAAATTTAACACCTGGAATAACAGGGTCCAAAGTCACTTGTCTATGTTCTGGGTTTCTTACTGCAGCTGTCTATAAGAAAGTAGTACCTTTAAATCTTTGAAACCTTGAATTTTTTCAACTTGCCAGCACTCCATCTATTTCAAATATAACTAATCTCAAGCTTTCCGCTCAGGTATTCTAGATGCGAAGATCATCCTTAGGTATAAGGTTATAGCACATCGTATTTGGCCGTGGAAAAACCTTACGGAGATGGGTGATATGAACTTCCTAGTCTTTGTTTATTAGTACGTTTATACGATGGTGAGTGGTAATTAAGATAGAGTAAAAGAAGTGAGAAAATTCCACACTAAAATGAAGAATAGACAGTTACCAAAGTTTACGTACTTTTGGACCATTCTATTGACCAATTTGCATTCCCATGTAATTTCGTTTAAGTCGAACCTGCTGGAATAAGATGTTATGTTGGAAAATATGTTGAAACGTGTCCCAAGTTATTACTCTGGAAGATGTCACCTTTTGAGATGTTACTTTATGCTGTAAGATACTAATTTCCATGATCTTAAATCAAACGAGCTTAATTCTTTTCTGCCACGACTTTCTCTCAGGCGCGTAAGATGTCGGGCATTTGCAAAAATAAAGTAACCTGAAGTCAACAACAGTATGATAATAGAAGAGATATCTACATAGAAAAGTTGCCATGTACGTCGAAACACAGTATGTACTGAAATTTAATTGTAGATTTTTATGACACATTTTTGACATTTGGGTACCACTCGTCATGTTACGAAGATACACGTTAAGTTTTTGTTACAATAAGTTTATCGTGTAGGACGTTACACTGAAACGTATTTAGATTACCACGTACAAGACATTAATTTGCAAGACGGCTTGTTAAATGTTGTTGGTCTGTGAACAGCTACATTTCTCTGTATGGCGGTAGATTATTATAAGTAATACCATGACATGAGGGAAATTAGTGATTAAATGTCCCTGAAAGCTGCGTTTGGTTAGGGGAAGTGGGGAAGGCGTTAGTCGAGGGACTTTCACAAACCTACGTACCGAGGCTTGAGGGGACATTTAATCACTCATTTCCCTACTTGCCATGACAACAGTTTGTAATACCATGATGATCGACGAAATTTACTTGGAATTGTTTCAAGTTCTTTCTGGGATGTTAGTATGGTTCATAGTGGGTACCAGAACTTGTATAAAATGAGTTGTTCTATGGTTAAATGCCACTTTTGTTACATCAAGTAACGTTTGTTACATCAACTATTACTCGATGTTCGCTCATGTATGTTAATGAGGTCTTATTAGAAATTTAGCTCCTTTTGAAGGAAAATTGGTAAAAGTATGCATGCCGATGAGGGAATTTAGGGATTAAATCTCACCTTAGGAAAAACAGAAACGGAGGTCATCATGGTATTACATAGTAAAATACTATATCACGTTTCAAGATACACCACGTTTTGAGATTGCACATTACGATCTAATATATCACATTAGGTTGTAAGGCCTTATATTACGACCTAAGGTCTTATAATACAATATGTTGTATGACGATGCAGTACGTTGTACGATTTTGCAGATGAAGATTACGTTGTCAAGTGCTTCATTTAAATACAATGAACTGATATCAACGCGAATTTATTCGTCATTACCGTCACCTACCAAACACCATACGAATAGATAGAGACACTAAGACAGTGAGCTAATTACAATTCTCTGCGGGATATCACTCACCAATTACTGTAACGTGCTTTTGTTCTACAGGTTATGCAATATTTCAGATGACTGTACTCATATTTTTTCATGGTTTCGAAATTCTCCACAAGCTTTCGGTGAGTTCATAACTTTTCGTTTTACCAAAGTCTAATAAATATTCATTCAAATTTTTCTAAGCAATACCAATGCAACTGGAAAATACCTTATTTTAGTGAGGCGGAAAACAAACAATCCTCTCTTCAGGACAAAGGGGTCATGGAACTTACAAGTCATTATAGCAAGGATATGTACGTCATGTATGAGATGTATAGTTTCATGAGGTGGACTTCCATGCTACACGTCAAGAGATGTTGTTAATTAATTGCAATTATATACAAGCTTTCTCAATAAATTGCAGAGCTGTGCACATGATTTGATATCACGGACTATCTGATTAACATATCGACCAAATCAAAACATCTAATAAACAAAGAGTTAAACTGCAGAACGTTAAATGCCATTCTTCACCACTTTAGTTTTTACAAGTCACACCAAATTAACAGAACTTTCTCTCAATGGTGACAATAAGAACCTACAGACCATTATTCGACTAGATATTTTCTTATATCAACAGTAGTTTGTCCACTGAGAATTAGACTTAAATCGATTGTTTTGTGGGCAATAAAGCAAATTCATCCCATTTAAAAAACTTCATAATCAGCTCACCTTTTGCTTATTTCTCAATTAATACGATTCTGATGCCTTTAAAAGTGATGTTGGCAGTATGATGAATGATATACAAGAAATTGGACAAATGACGACTAGTTCGCTGTTAAAGCATCTTGCTCGTTCCGTCTGTCCATCCATAAACATCTCAGTCTCAAGTTTCAAGGGCGGAGGTACAAGGCTCTGTGGGACAATTTAGTACCAAGTATCAAGTATACGTCGAGAATAAAAAGACAGACTTAAAGTATACTATAATATTACATAAATAGGCCTGAGGGCGAGGATGAATCATATTATATGGCAAGGTTTTCATATGTCAAAGATTTTCTTATTTGCGTATTTTTGAAAACGGATGTCTCATCAACGGAATGAGACAAGTGTGGTAAACGACATTTTCCGTCATTTAACAGTTCTGTCAAAGAAGGCCTGGTAAATTTTACTCTCAGTTCCTAAAGTTAATATGAGTAAACAAGTTTTAGGTCTATTCTTTTTTTCTTTTCTATTTTTGAGAGACTTTTGAGTGTGTACTTGAAATAGTTAAATGTACAAAGTTGTTATAGAGTCATATGAAGCAGCCAATTTGAAATGATAAATGATCTTTTGGAAAATCTTTAATGGGTAATCGAATATTAAAGTATAATTCCAATTGCGACGCAGTGACGTCGTGAGGATATGGCGAAACGCCGGATTTCATGACAGTGCAGAAACTTGGAATTTTTACACTAATATATCGTCAATACAACAAATAAAGAAAGCGAAACATCTTATGAAAACAGGATTTTTGCCTTTATTAACTAAGTTTGCTATTGCTAAGGCCGATGGTACAACCGATAGATCAAAAGTGAAAGTGATTCTCCAGGCTATTGACGAACAAAGCAAGAGGCGTTGGTAACTCTTAATAAATCAAGAACTAGCGGCGAAAAAGCAAAAGATTTTAAAGAAGCGTATTACTACGGCACAGAGTTTGACAAGGAATAGGGTACTAAGGTAACGATCGTCTCCGGTAACATGTCGTTATCGTACGGTTAAGAATTGCGGACGTAAACTATTTCATATCATTTGTGGACAACCAGTGAAACATTTTTGCGACATGTTGCTGCAGAATAAAACAAAATGAACATTTCCAATCTAATCTGCAAAAACGCAACATTTGTTTTCAAAATTTTGCACACACCTTGTCCTATACCACCCAGATTGCTCTGCTTGACTTCTTAAGTGTACAGTGCATTCTGAGATTAATTTTCTTTGTAGTGGAATAGCAGACCTCTTGGGTTGTCAGACTGTATTTTGCTTATGGCATCCTTTTTCCTCAAAACATTTTCAAACTAGCCTTTAGTTCGAATTTTCAGGTGGAGACGAACGCAGAGCAAAACATAACTTCCTTACCTTGCTTGGTTACTTTAACCACTGCAAGTGAGGATCAACGTTATTCTGTTAGTCTATTCATACTGAAAATTCATTAAATAATGAGCTGTGTCTGTGTTTACATCAAGTCATAACTGCATTTTATGAAAAAGCACTTTGAGATCAATTCGATAAAATGGCGACAAAAACACAAATCGAAGGAATTGTTCGGGTAATCTTTGCACGATTCTAATGCAGAAATTGTAACCGAATTTTATTCAGTGTAAAATTGAGCTGCACATTTACGTCTCGTTTGGAAAGGTGAGAAAAATAAAGGAAAAAGGTCGGTCATACTGGATGCACAGACCTGGCTGCTTGTATACTTCTTTGACAGCCACTACACATGGTAAGCGAGAGCTCTTAAAATTCCTAATATAAATATTCTGGAATGTTAAAATTCTGTAAAACATAATCCGAAGGAAAACATTAGAATTCATAGGTGATAATAGCATGACTACTGACGTGACTTGGTCGTTGATTTTTAACGTCTTTTTATTAAGCTATTACGGTGCTGTATCAAGGATAAAAGCATTGCTAAAAGTGGTATTTTAACACTTTCAAATCAATGTACTTCGCTTTAAATTAACAACCGAAAATAGTGCAATAAATAACATAAATTCTGGGGCAAGATTTACAAGTAAAAGTATTGTCATTGGTAGCAGATTTTTTATTTAAAAATTACTGCTTTTCTAATAGGGAAATTCGTCCATGTATTGATATGGGAAATGTGCTAAAGCACAGTATAAAGTGGATCACCGCATCAGTCGCAGAAGTAGAATCTTTATTACAAGAAATGCAGCTTTATAGGTCATTATAGTGCCAAGTTGCAAACAACACTGATAAGACGTGTTTAAGTACTTTCAATCAAAAAGTACACTGACATTTAACACCGTGTTATCTCTCGTGCGTGGACAGAGACCTCTTACCGATTTTCCGATGTAAGACCGCTTACCGATGTAAAAGCGAAATGGAGTGCAATTCATGCTAGGTAGAGCCTATGATTATCTTAGAACTGTCAAATTTTCTTTTGGGTGACAAGAATAGATCAGTAATACACAAAACGACGAAAATATACCAATTCACAGTGTTAGGGTGTTATTTTTAGAAAGCAGTATAACATTACCCCGAATTGAAGAGAATCGTCAATTTCGGAGGAGTCGATGCAAGGCGCACAAAGAAAGTGCTTCATTATACGTTTACACCGAAGATCTCTTGAGAGATAGGACACTCTCGTAGTTGCTATCTGTATTGATGGTGCTGCATGGTGTCAATATTGGACGTCCAACTGGCTCCTGGGCAAAGGCAAAACCAGTTCGAACATGGTTAGTTACGATCCATTGCCTCAACCAACGACTGGAACTGATGATTGGTGATAGTTTGCAGGGAAATTCATCCTTGAAACGCTCGGATGAAATGATAAATATCCATAAAGAGTAATAAGAAAAGGGCGCACGAAATCCGATTAGCCCAGAGGCTGTCATACACATGGGTGTTATTTGTTAACAGCAAAAAAAACAAGGTCTGGGCACGTCACTATCATAGAATGCGATTGATGATTTGAGTCATACCTTACATTATTGTTATTTCCTTGAAAATATGGCTGAGGCCGATAACAGAACCTGATCTGAAGTCACAGTTGAAAGACTATCTAATCAATTGTGTGACATAAAGCCATCTCAGCACCCTAGAACTGTAGAGCATAGTCTTCCATCTTACATTTTACCTACTTTTTATTATTATTTTATCTTCTTTTACTCGAGTCTTGCTTGAGCCTGACAACGTAGGGTCAGTGTATCTTCTTAACATATTTAATTGATGGTCTTGTATTCGATGGTCGTGGTTCATTAAATAACGCAACACTAACTACTACAACAAAAATTATCTTTGTGACAACACAGTTTATATAAAGGGCAAAACTGACGTAAAAGCAAAAGACGCAGGTGTATATTTAGACCTGACGAGCAAGATAATGTAACCAAGCAAAATTTGGATGCAACACAATGTTATCCTCAAGGACAAAACCCGGTAATGGAGACATCATCTCTCTTCTCGATCTTAATCTTTCTAGCAGCTCTATTGGTTATAATGAGGACATTTACAAACAGATTAATAGTTGTACCATGGAAAACCCTGTAGGTGCTGTGATTGCTAGCGTACATGTACAGTATGCAGGGTAGAAATTCAGTAACAAGCTATCGACACCACGACTATCCACTCTAGCTTAGGAATCGCTATATAGACGATTTTTACAGCATCATCACGAAGAACGCCATTTACAGCTCCCACGAAACTCTCAATTCCATTAACTCTCAGATATCCTTCATTATCAAACACGAAAGCAATGGCCAATTGGTCTTGCTTGACAGTTGGGCAACTGGACGAAATTACAATTTTAAGGTCAGCTTTTCTAGGTAGCCAACACTCATGGAAAGATACTTCTTTTATCAATTACACCATGACAAATTACACAAGATAAGCACTGCGAACACGCTAGTTCACCGACGTTTTTCCCTAACAACGACAGCCGAAGATAAAACAGAAATTGAGCACGAAACAATAGCACTACAATGAAATGCTTATTCTAAAAAATCATATCTAGTATAGTAACTAGTTAATATGAGGAGCTAGTAAAGATGTTTTTTCAAATAGTATAGGACAATTACACTGGCGAAGATCCTTTGCCACTCTAACAATTCATACATCAAAGGCATAACCTAACCTCTAACATGAATCTTACGAAGTTTCCACATCAAAGTAACCAATAAATCGCTACGAAACCTTCAAACAGGAATTCCGATTACCAAGATGTAGAGTTCTTGATGAAAAAGGAAGCAACGTAATTTATCGAACTAATACCTTGCGCAGACAAGTCATGGAATTATGTTGGAGAAATTGGAAGATCATGTGAAACAAGAAAGAAGGAACATATGCTGAACAATAAATACACCACAAAAATTGAAAAAGCGCTAACCATGCATGGACTCACACACATACCATTGACTTTAAACATAGACATGTTAACGAGTAAGAACGCAATCGCTTAATAGAAAACATCGCCATGATTTATGGAGCAAAAAACAACTTGAAGCCACTTCCTCAACTATGTTTGCTTCTCTCACGTAAACAATGTCACCGCTGTTAATAAAAACATGGTCGTAATGTATGCCTGATTTTTGTTATTGTAGCTATATTTCACCATTATTACATCTATTAAGTCACCCACGCATACAGTGTATTTCTATCTTATCTTTTCATGTTTCTCATTATTTATCGCCCGTTAAAGGCAACAGCTCTTGTAACTGAAATGTCAAATGAAAAACATTCGGTCTGCGAACACTTAACAAATATCCTTAATACCGTATGTATTTACTTGACAGTGCTTCCTGTACATTATTAAATGACAGTATTGTAGTAGCAGCAGTTACAGTATATACACCTTTTGCTGTTCATTACCAGAAAATATACTAACATTAACGCCAACATCAAACTCATTAACGCAAAAATACATTCATTTTGTCATGATGGGCATATTGGGCTTCGTATATTTGTACCTCAGGATCACTTTGATGGCGTGTTGCTCCTCTCACTCAATAAGAATAATAATAATATGCTGGGCACCCGTACCAGTCTAAGATTCCTTCCACTGTCTTTAACTGGGTGGTATAAGAGTGGTAATAATAAAAATACAGCAATGATAGTGATAATGATAATAATAAAGATAGAAATAATGTTAACAATAATAATGAAAAGTAAAATTTGTGCAGGATGCTTTAAGCAGAAATTGAGATCTCCAGTGTGTCTCAACAAAGTATGGAAGTATGGAACTTGGACTGAAGATGATTTTGAAATAAAATCAAGTATATTAGGTAATTTTACAACCAATATTTACATTAAATCTTTAAATATTTTAAGTCAAACATAACTCTTCAACCATCAGATGTCCTCTTCTCAATAAAATGACCTAGCATTAACAAGTATAAAATTCAGAAGGTCCAGCTCTTTGAATGAAAAGGGTTGAAATAATCATGACAAAGTTTAACCTCTTGACCTTGAGGCATTTACTTGTACCTCAATTGAATGTAGTTCTCTTCTGTTAGTTACCCTAGAACATAGTAGTGAAAAGCCAGGGCAGGAGTAAATGCATTAAGCCACAATGTACATAGCACATCACTAAAAGAATACTGAATATCATTTTTAAATTCTCCTGAAGACAGCCCAAGATAATAAGACCAGGTAAGGTATTTCGTACATTTTAGTAGTAAGAGCAAAAATCAGAAGCAGATTTCACAGTAGGTTTTTAAGATTAATTCGAAGTGAATACACATGTAATAGGTACAACGTTCATTCACACTCACTTGAAAGTTAGTTGTTCATCCAAAGCCTGGAGTTGACAGTTCTGTAAGTGGCCCACAAATCATTATGGCTTGAGAGGTGATGTATCGTCTTGTAAACAGACATGGTTCATGAAAATAATACAAATTGCATCTATGCAGTATCTTCTGTAAAAAGAGAGGTTTCGAGGAAGTGACGTGAGCTGCACCTTTTGGGATTTATTTTCACTTAATCCATTAAGGGGCAAGGGCACCTTTTAGCATTTGGCTAAGGTGAGATGATTTTTACTTCTCATAGGGTTGAGACTGGGGCATTAAAGGGTTAAAAAGTCTTTTTTCAGTAATACATAAAGAATATACTTGGATTAGTACCACAAATAATGAACACGCTATAAAGAATTACTCTATACAATTTATTAGGAAGTGGTATATTACTGTAGAGTTGCAAGTACACCCCTTCAACAAGTTAAAAGGAAAACTGGATATTAATGTTAGATGAAGCAACTACCCACACAAATGTGTGATTTTACTGGTTCATTGTACATAATTATTGAATGTTTTCATCAGTTATAATTAACCCAGAGATTTTCTGCACTTAATGTGAAAATGAATATCATGAGGGAGTAATGGCTGTATTAGGTGCTTCTGCTTGGACAACAGTATGACAACAGATTAAGAAGCATAAACTAACTCTGCTGAACAAAATCAGCTGGTGTGATCCAGAATAGAATTATCATGTGCAATCTTTCACCTTAATCCTTTGTAGTCTGAGTGACATCTCCCTTTCACTAATAAAATTATCTCATGTTAGCCAGAATAAAATCAAAATTTCAACAAAAAAGTGATAATTGAGTTATTCTTAACTCTTTCCAGTAAGAGACATCTCTTTTTCACAACTAAAATCACCTGACATTATACAGAGTGATATCAAAGTAGGATATGGATCACAAAGAAATGAATGGGTTATCGAAGTTAGGAGTTATCTTATTAAGGACCAAGCATCCTGCTCTGCTGAATAAAATCATCTGCTACGAGCAAGAACAGAACTCTAAGGTCTCGTCTCTTAATGATTTAATCATACTTCTAGAGCCATTAATTCGAACACCTGTCCCTTTCAGTTTTACTCTGACTAAAAGCAGGTACTTTTAATTGTAAAGGGGAGACATGTTGGCCAGCTTGGGGGTAAACCATTTATCATAAAACCTACTTTAGCTTTAATACCTCCCCTTTATGATGAAAATTATCAGGCATTAGCGAGAATAAATCAATTGTCGACCGGTTCGGGTATTAATGGAATATAAGATACCGTAACTATAAATCCCTTAATTTCAGCCTAGATTTGTTCCCTAACTGGCAAAATATTGTACATTTTGAAATCTGGTTGAGAGAGTAATAAATCTTAACAAGACTTACAGTGTATACTGATGCAAAATATTCATGACTGGCTGGAACGCTTGAAAGCATGTCATCCACATAAGTTGAAGACCTTTATACTGCTTTTAGAAAAGCTCAGATCTCTACGAATCTTAAGATTCAATTCAAGGTGGTTGTCATTCTGCTTTATTCTTAGCTCCAGTTAACTGAACTATAAACAAGTTAGGTTCACAGTTGATAACTGCAGCACAACTACTGAGCAACTACTAAGAAGGCTCGAATATTGAATGATGAAAAATTCTCATGGCTTTAGGGAAATTAAAGCTGCCCAAGAGGGAACTTAAGATCAATTTTCATCATTAACATAAATTCCCAATCAGTCTTTTTAATGTAACACTTTAGAAAGATTCATTCAGAGCAAAACTTTTTTTGTGGAAAGAAAGTGACGATTTACCAATAGCAAAACCTGAAGTATATACCTGCACCAGTTATCCAGCGCGAAATCTCCATCTGTGACTCAGTGTCCTCCGAATAAAAGTTGTCTTCCATTTAGTCGCTCACATAATTCGTTACATATAGGTCATATGCAGTCAATCTCTTCGGTGTCGGGAGACTATGACATGGTGCCCATATTACACGAAAAATTCTGTCAAATTTCCTTTTCCGATTTGGCAGCCATGACGTCATATGCAAAATCTCAGTATAAGCGTAAAAATGAGCGTGTTCAGGGGCGTGGCAACTGGTCGATGTAGGCGCTCTAATACCCTTCCAATAATTTTAAGTTCTAAATAACCGGTCAAATGCAAAATTATGATTATGAAAAGGACGACTTCAATGCTGATAGAAATACACAGAAAAATCTAGAAAAGATCTTTAAACTGCACATTCTTACCAGGTTTGGAATCCAATACTTCTTATGAAGTACTTAATAGCAGACTTTCTTGTCGTACTTTCTTTCTGTTTTGTGTTTTCGGGTATTGGGGTAACCAACAAAATTGTAGAGCTCGTTCATTTCTTCGCCGTTTATTATGTTGCTTTTGAAATTCATTTGATTTTCGTCACAAGATTTTTTGAAAAGTCTTTTACTACCAAACGAAAGAATCTTCATTATAGCACCCCTCAGACATTTCTAACCATATTTGAGATAATGTGGACACGGTGAGGGGATTATACTTTGAAAATTAATTTCCTCAATAAAATCACGCAATAAATTGAAAAGGATTTCTTGCCAACGAAGTAGATTGAGTATTTTACAAATTAAGACAAAACATTAACCCTTCTACTTAAATCAAACTGAAGTTACAGTGACTCGCCCAAGGGAGTGAAGAGCTCAGGGGGCTTAAGCCCCCATTGGGAACCACAAAATCTTATTTCTATCTGGCATTGCGTTCACGAAAAAAAAAAATGTTTAAAGCGAACGGACTCGAGGGGTCAATACGTCTGAGCCATGACTGTAAAATAATCAGATAATTTCTACGTTACCTAATCAGTATTTTGTGCACAATGACCATAATAAAGCAAATGTCACGCTCAGAACTTTTTCATGTTACATGTATCAGATATTTCTTGTTTTTCTACGGGTTTGGGAAATGGAAACGCAATCCCGTCCGATTGGGAGGACTGCGAAATGTTTTCTAGTTCTCGCTCTCTCTTTTTTTTTTTATTTAGTCTGTTTAGATAATGGACGAGACGAGTAATTTCTGCTGCACTGACTCCTTTGACCCATTACTGTGGTGCATATTGCTTGCCGTTTAGTTTTATGTTTGGCAGTGCAATCACTCAATCGTGACACCCTCCCTTAGGAGTAAATAACTAAACGGAAGTTGAATGAGGTAGATGTGCCCTGTTGAGGTAATGTCCATACCTTTGTCTCGTAAAGGTTCTTTCTAAATTCCAAATCCGGGAATTGTAACAACCAAACTTATTGATTTATACATTTTGTGCAAAGTGATTGACCTAAAAATGAATAAAATACGTTCGTGTGTGCGACCACCAGCGAGTCAAAGCAACAAAAAACATGAATGAGCGGATCCACTTATAATACTTCGATAAAGCCACACCTTAACCTCGACGTGTCAAATTTCGCACAAATGATATGTTGGGTAAACAAAGCGATAACTCGGTTATACAGCGAGAGAAAACTTCAGAAGGCTCTTAAAAACAACAGCATCCAAAAAAGGGGTGGCGCTCTGAGATTGTAGTCAAAACTAGTGCGCATGCTCGAAACAGAAGCCGGGATCTCCGCATGGGTTGAAACGGTCCGAATTTGTAGCGGTGTAAGAATGTATTTCACCGTTGTGCAAGGAAATTATCTCAGTAATCTGTAGAATATATACATTTTGAGTTAATGTTTGTGACATCCGTTTTCGTGGCTGGATTCACAGTACTGTTAATGTTCTTTCATTGAAATTTAAAGAACTTTAGGATGTCATTTGGCCTTTTGTTAAGCAAGAAGATTGTTGTGTATTTGTCAGTCGATTGAAAATAACTGCTGTAGAGTTCACCTAAAATCGAACACATGTACGGCGTTGAGTTTGTGGCAAAAATTTATTAAATATTATAAAATAAGTCATACTCGCTCATGTCTTAGATGTATGTCGCAATCGATTTAGTTGTTTAGTAGATTAATTTATGGACTGCTTAACTGTTAATTAAAGCGTCGTAAAGCGAGAGGTAGACCATTTACCTTAGACAAGGTGGTGTGCCGATATTGTCAATCTCAGAAAGGTATATCTACCGCTGATATTACTGCCGGCGCAAATAGCAGGTATGCATGAGCAGATCAATCTCAAAATACAATTTCAGACCGCCACACCAGCATGGGCAGAACATTGTTGACATTCAAGTCACTCCATTTCGTGGGACTCCACTAAGATCTCACACACCAACGGAAATTGGACGAATAATCGTGTTCTGGAGGTATGGGAAAGAAATTGTTGTGGATATCAACTCTCACAAGCAGGATCATGCCATTGATTTACGCCATGAACATTTAAAATTAATCATGATAGAAAATACCTCATTAGCATAAGTTTTATATATGTGTTCTTTCTCAGTGTTTTATAACTTTCCCTCAAGAAGGCTAGTATTTTTGCCGTAACGTCGGGTTAATTTTATCGCAGATTTATATCTATGTTTAACCACTGAGTAACAATTCTATTTATTATACCCAAGATTACTATATCTCATTCTGAAATGCTTCTAAATACAGGTCAAGGTAATAAAAGTAGCTATGGGTTATTGTAAATTTTACTAATAATGATGTACACGTAATAGCTGCATTGCTGATTAAAACTCACTTGGAAGTTAGTCGTTCATTTAAAACCAGGGAATTTAAATTCTGGGGAATTTAAGAAAGTATTGGAACATTTGGAACTATTTTGTGTTAAAAGACAAAGTATGGGAGAAACATTGATTATTCTTGGGGATTTTAATGCACATATGCATGACAAAAGAGTAGTCTATATAATGGGGATTCTAGCGCATTCCTTTCTGATGGCGTCACTTCCGGTCGCTTTCTGGTCAAAATTTTTCAAAGTGTCGTGGAGGGGTTTCCCTGTCAGGATTCTAGCGCATTTTCTGAATTTTAATGAGCTTCCGAAAATTGATGAGCCATCACCTGTCAATCAAAATTGTTGTGTGACCACGCCCATTTCCCAAATCTGGTTCAAACCGGATTTTGGAAATTAATCAATTTTCTCGCATTCTCGAAATTAATCAAATTTATCACATTCTCGAAATTAATATAAATAAATGGGTAATTGTATTTCAAAAACAAAAAGTAAAAATAATACACACGATTCAAGTATTGAAAATCATATTGAAAATAATATTAAAAATAATGATACAAATTTGGATATAAATCTTCACGGGTATCCACCAATAAATTTTAGAAAAGTTAAAAAAAGCGGTTTTAGAATTGGTGCTCATGTTGATATTGGTTTTAAAGATTTTGAAGCTGGAGCAACTTTTGGAAGAAATTCTATTCAAGAAATTAATTTTTCAGAAAATAATAATCATTTAAAATTACTAAAATCTTTTGAAAATGAAGATAAAAATGATACAGAAAAAGATAAAATAATTGCCTCATTAATTAATTTAAAAAACGAACAAAATACAAAACCACAAAAAGAAGATAATTAATTTTGTAATTTTATAATAAAATTATATTATAAAATTATTTAATCACTTGTTGAAGGTTGATCATTTGATTTTTTACTTTGTTTTTTAATAACATGTTTTCCAACTGTAACTCCACCAGATAATATTCCAAGATATGGTAAATATGGACTTAGTTTTTCAACTACAGATTTTACATCTCTTTTTAATAATTTATCTTTCGTCAGTTCTTTTTCCAATTCTTCGCTGCTTTCAATTGCTTCTAACCCTCCTAATAAATCTGCAAATTTACTAATTAGTAAACCTGTTAAAAATACGTTTGCTTTTTCTGCTTGTTTTACTTCATATTCAGCATAAATTTTTAATATAACCTTATCACTTGATTTTTTCAAATTTTGTACTGATTGACTAATTTCCCCATCTTCAGACAATTTTATCAATTCTTCGCGTTTTTTCATTACTTCTTTTTTCACATCTTGCAGCTCCGCTGCGGAGAGCTCTGCTCGATGCGTTTGCTTTTCTTCACCACTTGCGGTTGTGCTTGTCTCAATTTGCGGTACTTCTATATGTTCACTATTTTCACTCATTTATTTTATAACCAAACGGAAAAATTAAATTAATTTCCAATCTTGAATATTTTTTTGTTTTTAACGTTTCTAAAATTTTATCCAATTCATTGCGGTCACCTACGCCTAAATATTCTTGAATTATTGTTGTCATATCTTTTTTATTTGGATTATAAAATGTGACTAATTTTGAAATATTTTCTGTAAATGGTTTTGCAATACTTGTAAATTGTTGTGTAATTACAACAACGAAAAGATTATAATGTCTAGCGCTAAATCCTAATTTAACCAATTCACTTGTTCTATTTTTAACATTTTTTCCACTTGCACAATCATCAAGAATAATTAAACTTTTGGTTCCTTTTGAAAAATTTACTATAAATTTTAACCAATCTTCAACGTTGTCTTGGTCACAAGGAATAGCAATAAAATCTTCGTCTTTATCATATTTCCAATTTTCATAAGTTTTATTCCATTCAAATGTCGGGCAAATTAGAAAAATATAATCAAAATAATTTTTATATTTTGATTCTATAAAATCCAAAAGATATTTTGTTTTCCCACAAGCAGTCATTCCTACAATTATCATATTAAATGGTTTAATTTCATCGTTCACGTTCACGTTCATTTTTTATTTTTGTTGCTTATCTTGTTTTTAAAATTGGATTGAAGATAAATCTTTATTTACAATGTTTAATAATCCATCACTTATAACAAATATATAGCACATTACATTTGCAGAAATAGCAGTTTTTTTAATTTCTAGCAATAATCCAGACTGTGTGTTTACTAATTTTTTACCAGTTCCATAAACAAAGTTGTCATCTAATGTTCTTAAATCCACACATAATGCAAATGAATCTTTGTAGAATTTTTCAATATCCATAACTGCATCACAATCAAAATAATTACAACGAAATATTCTAAGTGCTTCTTCAAAAAATCTTCTTTTCAGAAATCCTTGGGAATATATGCTATTTGGAACCCCTTCAACACTAATTTTAACATCCGTTAAATTTGGATAAACAAATTGCTCACTATTTATAATAGTTTTATTTCGAAATAATAATACAACTGCTTTCATGCTCTTACGCGGTATATTTATGGTTTCATTATGTAAAGTCGCGCCTTTATCCCATTCTACCGTTTTCATCAAAGTTACATAATTATATGATAGTGATCTTCCTGTGGTGTAATTTGTTAAAACATCAACTGCTAAATCCTGGTTTTCAATTGTTTCATATTCCAATTCTAAATTTTCCAACTTATATCCACCAACACTTTCACCACTTTGTGCTACCATAATTTCACTAGCTTTTGGGAAAGTTAAAATATATTGAAAATTATTAATCATACCATAAGGAGCATATAATCCATGGTCTACAAGAATTTTTTCCAGCTTTAAACATTGTTTTGTTCCATAAATATCAAACATTAGTTTATCACTAACTTTTTCTGCACTTCCACTTGTTGCCCCGCTGTCATCTTTTGAAATTAATTTTCTAAGATTTTCTCGAGCAATTCCATATTCAACCATATCTGCTCTTTCGGATTCAGTTTTCCAAAGGTCTTTGTAAATTTCTAAAATAGATTCTCCACTATTGTCATAAACAATTTCTCCAGCAAATTTAACAACTAATCTTTTTTTTAACAATTTTGATAAATTATTTAAAAACCATGACTTTGTATTTGAATTTTTAAAATTAAATAATAATCTTAATGAATCAGGTACAAGGCACAAACTAGGGTTTAATTTTGGGATATCAATATAAAGGTCTTCTTCTGAGTTTACTGAATTTGGATTTAAAGTTACAACATGTCTTGTTCTGATTCCTTTAATATCACTCATTTTGGATCTTTTATATCCTGGGTATAGTTCGTTTATTCTATTCATTTTTTATTATATAATTTTTTTTTTTTTTAATCTTTACCCTTTTGGTTTTTCTTTCGGTATTCTTGCTGCTGCGCTGAGACCTCTGGTCGATCACTTCGTTCTAGCTCGCTTCACTCGGTTGTATTCATTGTATAAAAAGTAAGTGATTGCAATAACTAATATCCATAAATTTTTAGCTAGAAAAGCAATACCTTTTGCTCCCCATGATAATATTTGAGAAATTAAATTTAAAACTGCTGAAATGACTGCACCAAAATTTTTACCTATATTTGCAATTGCTTTTGCTAATTTTCCAACTGCATTTGCACCTTTTTTCAATGCGTTTCTTGCACCCATAACTATTACTGTAATTATACCTGCTACAGAAATTGCTACTGCTGATAAACCTGCGAGATTTTCTTTTGCCCATTTTTTAAATCTTTCTAATCTTCCTAGATCAGATTCTTCAGCATTTTCATTTAAAATTTGTATTCCTTCTTCACTAATTGGCTTTTCGCCATTTTCAAGTCTTGTTTTATCTGCATATAATTTTGTAATTTCTGAAAAACTCTTATATATGCTTTTTTGAGGTTCAGCTGTTTCTAAATCAGCTTTATTTTCCCAATATTCATATTCTCTATCAAATGATTTAATTTTTTCACGTAAAACATTTTTTCTTTCATTTTCTGATAAATCAAAATAGTCTTGACCACCAACTGGAGAGACAGCTTCTTCAAAATTTAATAAACCTCTAAATTCTCTTAATTCATCTGAATCAAATAATGATCTTCTTGGATCATTTACATCTTCAGCTAATTTAATCAAGTTATTTTCATCAATTACTCTATTAACTTCATTATCAATTTGTGAAATTGTATCTTCAACTATTTTCTCTCTCTCAGTTTTCTCATAACATAATTTCCCTCATTAGATATTTTTTATCTATAATATAATCTGATGTTTTTTTATATTCTTGTTTTGCTTTTTCTAAAATACCTCTGAATTCATTAACATAATTCTTATTCCATTTTACAAATAATTCTGGTTCATTGTCATCACTGACATTACCAATTTTTTTATCTTTGTAAATAATTGAAAAATTACCTTTTTCATTTTTTTCAAACCTAGTTTTTTCTAACAATATTGTATTATTTTCTCCATTTTTCTTTTCAGGGATGAAATCAAATATTTTTTTGAAAGTATTTTTTTTATCACTAGTTACTGATCTTTTAATTCCTCCCAAATTTTTTTGGAATCTTTTAAAGTAATTTTCAGACTCAGGATTTTTAACCCTAACTTCATTTTGACCAGTTTGGTCAGTTTGACTTGTTAGAGGTAACAATCTAGTTGTTTCTCCAGTATCTAAATTTGTATCAGCAAAATTTCCTCCACTTGTTTCTCCCTCCTCGCTGTCCTCACGTTCTTCTTCTTCCTCGCGGTCTCTTATATTTCTATCATTTAATTCTATATCATCAAAACCTTTATCCATTTATTTTATACATTTTATACATTTTGAATATTTTCTTCTGGTATCCAAGAGTTATGTTTATTATCATAACCTTCCCACTTTACCAACACCATATTTTTTCCTTTGACTTTTTTCCTTTTTAATATTTTCTCTACTTTATACAGGCCACTCACATCATTCACAGCAGACAATTCCTGTTCATAAAATTTTCCAATAATTGGTTCTCCTTCAAGGTCTTCCACTTCATACATGTTTGGGCCACCTCTAAATACTTTTACAATTTTAAAAATTTCTTCTGTAAAATTAGATTCATAACCTTTTTTAAAGATATTCTTATATTTAGAAATCCTAACAGTATCACCAATTCTAAATTTAGGTAAAGGTAGATCTCCTAATGGGTGACCATATAATGTATTCCACACTTGGTCTTTGTTAGATTCATTTACATCAGCAGGTTTCATTAATATACTCTTGTGTTTAGTATTATTATAATTATTTACAAGGTTTTTCAAAACACCAACCCAATTATAAGTTTTATTGTTGTAGAAATATTTCCACATGGATGTTTTTAGAGTCCGATTAAATCTTTCAACTATAGCTGCTTTTTTAACAGATTTAGAGGAAAAATATTCAACATCATGATTTTTTAATATCAACTTTACACCAACATTATAAAATTCTTTTCCTTCATCAAATTGAGCTACATTTGGGTATTTACGAAATCTTTTTTTGAATTTATTCAATAATTTACTCACAGGTAACGTCATGTTATAAGAATCTTTTCTATAAACAGGAATAGCAAACGCATATCGACTCAAAATTTCAACAGCAATAAGAATCCAATAATAATCATCATTATCTTTTTTATATTTTTTCATATCAATCAAATCCATTTGTATTTGGTCCCCCAAGTCTTTAACAAATGTTTTTTGAAATTTATGTCTTTTTACAATTGGTTTAAATCTTGTAAAAGTATTTTGTGTTTTTAACCCGTCTTGTACAATTTTTCTACTAACATTTAATCCCTTTGGAAGTCTGTCTTTTACTTTTTGATAAAGTCTTTCTGCAGATTGATAACCTGTTTTAGGATTGTAATAAATATCTCTTAACTCTTGTTCAATAACAAATTCTTTGTCGCTAACTTTATCCATTTATTTTTATTAAAATAAATAATGAATGTTAGTGATTCAGTTGAAAAAGCGGAACGCAAATATTATGGAAACCAATATGATTTTGTGGTTAATGAAAGAAAAATTTTGGATAAAAAGTTTAAAGAAAATTTTTTGAAAAAATATCCATATGCAGACATGACAAAGTTTTATTTCGAGCATGATATTAATAAAGATGGAAGTTGGGAAAAAACAATAACATATTTCAAAAACAATGATTACATTTCAACAGACATAAATTCAGACACGTTTAAAAATGACCCAAATATGACAAAGTATTTAACAATTAACCGACCTGTTGAAAAATTTCCAAAAATATGGAAGTCTGATGGGAAAATTCAAGAAATTCCAAAATCTAATCCATTAACTGTTGAAGGATTTACAATTTATGATCAATATCCTGATCATTTAATATTAAATTATCCAATTGAAAATTTTAGAGTTTATGTTAATAATAGAGATTATTTTTTATCTAGATTACCATTATTGGATATAACCACTAAATATTGGATAGGAAATTGGAATGACAACGAAAGTTATTATAGAGTTTGTTTTTCAGTTTATTGTGCTACTTATTGTTGTGGAATTTCAATTCAACATTTAACTTCGTCCAAAGACGTTTTTCCTATTATAACATCAATTATGAGATTTCATTTGTATTTTACTGTGAGAAGACTTTTAAGAAGAATGGATGGCGGAGAATTAATGTCAGACATTAGTAGAGAATTTTCTGCGAATAAATTTTATAGAAACAATGAACATATTAGAAGAAAAATGATTTATAGGCAAAAAGGTGGGGTTGTTTATCAATTATATCCAGAATCATTCAAAAATGATTACAAACGATATATTCCAATAAAAAGTAATGGTTTTACAAAAATTGGAATTCAATATTTAAATCAATCTATTGAAGCATTTATTTATTCCATATTAGGAAGTCAAGCTAGAACAAAACAATACATTTTTAGCATCAGAGCTAGTGCATTAGAAACTCAAAAAGAATTTAGAAAAATGTTTGAAGATAGTGTAATAAATTATGATACAGCAACCAGGATAAATAATATGAATACAGCTATAACCGCAACAAATGTGGTTTTAAATACAGCTATAAGTCCAACTTTATGGTTAATTCCATCATCTTTAATAATTTTAAAAAATCCTATTGAAGGATATAATAATAAATTAAAAGTTTCTGATGAAAATATGGTTTTTGGAATTAATGAAAATTTAAATTATTACGGTTCCAACGGGTCAAAATTACAGGGAAACGAAGTAAAGAAAAATGAAATAAAGAAAAAAGACAACAAAAATGACAACAAAAATGAACCCAAAGAAGACGCGGATCGACCGAAGGTCTCAGCAGCGAGTCACGAAAAATAATGTGTTAAAAGACATTTCAAAAACACCCATTGGGTCAAGCGAAAATTTATGGATTTTATCTTTTTCAATAGTTGGAGGAGTTTTAATTGCAAAATATTTATTATAAAATAAATGACAATATCTTTAAAAATTTTTATCCCAAAAAATGAAACCGGTGACGGTTGTGAAAAAACAATTGCATTAGATGAACCAATAATGTTAAACAATTGTTCAGAGATTTTTGTAAAATCTATAAGTATTTTTTGGAATTATAATAATTTGGATGCAAATATTCATCATTATACCTATAATAATACAAAAATTGGGTTCAAAGATGGGTATTATACCTTTAATATTTTAAAAACAGAATTTGAAAATGTTGGAAAAATAGAACTGGAACAAATTGATTTTTCAGGAAAATGTACAATAAAATCAGATAAAGAATTAAATTTACAAACATTTGCACCCATACTAGGATTTCCTGTTAATAAAGTTATATCTCCAAATACATTAACTTAAAGTGACAATGAAGTAAATATCAACAATAATTTGGAATATGTAAACATAAGTTGTAACATGATTGACAAAAGTAAAAATTTTGTAAATGGAAAAAAAAGTGACATTCTTATACAAGTTCCAATAACAACAAAACAAACACTAAAAGGTAGTATTTCTAGAATTTATCCTCCCGCCGAAGACAAAGGGTTAAATTATCAAATGGAATTTATAATGAAATAAAATTCAAAGTGGAAGGAAACAATGGTGATTCAATTGGAAATGTTCTATTAGAAGTCAAAATTAAATAATTTTGTTATTATAAAATAAATGAGTTTATTTTATGGATATGAAAACAAACATGAATCTTTAAAATCTGATGTAACAGGAAAGCTATCTACTACAGGAGGGGATATGACAGGAAACATTAACATGGGTTCTCATCATATAATAACATCAGTTGACCCAACAGAAAATTCACATTTAGCAAGAAAAAAATACGTTGATGACCATGTCTCAAACCATACAACAACAAATTTTCTATCAAAAACAGGAGGAACAATGGTGGGAAATATTATCATGGGGGATAATAAAATTACAACAAATGCGAATCCTATAAATGATAAAGACCTTTGTACGAAGAAATACGTTGGCGACCGTATTGACGGCAGTTTAAACATTCTCAAAAAGGATGTTAGTTTTTCAGTGTTGAAAGATAATTTTTCTTTGAAATTTCATATTTTATATTTTGTTGAATATAATTCAATTTATGATTTGTTATTTGAAAGAAACGGTGGAAAAGTAAAAGAATTAATTGATTATGGAATTGAGGGAAACAATTTTAAACAAACAACAAAAAGTCTTCAACCCTCCTTGTGTTTAGAAAGTGAAAAAGAAAATAATAAATATTTTTTAAAATTTAACGGCGGTAGAATGATTTCAGATTCCAACATTAACCCAATATCAGGAAAAAAAGATATTGTAAATGTTTTTGTTGTTCCTTCATCTGGAAATGATTGGTTAAGAGGAGGAATTTTTGGACATGATAATGGAGGATGGGATAAATTTGTTTGTTTTGCAAATCCATCCACAAAAGAATTAGTTATTTCTGGAGGTAGTGCTGATTTTTTTGGTATTGGCTCAAATCCTGTAAATCATAAAGCACCAATTGCTGCTTTTAAATCAAAAGCAAATGCTGGAGATTTGAATAAATGGATCTGTTTGAGTATTCATTGGGATATGTATACAACACCAAATAATGATGAAAGTAGTGTTTATTGTAATGGAAAAAAGTTAACATCTTTTACATCCAAAACTGGTTCAGGAGATACAACTTTAACAATTGGTGATATAAAGAATACAAAAAACAACACAAGTTCACCTTTTAATGGATCAATATCTTTCTTTTCAATTTTAAAACACGAAAAAATGACAGAAAAAGAAATTTTGTTTTATCATTATGTTCTTTGTAATTTATACAACGTTGATCATGATAATATAAATATATAAACTGTATAAAATAAATGAGTGTTATATTTAATGATGATGATTTTAGTTCAAAAAGAAAAAATTTCATTTTAAATGAATTTGATAAAAAATTATCTTTAACTGGAGGTACAATGTCTGTGGATTTGGATATGGGAAATCATCATATTCTTCATGCAACAAATTATTCTCCTTCTTCCAATCAGCATTCTGTAAATAAAAAATACGTTGACGACCGTGTGACACCAAATACGGTTGCAAATATTTATAATTTACAAATGGATGATGAAGGAATTTTTGATGTAAAAGATGATGATAATTATATAGAATATGCTGGAAACAATAAAAAGGTTGAAAAACTTTTGAATTTGTCAAGAAAAAAAGATTGGAATTTCAAACAAGATGATACAAACAAACAACCATTTTTCAAAAAATCCACAATTAATAATAATTTTTATTGTGTTCAATACTATGGGTCAAACAGTAACAATTTACATTTAACTTGTGAAGAAAATATTTTAAGCTATCAATACTTGAATTTTTACTTTGTATATGGTTTAAAATCATTAAATTCGTCTAACAATGAGGTGTCGTTGTTTAAAATCGTAGATAATGAAACAGCAAGTCAACCAGATCCTTTTAATTTTGGTATTTCTTATCGTAATTCATTATTATATACCACAAATTCATCCACGTCTGCAATTTCAAATAGCAGATGGCAATTGAAAGCAAATGCAACTCAAATAAACAAATTAATATGTCTTTCCGTTCATTGGGATCAAGGTAACCTAAGAGGTGTTAAAAAAGGAAATCTTTATGTGAATGGAAAAGAAATTGTTTCTTTCTATACAACTGCTAGAAAGTATCACACTCCAAATATGAAATTTTATCTTGGATCAAAAAATAAAGATCACGGAAAAATGGATGGAGAAATATTATATGTATATGTTTCAACAAGAAAAATGAAATATCCAGAAATTGTTTTAAACCATTATCTTCTTTGTAAAAAATATGGTGTTGATTTTGATGAAGATGAAATATTAAAATATATATCTAAATAAATTTTAAATAACATTTGAATAAATTTTAAATAAAAAAAATTTACTTGTTTTTTATTTGAAATCTATTTAATTTTACTTGTGAATAACTTTGAATAAATTTTAAATAACTTTGAATAAATTTTAAATAACTTTGAATAAATTTTAAATAAAAAAAATTTACTTGTTTTTTATTTGAAATCTATTTAATTTTACTTGTGAATAACTTTGAATAAATTTTAAATAACTTTTTAATAAATAAATGAGTGAAGACAGTAAAACAAATAAAGTAACAGCAGTTGAAAAATCTGAAAAAGCAAAAGACCCAAGAAAAGTAGAATTGGGAAAAAGATTAGCAAAAATTTCAAAAGAAGCAAAAGAAAGAAAAGCAAAAATGAGGAACGAAGCAGACCGCGAAGCGGATCACGAAAGAACCAGTTTTGCAAAAGAAATAAATGATTATGTAGATTTCAGGTATTTTGTTGGTGGCGTGACAATTGTTGCTGCTCTTGGAGGTTTATATTATGCATATAAAAATGACAAAATACAAATGAAACTATTTCAAAGAAGCGAAAGTGAGCGAAGCGAACGATCGAGCGAAGCTCTCCGCAGCGAAGCTGCAAGTGAAGAAGAAAACAAAAAAGTTAAGACTATAAATAAAAATGACTATGAAATTACTAAATGTAATCGCCCTTCGGGCTCATCGGACGAAGTCCTCAGCACCAAAGGTGCAACCATCACGCTTCGCGAAGGCTACACTGTGTTCTATAGAAAACCTGTGAAAATTTGTAAGAAAATAAAGTTTGCAAAAAAATTTTATATGTATAAATAAATGGGTGAAATGAATAGAAAAGAAGTTATGAATGAATTATATGATTCTACAATAATTACATTGGGTGCTGTTGGAGTTGGAATGATATCAAGAAAAGTAATTAAGGATGGTTTGTCAACTCCTTCTAGTTTAGTTCCTACTTTAAAACTCGCAGCAGCTGTGGGTTTATCATCGCTTGCAGTTAAATATGCGCAAGACAAAAAGTGGATTCCTTCTGATCCTTTCAAATCTTAAACAGTCATAAAAAAAATAGAAAAAATGAGAAAATATAAAAATAAATGGCAACAGTAGTTGGTGGATTATTTAATGCAGTTGCTTTTGCAGGTGCTGGATTTTTATTTACAAAATTAAATCATTCTGGATATGAAAAAGAAATAAAAAGACATAATCAAGCAATGGAAAAATTGAGCGAAGCGAAAGAAAAATGGTATGAAGATCAAGTAAAAAGAAAACAAGAAATCGAAAAATTAAGACAACAATTATCTGATGCAAATGCTGATATAAATAAAACAAACATGTCTTTGAAAAATCTTGCTGAAATTAATAATCGTTATAAATATTTAAAAGAAGAAGCAAATGAAGAAGATGAAAAAGAACCAAAATTAGAAGATTATTATAAACCTTCTGATGAAATGAAAGAATATCAAAATGTTGCTTTTTTTCTTGTTGGGATTTCAGGCGGTTATGTAGTTTATAAATTTATTTAAAAATTTTTCTTTAAAAAAAATTTACCTTAAATAAATGAGTAACAAAACTAATCCTACAGGTTGCACGTATAAACAATTGTGGAATATTGCAAAAGAAAGAAAAATAAAATATTATAGAAGATATAATAAAAATGAGCTTGAAAAAATGTTGGGTTTTGAAATTTCAAAACCAAATGAAAAGTATGAAAAATATTGTAGAGAAAAATTGAGAAAATCAATTCCAGTAATAGTTAAAAACAAAGAAACAGGTGAAATTTTAAAATTTAAAAGTCTTATATCTGCTGCGAGAAATTTTGATAAAAATACGGGAAGTATAAAATATAGAATAAAAACCAAAAAAGATTTAAAATTTAATAATCAATCATTTTTGGTTTTTTATGACTGTTGAAAAATTTTGATTTTTTTTAAAAATTTTTTTAAAGGAAAATTATTATATAAATAAAAGACAATAAAATATGAACTGTGTTAACTCAAAAAAATATATTGAAAAATTTATATATGAAGACCAAAGTGATCTGAAAGATTTTAGCTTTTATGATGATGAAGACTATTTATTTTATGTTTTTTCTGATAAAATTGCTAAACTTTCAGGTGATGGGGAATTATTACCACATCATGAATTTACAATAAATTATGATGAAAAATTTTGTATTTTCAATGATTTTGAAATTGATTACAACCCGAAGGGCGGCTCCGCCGGTGGAGAAAAAATTTATACTACAACTTACAAAATTATTTTAGTTCCAAGCTTAAAAAAATTATATTCATCATTTAATATTTTTATATTTACTAAAATTCAGTAATCAGTTATTTTTTTTTAAATTTGATCATGTGACCAAACATGAAAAAAATTGTTTTTTTAATTATTTTTTTCTTTTAAAAAAATAATTATATATATAAATAAAGAATGAATATCGAGCGAAGCTCTCAGAACCACAGGTTCACAACGAGAAATTTATTGGATGAAGATGTTCCAAATATTAATACCCCTTTATTAAAACCAAAAAAATATTTAAAAATTAATAATTTGGTTGAAAACTCAAAGGAAAAAGCAAATAATTTGTTAGATAAATCTAAAGAAGAATTGCTTAATTTATTTGATAAATACAACCCCTTGAGAAACAAAACAAATAACTCTAATGATGTAAACGAAGGAGTTAGAAAAATAACAAATTGGTATAATAAATTAAAAAATAATTTTTCAGATATATTTGACAAAATACAAGGTAAAGTTTCAACCCCAACTGCAAAATTTAAAATTGATAAAAAAGCTTTGAATGTAACAAAAAGATATCAAATGGATTTGAAAAAATTTGAATTGTCTTTATATGATCCTATAAGTCTCTTGAGAAAAATAAAACCATTGGTATTTGAAAAATTCAAAAAAAATCCAAGCACAAAACAACAAATAACTCTTGAATGTTTGATGTCAAAAACAAACCCAGGTACAGGAGAAACAACCATAGATAATGCTCATTTTCATAGTTATTATGAAGAAATTTTTGATGGAAATAATTTTGATGAAATATATGAAAAAATGACTCAAAAAGTTATTTTGAGTTTTGAAGAATTTTTAAAAAATTCAAGTTTGTGGAAATTTAATAAAGGAATGAAAATAATTTTAAATATTAATGAAATTAGACGATTAACTGCATCATCTTATATTCCTTTACCAAAATTTTTAGAAGGTAAAAAAGCAATTATTAACCCACAAAATGAAGATCAAAAATGTTTATTATGGCACACCACAATAAGTGAACTTTTGAAAACTACTCCTAAATTAAAAGATCCTGGAAGAATTACAAAAATTTTGAAAAAGAAAGCTGAAAGTTTTAATGTTAAAGATATTAATTTTCCATGCGGATTTTCTGATATTGATAAATTTGAAAAAAATAATAACATTGCAATTAATTTATTTGGATACAACGAAGAAGAAAGATTTGGAAACCGACCCGGTAAAAATCATGAAATTTTTCCTTTGATAGTAAGTAAATTTGGTTTGGAACGACAGGAGAATCCAGAATCGCGCGTAAATATATTGTTAATAACGAATGAAAATGGAGGTAAACATTATTGTTTAATTAAAAATATGAGTAGGTTGTTTTCAAGTCAAGTTAGTAAGCATAAAGAAAAAACACATATTTGTAATTATTGTCTACAAAATTTTAGTAATGAAAAAACTTTTAAAAATCATTTAGAATATTGTTCAAAATATGAATGCGGAAAAACTGTTTATCCAGATAAAGGTGAAAAATTAGAGTTTAAAAATTATGAAAAAATGCATGACATTCCATTTGTAATTTATGCAGATTTTGAATGCAATTTAAAACCTGAAGATAAAAATATTGGGGATAAAACAAAACAATTTCAAAAACATGAACCATCTGGATATTGTTATTTAATAAAATGTTTTGGTGATAATTTATATAAACCAAAATTAGTAAAATGTTCCAAAAAACCTGATGGTGATGACGGCGGAGCCGGTGCAAGCGATGACATTTCTTTAAAATTTGTAAAAAGTTTAGAAAATGATATTAAAAAAATACATGAGAAATTTAAATACCCAAAAAAGATAATATTAAGTGAAAAGGATAAAGTAGATTTTAGATTAGCTGAAAATTGTTACGCTTGTGGAATCAAATTTGGAATTCAGGAATTAAAAAATGAAACAAAAAATGAAACAAAAACTGAATCAAAAAGTGAAACAAAAAATGAAGAATTTGAAAAAATGGATGAATTATATATGAATGATGAAATTACTGTAGAAGAATTTAAAAAATATTTTGACGATGAGAAAAATTAAGAAAACACAGACACAGAAAAACAAGTGAAAATCTATAAAGTTAAAGATCATTGTCATTATACTGGAAAATATCGAGGAACTGCTTGTATTAGTTGTAATACACAAATGAAAAAGCCAAAATTTATTCCAGTTATATTTCATAATTTACAAAATTATGATAGTCATTTGTTTATTAAAAATCTTGGTGTTTCAGAAGGTGAAATTAATTGTATACCAAACACTGAGGAAAAATATATTAGTTTTACAAAAGAAATTATTGTTGGTAAATTTGAATCTGAAAAAATAATAACAGAAAAACAACTTCAAAGTAAACATAAAGAAAATATAATTGAGTGTGAAGAATTACCATCAACCAGCGACATGAAGTATAAAATCAAAGAAATTGTTGAAGTAAAAAGAAAAATTAGATTTATTGATAGTTTTAAGTTTATGCAAACTAGTTTAGCAAATTTAGTTAATAATTTAGATAAAAATGAAATTAATATTTTGAAAAAATTTTTTAAAAATGAAGAACAAAGAAACTTGTTAACTAGAAAAGGTGTTTTTCCATATGAATGGTTTGACAGCATTGAAAAATTAAAAGAAGAAAAACTTCCTGATATTGAAAAATTTTATTCTAGTTTAAATGATGAAAGTATAAGTGAAGAAGATTATTTACACGCACAAAATGTTTGGGAAAAATTTAATATTAAAAATATGAGGCAATATCATGATTTGTATTTGAAAACCGATGTTATTCTTTTAGCTGATGTTTTTGAGAATTTTAGAAAAGTATGTAAAGAAAATTATAATTTAGACCCAGCATGGTACTTTACTTCACCTGGTCTAGCATGGGATGCAATGTTAAAAATTACAAAAGTAGAATTGGAACTATTATCAGACCCACAAATGTATCTCATGATTGAAAAAGGAATCAGAGGTGGAATTTCAACAATTGTAAAAAGATATGCAAAAGCAAATAACAAATATATGGAAAACAAATATAATTCTGAAAAAGATAGTGTTTATCTTCCGTATTTGGATGCAAATAATTTATATGGTTGGGCAATGAGTAAGAAATTACCTGTTAGAGATTTCAAATGGATGAAAAACAATGAGTTAAATAATTGGGAAAAATATAATTGTATTTTAGAAGTTGATTTAGAATATCCAGAAAATTTACATGATTTACACAATGAATATCCGTTAGCGCCAGAAAGATTAAAAATTGGTCAAGTTGAAAAACTGATTCCAAATTTAAATAATAAAGAAAAATATGTTTTACATTGTGAAAATTTAAAATTGTATGAAAAATTGGGATTAAAAATCACTCGAATTCATAAAGGAGTAAAATTTTACGAAGAAGATTTCATGAAAAAATATATTGATTTAAATACAAAACTGAGAACAAGCGCAAAAAATGATTTTGAAAAAGACTTTTTCAAATTGATGAATAATTCTGTATTTGGTAAAACAATGGAAAATGTTAGAAACAGAGTTGATACTCAATTGGTTAACAGAAAAGTAAAAGCATTAAAATTATTTTCAAAAAGTAATTTTAAAAGTAGAACGATATTTTCTGAAAATTTAATTGCAATACATAAATATAAAACAAAAATTATGTTGGATAAACCAATATATTTAGGAATGAGTATATTAGATCTTAGTAAAACTTTAATGTATGATTTTCATTATAATTATATCAAGAAAAAATATGATGAAAATGCATCATTATTATTTACCGATACAGATAGTTTAATGTATGAAATTAAAACTGATGATTTTTATAAAGATATTTCTCCAGATGTAGAAAAAATGTTTGATACAAGTTATTACTTAAAAGATCATAAAAGTGGAATAAAAACTGGAATTAACAAAAAGGTTATTGGAATGATGAAAGATGAATGTGGTGGAAATCAAATAGAAGAATTTGTTGGTTTGAGAGCAAAATTATATGCTTACAAAATGTGTGGAAACGGTGAAGATGGTGAAGACAATGAAGGAAAAGAAGAATAAAAATGTAAAGGTGTTAAGAAAAATGTAATTAAAAAAGAAATAACATTCCAAAATTACAAAGATTGTTTATTTGATGGAGAAGAACAAATAAGAAAAATGAATTTGATAAGACATAGAAACCATGAGTTGTATACAGAAAGTGTTGAAAAGATTGCTTTGTCATATAAAGATGACAAACGAAACATACTTGAAAACAAAATAGATACACTTGCATTTGGTCATTACATGAATGATATGGTTGAAGAATATGAAAAAATATTTGGATTCAAACCATAAAAAATTATAAGCTTTATTTTATGATTTTTACGTTTTTGAAATTTTGAAAATTTCAAAAATGATTAATTTTGAGAATGCGAGAAAATTGATTAATTTCCAAAATCCGGTTTGAACCAGATTTGGGAAATGGGCGTGGTCACACAACAATTTTGATTGACAGGTGATAGCGTCATCAATTTTCGGAAGCTCATTAAAATTCAGAAAATGCGCTAGAATCCTGACAGGGAAACCCCCCCACGACACTTTGAAAAATTTTGACCAGAAAGCGACCGGAAGTGACGCCATCAGAAAGGAATGCGCTAGAATCCCCATTATATAGACTACTCAAAAGATCGGGGCAAAAAGAGAACGTTCGTGGAAGGATGACTAAAAATGTGATTGATCAACTTTAAATGTCAGCAGTAAATATAGAATATGAGTGTGAAGGATCAAGGTATACTTATGTGTCTTCATCAGGGTGTAGTGTTGTGGATTATATTTTCCTTGACAGCACATTGTTAAAAGATGTTAAAAATGTTTAGGTGATAGATGAGCATCCGGAAAATACAGCATATCATTTACCAGTTAAGGCAGAAATCATTTTACAACGCAAATTCTGATGGTCGGAGTAGCAATCAAAGAAATCAAAAACTTTGTAGCATTGCTTTGAAAAAATGCACTGTCAATCAATTGGTGGAGTATTCGTAGACCTTAACGGAAACATTGGAGTCTATGCAAGAGTTTAAAATTAGAAAGAAATCGGATATTGACATGATGGTAGATAAATTAACTATATCAATAAAAAAAAGCGTCCGGAAATCTTCCTAAGATAAATTATCGACAATATATTAAAACGTTTTTGAGTAAAGAGCTTAATAAGTTAAAGAAATTAACAAAAGTTTCCTGGGTACAGTAGACTTTGGATGGAAGGTCTAGAGAAAATGAAAACGAGTACTGCCGAAAGTACAAGGAGGCCAAGAAAGTATTTCGTAGAGAACTGCAAAGAAGAAGGTAAAGGTATGAAAAAAGAGAATTTGAAGAAAAAGCTGGTATGGAAGAGGTAGATCAATTGAAGTTTTGGAGATATATTAACAGGAGAATGGGGAGAAGACAATCAAGAGCAATATATTTACAGATTGGTGAACAGTTTATTGAGGATGAGCAAAAGCAAGCTGCGTGTTGGGCAGATTATTATGAAGAAATATTCTCACCGATCCAAAATACAGACTTTGATGAGAAGTTTTATCAGGATATTGGACATGCAGTTAAAGAGTTGAAATGCAATTCATTATTGGACATCGATGATATTTTCGATACACCAATTACCGTGGAAGAAGTATTGAAAGTTGTACAATCGCTTCCTAATGGTAAAGCGTCTGGCTTCGATGGAATTACTTACAAGCATATAAAAAACAGGGGTAGTAAATTACTTGAAAGTCTGGTGTATTTATATAGAAATATAATTGAGAAGGAATATATTCCTCGAGCAATTAAACTTGCAGTAAAAGTGCCTATTCCAAAGGGTAGGAAGGTGAAGATGACCTTTGATGACTCCCGTGGAATCAATCTTCTTCCAGTACTGAATAAAATACTTGAGCGATTAGTATTGGGTCGGATAAAGTGCAAGCATCATAAAAGTCTCCATAAATTACAAGGTGCATATCGGTCTGAGCAGGATGCGCTAACTACGGCATTTACCAATGATGAAGTTATTAACCAGTGTGGTGAAGATGGTGACAAAGAGTACGTTTGTTACGTGGATGTTAAAAAGGCTTTTGATACTTTGTGGATTGATGCCACGCTCTACAAACTTTATCATGTTCGGGTTAGGGGTAAGGCATGGAGAATTATAAGCAGTTGATATGAAGATATGAGAGAGTATGTTTTAATTGCAGGATGGAAATCAAGAGAGTATAAAATTTCTCAAGGAACTAGACAGGGGGGGGAGTTTTATCACCGTGGTTATACCTTGTGTATGTTAACGATCTTATTGAATTGTTAGAGGCTACCAAAAGTGGAGTTATTATCAGTAACATATATTTTGGATCGCCCATGTTTGCGGATGACCTTACAATGATTTCGAGAATGAAAAATGGACTGGTTAGGATGTTGGAAGTATTAAACACATATGGAAAAAAATGGAGAATGGTATTTAGTTTGAAGAAAACGGTGGTAATGGTACATGGAGAAAAGAAAGATGATCATAGAATAAATGCTGGAAGAAGAAGTTGGAATTTGGGGTTGTTCCAGCTGGAAGAAAAAGAGATATGGGAAAATCTTGAAAAGGTTTGGTGCTTGGGGGGAACGTGTATGCATGTTATCAAACGAGCAGCAACCAAAGCGTGGGATTCTTGTTATGGTATCATAAAAGCAGGGGGTCGTCATTTAGGAATTAATCCTCTTATACCACTGAAACTTTGGAGATCAATTGGTACGGAAAAGTTATTATATGATTGTGAGTTATGGAGATTAAATGGAATGTTAACAGAACAACTGGAAAAAGTACAAAACCAAATTATCAGAATAATTTTAGGATTTTTACCAGGAACATCAGGAACAGCATGCAGGGGACTGCTTGGAATATGGGCTATTAAGGCAGAGATTGACAAACGAAAGTTGTATTTATTGGGTAGAATAATTAGGTCATCGGATGGTAGGGCGTATAAAAGAATATTTCAAAGAAGATCAATAAGATGGATATGGAACTTTGACAAAAAAATGGCAGGATTTATTCCTGATATAATGACAGTTTTAAGACACTATAATATTCGGCATTTTGTTGAGGAATATTATGATAAGGAAGTGTTTCCCAGTAAACCAAAGTGGAAGAGCATAGTGAAGTTAGCGATAAAGGAGGTTCATGAAAATGAATGGAGAGAAAAGGTTATGAGCAACCTCCAGCTGAAAATTTACGAAATGGTTCATGAGAAGTTGGAAACAATTTTTTGGTGGCACTTGGCAAGGAAGTATCCGGATTATCTGGGAGAAATAACTGATGTTTTACGCATTTTATGTGGTTCGTATACCATGGGGGGTAAATGAATTAAGGATTTTGAAAATATCAACGTAGAATGTGAAAGATGTCACATGGCTTGCAGCAAACTGTTAAAACATGCCTTGTTGTATTGTAGAGAGTCAGAGGTTGAATGAAATATTTTGAGGGATTGGGTAATGGATACCTTACCATATAATATCTCAGTGGAACTGCATCTATTGGACGACGACGAGTTCATCGAAGCAATTTTTGGGTATATGAGAGGTTTAAAAAATTTGAGTAATTTATGTGATAATGAGAAAGACAAATTCTTTTTGAGGACGGCGAAATACATTTCATATATTAGGCTACTTTTTTTTAAATAATACTTTTGCTCTTGTAAATAATTCAAATTTTTCTCTTTGAACTTTGTAATTAATTTATTTACTCCTCTAATAATCGGGCAATAAAGAATTATACTATTAATGGTGTACACGTAATAGCTGCATTCCTGATTAAAACTCACTTGGAAGTTAGTCGTTCATTTCAAACCTGGACTTCGGAGTTCTCTCAGGTCTCCATAAATTAGTCAGGGCTGACAGGTCATGTACCTTCTGCAAAATAACAATTTTAAAGAAGGCGGAACAAATTGCGTTTGTGGGCAGTCGCGTAGCCAGGAATTTGAAAGTAGGGGACTGGGAGGGGGCCAGGCGAAATTCTAGACAACGGCGTTTTTCAGGTTATACACTATCAAAAATATAGAAAACAAGCTTCTCGACGTGTTTAGCCGATGCCCTTCGTCCGGAGATTAGTAGCATGGAATACATAAAAACACGTGAGCTTTTATAGTAAAACTAAAAAAGTGTGTCACGTGACAAAAATGAACCAATAGAATGAATGTGCTCAAAACAAACACAAAACAATGAAAGGGTAAAGCACATGACAAATTATGTGTGGAACTGGACAGCAAAAAAGGCGAAAAATAGCGCGTCGATAGAAAGTAATAATGTAGGATAGCGAAGGAAGGTGAGATGATGAAATGAAGTGTATTGAGATCTAAATATAAGAAAATCGCTCGTTGATACCATGGGGATGGAGTGTTCCAAGTTTGGAAATGAGACGCATTTCCTGACTAATGCTCCTGTCATTGCTAACGAAAACGGGGACTAAAGCCCGAATTTGCATATCCGAAAGGCTGTGATTAGCACCGTTGAAGTGCCTGGCAACAGGCTGATTAGCATCGTTCTTAGTAACAGCACGACGATGCTCCCCAAACCTGTCTCTCAAAACTCTTCCAGTTTCTCCAATGTAGAGCATGCCTCATTTACTGCATGAGATGCAGTAAATGAGATGGGAGGAGGTACAAGTGAAGTGGTGTTTGACGGTAAACTTAGATTTTGGTGCCGAAATTGTATTGGAGGAATCTATGAAACTACAAGTTTTGCAATTCTTGATGCCACAAGGAAATGTGTCCTTGGGAGACGACATATCCTGTGGTAAAGAACTATGAACTAGGGATTAACGGGTGTTTTTGCTGTGCCGAAGAGACTAGAGGGTTATCAGGGAAAATGGAAGATGTTTCAGGGTCATTCTTTAGGATATGGAAGTTCTTGCGGATGACATCCCTTACTTTCAAATGGAAGGGATGGTAAGTGAGCACTAAGGGGAGTTTTTTTGGAAACATTGACTACAGAGTCTGTGAGGGTATCCAAACGGGGAATCTAGGCAGCCTTGGTTAAGGCAGTCTCGAGAAGGGGGTAGGATAGCCTCGCTGGACAAAAAAGTTTCTCATGTCCAAACTTTTGGTCTGAAAATCTTCATCTTCACTGCAAAGGCGGCGAAGACGAAGAAACTCGAAGAAAGGGATCGACCTTTTGGTGTGGTTGGGGTGAGAAGAGGAATAAAGGAGATAACTATGGTACGAAATATTAAGTCACATTACATTTTATTTACAGTCTATTGCTCAGCCTTCATTACGTTTATTTGACCTTATTTTATCCGAAACTCGTGTTTCTAGTCACATTTCTTTTCTCAGTCGTTGTTAGCGATCTAAATTCATTCCTAATGGCTTTAAATCACCTTTTAAGCTTAATTTTCTCTCGCCCGATACGCGTAATTGTATGTCTCGTCGTGTCACGTTGGCTTGTTTACAACACAGTCGGCGCTTAATGCGCCTTGCCATTGAGTCCAACTCGTCGCACATTCAGACTTTAGATTCCGATATTTCTCGCATTAAATCATTTTTATTTTCGGTCTTTCCTGCTGTTTTAAGACAGGACGTCATCCAATTCATTCGGCAGTTGGATTCTAGACTTTACTCGTTTCTTCAGGCGAGTAAAACCTCTAAATGCAACAGTTTGTTAGTGAACCACCCCGTTTCAGCACCTCATCAAACTTGCCCTGCCAACAACATAAATTTGGTTGTCACCATTCCATCATATCTTCCCTTATCAGACTCTGAGAGATCTATCCTCGCGGAAGGACTCAAATTTGTTCCCAACCCCGGGTCACTCGACATCTACTCAGTTTAGCAAGACACCGAGTCCTTTTTCCGACGATTACACCTCAAAGCGTTTTTTCACAACAAATCCTCCGTCCCAAAGGACGTATTTCAGGCAATTAAGACTAAAAAATCTACCTAGATTTCCACGGAAGTCCAACATGGGACCCTAGAGCTATTCATTCGACAATGTCGACATGATATAGAACACCTTCCAAAATTTAAGGCCAAAAGGCCACCCAACCTTACTGAAGCTTAATTTAGTGCTCCCAAGGCACTTCGTGCTCGTGGTGACATTGTTATCAAACCGGCTGATAAGGGTAGAGCATTGGTTGTATGGTAAGCTGATTTGTATCGCAATGAAGCTCAAAGGCAATTGATTGACTCTGATTTTTATCGTCGGGTTGAAGAGGATTTGACATCCACTCATCAAACCACCATTCGTAAAACCATCATTGATCTCATCAGCACGGGAGAACTTCCTGATTCTGCAGGGAATCTCTTAGTTGACACACCTCGCATATCTGTCATGTACTTTCTACCCAAAATTCACAAACCTAACAACCCAGGTAGGCCCATAGTGTCTAACTGCGGTTGTCCCACTGAACTCATCTGCAGCTATCTTGATAATGTTATGGCACCCCTGGTTAAAGAATTACCTTCTTACATCAGGAACACAAAACATGCTCTCCAAATCTTCCAAAACATCACCTTCCCAGGCACCCACACATTCATTTTCACCATGGATGTCAAATCCATATACACTATCATTCCACATCATGAGGGTTTGAAGGCGCTTAAATTTTTCTTCGAAAGCGCCCCACCCAGGAACCGTCGACAACCACATTGATTCGTATGGCAGAGTTAGTGCTCACTCTCAACAATTTTTCCTTTGATGGTGAGCATTACCAGCAGATAAGTGGTGTATCTATGAGCACCAAAATGGGTTCTAATTATGCCAACTTGTTTGTTGGTTTTGTGGAAAAACAAATCTTTGAACAGCATATTGGTCCTATACCTGATTACTTTGGTAGGTACATTGATGACTGTCTTGGCACAGCATCATGTTCCCGTGTCAATTTGGAGCGGTTCATTAACTTTGTTAATGGTTTCCATCCCTCACTCCAATTCACATGAGAGATCAGTGAGACCAGTGTATCGTTCTTAGATATACTTGTTTCCATCAATGGCAATAAACTCACCACATCTGTGTTCTACAAGCCCACTGATTCCCATAGTTATCTCCTTTATTCCTCTTCTCACCCCAACCACACCAAAAGGTCGATCCCTTTCTTCGAGTTTCTTCGTCTTCGCCGCCTTTGCAGTGAAGATGAAGATTTTCAGACCAAAAGTTTGGACATGAGAAACTTCTTTGTCCAGCGAGGCTATCCCACCCCCCTTCTCGAGACTGCCTTAACCAAGGCTGCCTAGATTCCCCGTTTGGATACCCTCACAGACTCTGTAGTCAATGTTTCCAAAAAAACTCCCCTTAGTGCTCACTTACCATCCCTTCCATTTGAAAGTAAGGGATGTCATCCGCAAGAACTTCCATATCCTAAAGAATGACCCTGAAACATCTTCCATTTTCCCTGATAACCCTCTAGTCTCTTCGGCACAGCAAAAACACCCGTGAATCCCTAGTTCATAGTTCTTTACCACAGGATATGTCGTCTCCCAAGGACACATTTCTTTGTGGCATCAAGAATTGCAAAACTTGTAGTTTCATAGATTCCTCCATTACAATTTCGGCGCCAAAATCTAAGTTTACCGTCAAACACCACTTCACTTGTACCTCCTCCTATCTCATGAGTTCCATGTCCTAGGGTCTCTTTTCTAATTAAGTTAGTCGTGATACATTGTTATCGATCGCATTTTAGAATTCATAATTACTCTGGTAAACCCACCAAAGTAAAACGTAAAATGAACAAGAGCACCTTGAAATATTGCACTAATAAAATATTTCGAAATCAGGGTATATTTTGATGTATAGAAAAGGTAATTTTTAAACCCTAGTCAAAATATTAATATTCCAAAATGTGATCTCTTAATGCCACTAATGATAGTTGAACAACGAACTTTTTTTTTTATTTCATGTTTTATGAGGATGAATATTATGTATTAAAAGATATCACACAAATTAGTTAATGCTACTTTATCATTACAGAACTTCAAAATATTTGTCTATTACTTTCTGAAAAGTTTTTGATAGAACCATGGCGTAAGAAGCGAGATAGATGCATCAGCCTTATAATGTATTCAAATGCAGGGGCTGAGTACCCCACAAAATGGGCCAAGGATCACAAAAGTAGTTTATCTTCTCTGGTCCGAATGCAGCTTACGAGATTTTCTACTGGTAGCCAGTGTAGGTAGACCGCAGTAGAGGAGCGCAGATTTCAGCAAGAAAGTTTGAAGCTGTTGGAAATAAAGAAAAAGAAATTAATTAATAAAAGTAAAAAAAAGAAAGAAAATTTAATGAATGCATGCAATCGAAATTCAACGCAGCCATCTCAGAGGCTACAGAAACTGTATCAGTCTGACATCGAGTTTCAGTGGTTATGAACACTGCGTCTCAAAAAATATTGTATATGTGGAAAATAATATCCTTTCAATGAAAAGGAGACTCATCAATCGTGAACAAATAACAGCAATTTGAGTAGACAGATGACTTTGACAGCATTCTAAAAGCCTTTAAAAATATGTTATTCTTCAAAAAGTATATATTTTTGTATCTTGACTTAAGGCCCCCAAAATCAAATTCGTTCCTACGCCACCGGATAGAACACCATATGATTTTCTTTAAAATTGTACGGTACTGGCCACGTTTTGTAGGAACATTTAATTATTGAAAAACGGCCAAGGGATTTGGGCCCCTATTTTGTTAAAATTTTAGTCAGTGGTGAATCAGGGCTTCAAGTTGTGCAAGATGGGGTAAAATTAATCATCCAATTTTTTCAAACCCCTCCCTATTAGAGTTTTACTGCCATATTTTTCCCCTTTGCTTCTGCGAAAGAACCTTATAGTCCTGTTCCTCCCTCCCAGAACTTACCTTGTTTTTACTGGGAGACCTCTTTTTACTAACGATGGTCTAAGCCTTCTAAAAATTACTTTCTACTCTTATAATTAAAAGGTAACCAATTCTCCTTGTAAGGATAAGAATACCAGTGCCAAATTAATCTCTTTATTATAGGGGTTTTCGGAGGAATGAAATCAAGGATATCCCGAAGGATCTTTTCCTTTCAACACCAAAGCTTACAGAAGTGTAAGTACTTCAAATAGTCGCTACATTTTTTCTAGGCACCAATGGTGGATATTATGGATTCTTGTGCATCTGATACGACCTTTTAATTTTTGTTTGTGTCAGGGGGGTTAAATATTTCATTAACCATCATATAAACATTTCAACGTAACATTCTTAAATTAGCCAACACAAAATTTCACTATCTAGAAATGGAAAAATAATTTTTTCAAAATTTTTAGATAACACCTTTAGTTACGCTTTCAACAGCTCGAGGTAATACTTTCCGTTTCCGTCATGTCGAAAAACATTTGATATTGCTTAATGAATGCCATTATTACACCATTTGTTAAAGTTTTCCTGTAGGCGAAAAGTTGCCACGAAAAATCTTCAATGTTTTAATATCTGAATACGTACTTTAACCGAGTTTTGAGTGAAAGGTTATTGGTCTTTTTTCTTAAGCTTCACTTTCATATGTATGGATATAGATATTCATGCGATCATGATACAAATTTGTATCCTGATTACGAATACGTTTCTTTTCTTTTCATTTACGCGGTATCCACTGCGAATTTTCTGTTTTTTGAAGGTAATTCAAATGTAACTGCACACGAATTCGTATACGGCAATGAAAGGATCTCTACATGATTGGATTCTTAAAATCGTGTCCACAAGCTGTATTCGCATTAGTGTCCGCATATGTACATATGGAAACACACCTTAAATTTTAAGTCATCGCGATTTTAGCCGTATCCGCACTTGTATCCGTATCCATACAAATGGAAATTTGGAATAAAGCAGGTGCTTCAGAAATTCCATCAGATCAACCTTTACCTGCAATGCAATGAGACGGATTTAGTCTCGTCCACCAATTAATATAACTCTGGGAGGTACGTCACATAGGACCTCGAAACATTACACTTATTGAAGTTTAATTGGAAGCCTTCAGCATTTGTTTCTTTACATTCCAAGAAAAACCGCTGCAACAATAACAAATATTTTCGATTCCACTTTGTGAATTTTCGATAGTTTTCTTTAGATAAATCAAAGAAACTCTTCCCAATTTTTAATTTCCCCAAGCCAGTGGTTATTTTTAACCATTGAAACATTAGAGGCGAATATTCTACTAGAAATTCAACATGCTGTGTTTTGACGAGTTTTGCTTCTCCCACCATACTGTTCGTTTTTGAGGTCACCTTCCTCTGAACATTTTCTTACGAGAGTGGATAGAGTAGAAATCTATCGTTCGTACGTGAAACATTCCCTTATACGAGCGGTATTACGCGGGACGTAATAGTGCATTGTCAAGTGTTGGACTACATCTTGAAGAACTGTTCAGCAAAACGAGTACTTCAGTTTACAGTGCAAGTTTAATTTTTCTTTACGATTATACACGTGTCAATTTGCAATGTCTTCCAAACTTTTCTTTTCTGTGGTCAAAGGTTAAAAGAGATAAATCGATTTCCTCTTGTTGCTATGACTAAAAACATTAGTATCTTACTATATCTCGCAATGACTTTGTAAGGAAATTTCTCAACTCTAAACTTCTCTTCTGTTCGACACAGGTTTACTCCTATTTTCGAACAGATATTAACGTTGCTTGTCAAGGTTTATGGTCCACTTGGAGCTACTTCCCCTTCGTGGCTTAGTTAAGTTTTACTAACGATGTTACGTCGTTTATTACACTCGTGACCATTCATTAACCATTCCTTAATGGATAATTATAGTGCAGACCAAATTAATTCAAAGTTTTCAACTAGTACTGTAATAGACTCTTATCTTCATAATTTTACGACCTTTCTGGCCTCGTAATGAGTACAACCATCCAGGACAGAATACGGCCGAGCGGCATAATTCACCTCAACAAAGATAGAAATAATACTTCATAAGATCTATTGGTATTCTTTGCAACAGAGAATTTCCCTGGTTAAATCTCTCTATAAAGCAGTTAGCCTCCTAGCAATCAGACCGGAAAATTTTATGACGTGTAATAAGACTATTAACACAAGCTGAGTAATTAGATATCTGATGAGTTTTTATAAAATAAGGAGACTACAACATGCAATTTGATTGGCTAATTGTCGTGCATTATAACTCAACAATGCACTGTTTTGGTTTGCTGGTTTTCCCGCGTCGCCTGTACGTGTTACCAAACATTGCGAATAAAATTGTGAATACAAAATTTGATAAAACACCAATTAGTAAATGCACAATATCCACAATAGAGGCTGCCAATAAGAGACAATGGGTCGACTACGGAGGAGAAAGTTTCGCTGCTGTTTCCAACTCTGAGCTGAACCTTTTCTTAGAAAATAGACACTCAAAGGCTACCAAAAACGCGACAAACTGGGCAGTTAAAACTTTCAAAGGTATGTAAAGTTTTTTGACACTTTTAAAAGGTTCTTCTGCACTGTATACTGCAGCAACAAAACGAATTTTTCTGTTTACCTGTAAAAATGGTCAATTCGACAGTAGCTCAGGCCAAAGCAACAAAATTATATAAACATGACATTCTTAAATGTTTTGTCAATTAAAAATAAGTGTTTCTTTAAAACATCAGCTATGGATTGACCAGGCGGAAAACGTAATCTCAAAAGGAATATCAAAGCCCAGCAAAATATCTTTACGAAAGCCATCGAGTCGGACACAGAAGTAAATAGTAATATTTAATAAAGTTCTAACGTTTCGTTGTATTAATCACAACATCACCAGAGAATAATTTACATACTGCCTAAAGCCTAAGTATATATAGTTACAAGGTGTAATAATATTCAAGCATTAACCAATCAGAGGACGTACTAAAAATAAAAGTTACAGGGATAAGAACACAAACAACATGGAATAGTAAAGAAAAAATTTATAAAAGGAAAAAAAAAAAAAAAAAAAATTATAAAAGGAAAAGTGGTGCTGAGCCAATATTGGCATTTAGAGAGGGTTTAAGATTTCGAATGAGTAGACTTTCTATATGGCTCAGCACCACTTTTCCTTTTATAATTTTTTTTTTTTTTTTTTTTTCCTTTTATAAATTTTTTCTTTACTATTCCATGTTGTTTGTGTTCTTATACCTGTAACTTTTATTTTTAGTACGTCCTCTGATTGGTTAATGCTTGAATATTATTACACCTTGTAACTATATATACTTAGGCTTTAGGCAGTATGTAAATTATTCTCTGATGATGTTGTGATTAATACAACGAAACGTTAGAACTTTATTAAATATTACTATTTACTTCTGTGTCCGACTCGATGGCTTTCGTAAAGATATTTTGCTGGGCTTTGATATTCCTTTTGAGATTACGTTTTCCGCCTGGTCAATCCATAGCTGATGTTTTAAAGAAACGCTACAATAATCGATCGCTCTCTGCCTTTCGAAAGTTTCAGCGCACCGAACGCAAACTGGGAAAGGCGAAGCTTGATTTGACGTTCCTGACTAACTGCAAGATTCGCGGCGTTATTCCACGGTTTTTGCGATTCAAAGTTGCTAATCGGAACCTTCACAACTCACACGCTTACTACCAATGCCAAAAGAAGCTATTAGATGAGGAGATCAGAATCAAAAACTCTACTATCCGCTCATTGAAACAGGAATCAACATCTGCTCAGTCGTCATTGGCTTCCCTCGTATCTTCCTTGGACCTACTGCATTTGAAATCTGTTTCCGACCGTGAAAATAGCAATCACCTCAAACGTCACAGCGCCATTCAAGAAAAGAAACTGTTTCATCTGACTAAAGACTCCCCTAAAACGTCGAACATTAAACCCGATGAAGTTATATTTAACCACTCCAACAAAGCTCTCTCCCACGAAGAGAAAAGTGTGCTAGTCAAAGGACTAACTTTTTCCATTCCGCCGAAGAAGTTGAATAATTGTGACTTCCTCATTCCTTTCGAACTACTTTATCGGAAAATCCAGCATGAACCAGTGTCTCCTGTCTGCGGCTTAGATCAAGATTTCGTAAAAACTAAAATGAAAAACATAGCTCTTTCTGGATTTAGAAGCTATTCTCCTCCTTCATATATTTTCACTCATGATGAACGTGAAATCTTAACATCACTGAGAAGAGATCAAAGTATCATCATTGTTAAACCCGACAAAGGAAATGGTTTGGTTATCCTCAACAAATCGGATTACCACGAAAAGATGAATGACATTCTGACTGATGAAACTAAGTTCCAGAAACTTGACGAAGACCCCGTGAAGTTAACACTAAAGCGTGAAATCATTATTAAGAACTTTTTAAAAGAACTGAATAGGAACGGTATCATCTCCGATGGTCACTATCGAGATCTTAGTCCTACCGGTTCTCGTCCAGGTATTTTATACGGTCTTCCTAAAATACACAAACTTAATGTTCCACTCAGACCCATTCTTTCTTCTGTGCGCTCTCACTCTTTTAACATTGCTAAATTTCTTGTTTCTTTACTTCGCCCATTTTCTAATAATATTTATTCCGTGTTTGATAGCTTCTCCCTTGTTAAGGAATTACTCGAATTACCTTTTAACACTAATGAGCAATTTATGGCCAGCTTTGACATAACATCTCTTTTCACCAACATCCCTTTAGATGAAACTATTGAAATCATAATTCAAAAATTTTTTTACCAATTCCACTAAATTTCACGGTTTTTCTAATTTTGAGTTTCGAAAGCTTTTAAATTTAGCGGTAAAAAATTGCCATTTCCTGTTCAACGGCGAAGTCTATCAACAAGTTGATGGCGTTGCCATGGGTTCTCCCCTGGGACCTATCTTTGCGAATATTTTCCTTTCTCACTATGAGTCTGTTTGGCTTAATGATTGTCCGTCTAATTTTAAACCGTTGTTTTACCGTCGTTATGTTGACGATTGTTTCATTTTATTTCGTTCTGCCGATCACGTCATTCCTTTCCTCAATTATCTCAACTCTAAGCATTCCAAAATAAAATTTACGCATGAATTAGAAGTCAACAAATCCTTGCCGTTCTTAGACATCAATATCGTCCGTTCCAACGGTTGCTTTTCAACTAATGTTTACCGCAAACCCACTTTTACAGGTCTACTTACTTCCTTTGATTCCTTTATTCCGTTTTCTCACAAAAGGGGTCTGATTTTCTCTTTACTTAACCGCTGTTTCAGTATTTGTTCTACGTACGTTATTTTTCATGCCGAACTAGAAAAACTAAAGCGCATTTTTATTAACAATGGTTATCCGGTAAAACTTCTTGACAGATGTATCGCCTCCTTTCTAGACAAAGTCTTCTCCAAATCTACTAAAATGCTTACGGCTCCCAAACGTGTTGTTTACCTCTCTTTACCATTTACTGGGCAACATTTCTCTCATATCCGAACTCAGATTAAAAAACTTTTCTCATCTGCTTTTCCTCAGATCAACATCAAGTGTGTTGCTCACCCGTCGCTTAGACTTTTAAATTTCTTCTCTTTTAAAGATAAGATTCCTCTACGCTTAAGATCGCATGTAGTTTATAATTTTACGTGTCGAAGCTGCGGAGCCTCGTATGTCGGAGAAACCATCCGGCACCTCCATACACGCGTATCTGACCATATGGGAATCTCACCTCTCACAGGTAAAAAGCGCACTAACCCTCCCCTCACAAGTATTCTTTCACACCACCGTGACACGGGTCACCCAGTCTCCTTTGATGACTTTAAAATCCTTTCTTCCTGTCCTTTTGAGTCCGAACTTCTCTTACGAGAAAGTCTACTCATTCGAAATCTTAAACCCTCTCTAAATGCCAATATTGGCTCAGCACCACTTTTCCTTTTATAATATTTTTTTTTTTTTTCCTTTTATAAATTTTTTCTTTACTATTCCATGTTGTTTGTGTTCTTATACCTGTAACTTTTATTTTTAGTACGTCCTCTGATTGGTTAATGCTTGAATATTATTACACCTTGTAACTATATATACTTAGGCTTTAGGCAGTATGTAAATTATTCTCTGATGATGTTGTGATTAATACAACGAAACGTTAGAACTTTATTAAATATTACTATTTACTTCTGTGTCCGACTCGATGGCTTTCGTAAAGATATTTTGCTGGGCTTTGATATTCCTTTTGAGAAAAATAAGTGTATTTTAGTCCTACTATAAAAAAGTAAACACAATACTCAATAGTTTGTTTTTGAACAGTACCTGACGAAACTGTTTCATACATTTAGAATGGTGCCAGCAGAAAAACATTATGACCAAGCTCGAGTGAACAACAACAGGGAAACTAGACTAGAACCTCCGTCGTTTTTACGCCGAAGCGAGAACCAATGACAAACAAGAATAGAGCAAGTCAGCGATGCTCGGCTTCAAACACGTTATTGAAAGATACCTGAATAATCCACCTTTAAACAGAGGGATTAAAATAGCTTGAAACCCGAAGTTTACACGGTTAAACCACACCTTCGACGCAAAAATGAAACAGCTGAAGCAAACTGGCAAAGAGAATGTCTAGCACAAACCCCCAATGGAGGAAGAAGACCTCGCTAAGCTAAAAACAAGCGGCGTTTTCGACCTGAACCATTCACTATCTCTTCTTCGTTATGTGGGGTTTCACGCCGTACTGTACTGGGGTAGAAGAGGCTGCGAAAGTCAACGTTACCTCTCCGTTAACAGCTTCATCTTTGAAGTTCACAGTTCTAGTCGACGTTACGACAAAATCGCTCACGATGAACCGTCCAAAAACAATCCTTGTGGGGCAAATGACGTCTCTAGCAACAAGAAGGAGGCAAGAATGTATGCCACCGACCAAGAAGTTGATGGCTATAAAGCCTTGGCTTTCTATCTTAAAAAAGACAACCCCTACTGTCCAGTTCGTTTTCAGTATACCGACGGGAAGAGTTGGAAGCCAGCAAAAACAATCTGGTTCGAAAATCGGCCACTCGGAGTCAACAAAATGGGCAGAATGATGGCCGATATCAGCGAAGCGGTTGGTCGTTCGAGGATTTACACCAACCACAGTGTAAGAGCCACAGCTATCACACTTTGGTCGAATGCAGGTATTTCAAATCGCCATATCATGGCAATCTCTGGTCATCGAAATGAACAAAGTCTTGTCCATTACAACGAACGTCCGTCTTCATCACAGCTTCGTAACTGCAACGATGTCTTGTCTCGTTCTCTCTTTTCTGGTCATCCACCTTCTCCTGCTCTCAGTAGGGCACCTCACGCTCAGCTATCGATCAACTCGCATACTTCTGTGGCAGAAGTGGCAGTAACGTCGACAAATACACATTTCCAAAGTCGCTCCATGTGTGGCAGCCTGTTCAGTTCTTGGTCAATCGGAAGTGTCCGGATTCTATTTAAATCGAGCAGCGACTAGCGATTAAACTTGTAAATGTTAGACTGTGTGTCTGTTAATCATTGCTGAACTTTTTTATATTTCTGTACTCTACTTATCCACACTTTGTTTAAGAATCTTGCCTGACACCAATGTTGTTGACTTCCCTTTTCGCTGCCAGAATCAAGAATCAAGAAAGCCAAGCATGCGCGTGACGTGTTTTTCTGACATGTCGCGGAGAATTTCCATTTTGATCATGTAAATGAAATGTTTAATGCGCTTGTTTGCCTGCATATTTGATAAAAGGAAGAGAAAAACTCATAACATTATTTCTGTCGGTACTCACTTTAAAATTGGCTAACGTTTAGTTACGCTTGTTGCCACAACATTCACGCGTCAGATAATTCACTTGTTTGGCTACTTTTAGCGTCCAAAAGGACGCTATGTGCGATAGCCAAAAGGCTATCGCACAATTAATAGAAATATAACCATCCGACCAAATTATTGTAAGGTCAATCTTTCCTACATTCTGCTATTTAGAAAACCCAATAATAAATACCCCAAGCAAGAAGTAGGCGTGGCCTAATGAATGTAATGTGAAAATAGGGCTTAAAAAGTCGGGAGTATAATAATTCCGTTTCTATCAAAGTTGGCAAAAAAAACCCCCTATTAATAATGAAGTATATGGCATAGACATCCAATCTATTATTTACAGTACGTGCCTCCATATATCTTTGACAAAATCGTATGCATCATGGAACATCTAACCAACTATGAACAGGCACTCCATCGATTTTGATCAACTGAGGAAAGCGATGGATTGAGTTTAATGGACCAGAACTGATATCTTGTAAAACCATTCCAGAGGTAAGTGTGGATGTTGGTAAACTTATCACATAATTAAATGTCTATAATACTCACACTATTTATACTTCTTTCTGTTTATTAACAAATCCATGTTGAAAATAGAATTTTAGTTCCTACATTGATCAACTTCGCGTTAGTTTACTTTTGATTTGCACTTTAACAACAGCGATACATATCTCCTCTTAGCGTCAACATTCTTAGAAATTTACCGTCGGGATTCCATATACTCTTCCAAGGTTCATTAGTTAGAATTGAACTATGGTGGTATCCTGTTAGAGTATGCTGGTCGGACAATAATGGTTGTGGTTGAAGAATGTGGTCGATGATCATCGTCTTATTCTTGTTTCGTTTAGGGAAAGACTGTTTCTGGAAAAGACTGATGTTTTTCCGACTGTAATCCTGCAGCTAAAGATTGGCAAATTTTTCCTAGCAAAGTTTGTGAGCTCATAAGGTTGCACAACCAGGTTTTTAACTAGGAAACTTATTTGTGCGCACTGCAATCAGGGAAAACTTTACGTTGAAGTGATTTGCTACATTTGATTCTGCGCGAGGAAATACGAGTTTCTCGTTCATATTTTTGGGGACTATAAAAGTCGTCAGATCTGAATACAAGTAAAGTTAGAATACATAGAGAACAGAGCATAACACAAAAAGTATGGATTAAAATCTCATCATTACAACTACAACAATTTTTGAAAACAGGAGCTTCGGGGCGTCAACTTCAGTGTTATCAAATTCAAAAAATAGCTCATGAAATGTAAATCCCGTCTCTATTTTCTGTTCACCCCTGTTAAAAGAATATTGATACCGACGTACGCACGAATAAATAGCACTTGTCAAGAACATTTATCGCAAGAAACCTTCTGTGTCATACATATGAGCTAGAAAAGCTAAAAAGGAACTTTCAATAGATAATTGGTCGAGTTCATGGGGCTTTCGATTCATGTGGACAGTGTTTTGTAGTTTCGCCTATTTTTGTGTCATTTGAGGGACTTCTGTTCAACAAAAATGTCTATGTTTCTCGATCCTTGCAAAGCGTCTTCTTTTATACACAACGACCAGTTTAAATTACAAGATAACCTTTGATTCTTTCAAACCACCCGAGTCAGAGACGTACCAACGAACATCAATATATGAAAGCAATTGCAGTGCCGCCCCAGGTGTTGTATCACTACACCTTAGCAGGTCCAACACGTCCCACATTTGTACGCTTCCATTTCACTGAAGAATTTGTTTGTGTTCATTTCGAGTTGGCTAGATCATGGTCTCTCTAGCCGTAATATTTATTTAAGAATTCGTCCAAAAATACCTCTTGGCTTCAATGTAGATTTATGGTCACCACAGTGGCACATGTCTTTAATCTGCTTGCACTGGTATATGCAACGTTGGCTGATTTTCTTTCTTAACAATCATTTCAAATAGTGTACTTTGCACTTCTTTCCAACAGCATTACCTTCAAATATTAAAAAATAATTTTATTAAAAAATACTTAATACAGGCTTTAAGATTATTGATCTTCATTTAAAGACCTCGCTAGAGAATGATCAAAAGTTCCTCTGAAGAACAGCGGCAGTTATTCATGGATAAAATATAAAGGGAGAACAAAAAGCATACAGTATATCAGAATCACAACAGAAGTTTTAAATGACTCTGCAAATGTCGTTTTTTTACTGGGTAGTTATTAATCCCTTAAAGTCAAAAATGTCCAGGAACATTTTTGGCCAATGATCAACGACTAGTTGTCCTTTCGATGTTTCTGAAATTTTGGAGGTAATGCTCACCATTTTCACGAATATTCTAACCGATCTCACCCAAAAACCTCCATGTTGGTAGATATGTATTTGAGAGCACTTAACATACTTCTTGTTCGATACTGCATATCGCCGATGTCTCTTCTCAAAATACCTTCTCCAAAAGGGATAACGACCGTAATATACTGTGTGTTTGGGTAAATGGAGTTGAGAGTTTGGTTGAATGTGATGAGTGCATTTCTCTTCGTAATGGAAAAACTGTCGTCAACATAGTATTTCCATTACTTTGGGAGGATAACTGGTTTTTCGATGACCTGTCCTTTAGGAGCTTTTACCATGTAAAGATTGTGCAGTGTCCCGTTAGGAAATACAGCTATCGGCTACGCGCGTTGGTTATTCCAGCTTTTGATATCGGTTACGTTAGTTAGCGATCTACTAACGAACACGTTATATGTCGCGTGGTCAGACATACACATAATAAAACTAGTTAGCAAGGTTATTTAGGGCTGCGAAATTTTCGTAGAACTGTTTGTGTGTAACACACCTCTTTAAATTTGTACTTGAACCACACAAAACGTTGCTATAAATGCGACTTACTGGGCTATGCATAGCACAAACTTCAACCTTCTTGTAAATAGTATCGTTTTTGACTTCTTTCTTGCAACTATTTCGTCTACATTGACACTGCGTCCTCGCAAATGCACGATTGTACGAACGAAAGCTCATTATATGCCATTGTAGACAATTCTTACACGGAATAAACTGCAACATAAGACATCTAAAAAGGAATAATCTCACCAAAGTTATTCAAAAACTACGTCACCAAAAGCATTTTCCATCATAAACAGGAATACTGTCACTACATTCAACCGTAATCTCAACTGTACTGATCCCAAAATTTCATTCACCTTCTAGGATGAAAGCAACCGATAAATGTCCTTTTGTCATACTGCTCTAAGGAGAAGTAATAGAATTATCACTATAGACATAATCGACGCAAATGCGCTGTTATCTGGATTTACATCACGACATAAACATGCAATATCAGCACCGAGCGGACACTTGTACATCGATCGCTTTATTTACCCAGCAGAACGGATGGAATAAACGAATGAACTAATACATGTCATGACAACCTTACAATCTAATGGTTATACAGAAAAATTGATTTGCAACTTCTTCAAAGAACAATCAAGAGATGAGACACCAACCCCCCAATATTGGTCGAAATATTTTTCAAACTGGAAGAGGTCATACTGTTCTTTGGAGAGGTAACAGAATTATCACTATCGACATAATCAACGCACATGCGCTGTTATCTGAATTTACATCACGACATAAACATGCAACGTCAGCACTGAGCGCGCACTTATACATCGATCGCTTTATTTACCCAGTAGAACGGAGGGAATAATCGAATGAATTAAAACATCTCATGAAAACCTTACAATCTAATGTTTATACAGAGAAATTGATTTCCAACTTCTTCAAAAAACAATCTAGAGATGAGACACCAACCCCCCAAAGTTGGTCGAAATATTTTTCAAACTGGAAGAGGAAAAATGTAAGGAAAGCAGTTCTTCCTTATATTAAGGGACTTTGTCTTTGGCATGACAAAAAGCAAGACATCATGCTGACCAATAAACCGACGAAATAAATTCACTGCAGGTGTGGGACTAACGTAGAGCTTAAACTGATTGCTCAATTGATTAAGGCTATAAAAATATCTAGTGCACGAGATCGCTAGATTTTCTTTGCTTCCACAATTTGTTACGATAATTTCGAGAAAAGTTTTCGTCCTTCTTTAGTTTAACGAAATTCAACAAAATATTATTACAATATGACTGACACGATTGTGGGAAATGGGAGTTTTGAGAATTTAAAAAATTTCCTAATCCAAGTAGTCGTGATTGCATTTTTCCGCACTTTCGTCATGGCTTAAATAATACGTATACACACTTTGAATGATTATAATTCACTCAAACTGTTGTTTCGAATGCCACGCATTCATGAGCAATTTGGAGATGAGGATTTTTTTTCCAGCAAAATGGAGCACCTCCCCACTACAATCGTGATGTGAGAGCCTGTATTGACGAAAATCTGCCGAACTAATCGATTAATCGGTAGCATTGAATTCCCCCCACCTTCACCAGATCTCACACCTCTGGACGTTTTTATGGGGATACGTCAAAGATAAGGTTTATAGCACAAAACCTGCAACAATCAATAGGTTGAGAACAGCAATTGAAAGAGAATGCACCTAAATACCAAATGAAATGATTATGATTCGTAATATTTGCAATTCCATCTGTTAGCGTTATCAGCAGTGCCTGGACCAGAACGTTCATTAGTTCAAACTCCTGCGATAACTCAAAAAATTTAACACTAGTCTTCTTTAACTTGGATTATAAAAAATAGAAAGATCTTGATAAACATATTTATAATCATTCAAACTGTGTATACATTTTTTGGGACACCCTGTATTATCATTCACGCTGTAGCCGCAGATAGCAAAAACAAGAAATATTTTAAATAACACCGGGAATCTTAAAATCAGTTGTTTAAGAACATCCGTTTCTTCAACATATAATGGTAACGGAAGTCTATAACAGTCTTTTACCTAAATGCAATTGCTAGCCTAGTGATGTAGAAAGGGATGCATGTACGAAATCCTGTTGAGCCTCAATTCGCCAGTTGAGGGTCTAAATCAAATTCGCTTCCAAATGTGATTACTGTTAGAGCAAGAAATGTTTCGTGTAAACTCATTAGATCTATGATTCTGTTATAGAGGAGAGTGAATAAAGGAAAGTGAAAAGAAGAAAAAAAAGAAGAAGAAATTGATAGAGGGAGAACTAGTTAAAATCATCGGAAATATAATAAACAAAGATCGAAATACCGTGAAAAGATCTAAAGAAAAACTATACTCAAATAAATTTGACAACCTAAAGAAAATCACCCTACCTAGTATCACGTCATCAACGAGTAACACGGTAGATGTTGAGAACGACACATACAACATAAATGTCATAGTACAAACAGTCAGCTACATGGAACGACACATTACTATCAAGGAGAAGTTAAAACTTCGTTTGGAAAATCGCCTTCTACTTCTTGAGGCAAAGAAAATACAATGCTTCACACGCTGCTTAAACGCCTAAATTTTTCTAGATTTGCTGCGTTGAGGCTTGGTTTTCCTTTGCTAAGGCACAATAGTTGGCACGTCGCTCAGACTCTTCCTTACATTGTCTTCAAAATCAGAATTACATGTTTTGTCCTGGCATTTATACTGTCGCGTCGACGAGATTGAAATGAAATTCTTATTAGTTTATTATCGTGTATTGGTGCGTGATACAATTTCAATCCTGAGCCTTTCGTTTAACAGTTTTTAAATTGTGGAACTGTCGAGTCTGCTCTTATCTTGCGTTTATGATCCAAAAGTAATGCCTTTACTAATGCGCTTGATGTTTTCCCTACCTTCACTTGACTAAACAATCAGGTTAAGAATTTCCATCGCCTGAGTTAACACCACCCCTCGAATAGCAAACAGTTGTCATACCAGAAGCTTCCTTGGAAAAAATGCCATTAAAGCTATATTCGAGAATTGTGCAGGAGTTTTGAAACTAGAAAAAAAAATATGATAAATGTTAAACTTCATGTAAAAATCATCACAATCATGGGAAATGGGACTAACAAATGAAGCTAGAGTCAACTCAAAACATCTTCCAGGTCATTAGGCTGTCCTTTTTAAGTAGTAAAAATCGTAACGGCGAATTTTAAAATTCTTACCAGTTAACATGCACAATCACACCTACATAAAAGTTAATTTTAAAATATAATATCTGCTCGTATGTTCATACAGCTTATTTCCACTCACCCTTAACCCAATGAACGCAGTAGACTAAGAGGTGGAACCTCGATATAATACGACTTTGATAAGTGGACGTTTTTGCTTAATTTCGTTCACTATGTTTAAACCTGACCGTGATTCTTATATAACTTCTTATTGTTTAGTTTCCTTTGAAATACTTACTTTCAAATGTAATTGTTGAATTTCATTTTTCGTTCTGTGGATCAGCCTCTTGAGTGGACTGTAAGGTCTTTTAAAAACATTCTACTACTTACATAATAAGTGATTTATAACAACACGTTTTGAATGTTCCTATAAATCAAAGACCTCGAATAACAGGGTCGATATTCACATGTCTATTTTCTGGGTTTCTTACTTTTGGACCAATCTATTGACCAATTTGCATTCCCATGTAATTTCGTTTAAGTCGAACGTTTAAGTCGAACATGGTTAAGTTTAACCATGCATGGAGTCATACACATACCATTGACTTTAAACATAGACATGTTAATGAGAAAGAACGCAAATCGCATAATAGAAAACATCGCTTTGATTTATGGAGCAAAAAACAACTTGAAGCCTCTTCCTCAACTATGTTTGCTTCTCTCACGTAAACAATGTCACCACTGTTAATAAAAACATGGTCGTAATATATGCCTGATTTTTGTTATTGTAGCTATATTTCACGATTATTACATCTATTAAATCACCCACGCATACAGTGTATTTCTATCTTATCTTTTCATGTTTCTCATTATTTATCGCCCGTTAAAGGCAACAGCTCTTGTAACTGAAAGGTCAAGTGAAAAACATTCGGTCTGCGAACACTTAACAAATATCCTTAATACCGTATGTATTTACTTGACAGTGCTTCCTGTACATTATTAAATGACAGTATTGTAGTAGCAGCAGTTACAGTATATACACCTTTTGCTGTTCATTACCAGAAAATATACTAACGTTAACGCCCACATCAAACTCAAAAACGCAAAAACACAGACATTTTGTTCAATGAGCTTTCATTAGCGTAGATTCACAACCATTTGCGTCGAAGGGTATTCCATAGCGCCAACAGACTACCATTAACACCATTCTACTATACATTAGGGATAATAAAATTTCAATTGCGTAAGAAAACTGTCTTGCCTAATTGAAATTTAATTATCTCTAATGTATAGTAGAATGGTGCTAATAGTTGTCTGTTGGCGCTAGGGAATGTGCGTTGATTCAAATATTTGCGTATCAACCCAACGAATGTCGATTGAATAAAATGAATGAATTTTTGTGTTAATGAGTTTGAGGTGGGCGTTAATGACAGTATATTTTCTGGTAATGAACAGCAAAAGATGTAGTAGTAGAAGTAGTACAAAAAAAAAAAAAAACGTAGTGGTAGTGATGGTAGTGGTGGTAGTAATGGGGATGGTAGTGGTGGTGGTAGTGGTCGTGCTAGTGGTCGTGGTGGTGGTACTGGTTGTGGTAGCGGTAGTAGTAATAGTTGTAGTAGTAGTTGAAGTAGTAGTTGTAGTAGTAGTAGTAATAATAATAATACTCCTTTCCATGGGCTACTACCTTGAAGTGGTGGAGAGGCTTGTGTACCTCAACGAGCCCAAGAGCTATGCTGGTGGGAGTATTTACTCCTGGTAGGGCCACCCATGTGAGACAGATCGAAAGTAAGAGGCAAGACTAAATGTAGCCCAGGGTAGGTGGGACTCTTAAGTCTTGGTTGGCAACCCACTTAGGAGAAGGGAACTCCAAAAGACAATCCTGCTTTCTGGTGATGCTAAACCTTCTCAATTATAATGAATATGGAAGCTGCATGTAATGATACAAACGAAAACGGCGTACTTGGGACTGGAGCTACTAGCGAAAGTGCCTCACCCAGCATGGAAGCTGGGGGACAGCAGCCCACTCCAGGGTCGCCATCAAGCGACTGCTAGATTGAAATGGAATAAGGAAGTCAGCAAGATTGTAATGAAATATTTGTAGATAAGCAACCCACTAAAAAGCGGATATCGGAAGAGGATGTTTGGAATTTGGAAAGAGATGGAGGTTTTTGAAATATCTGAGCAGAGATTGGCTGACTAAGCTAGAGCGATCAAATTAAATGAATGGTTATATGAGGTGGAACTGGAAGTGATTAGGAGAGAAGTGAGTCAAAGCGGAGTGACTGTCGCAAACTCCGAACAAGTGGAGAATCAAGAGGGCTTTGATGGTGAAGTGAAAAAACAATCTGATACTGAGAATGACAATGACCGAATGCATGAAACATCTAGTGAAGAAATGAGCACTGAGGAAGTAATCGCCGATATGGAAAAAGGAGGATGTAGTATTGAAGAGATCCAACTAGCGAGAAAAATACTTGAGAGCTTCAAGAATGGCGAAGATCCTCCTCCTAACTTAAGAAATGTTGAAAGGAAAAGGTTGAAAGAAAAAGTGAAAGAAGTAAACAGGGTGGTCGCCTTCATGGAAACCAAAGATATTACACAGACGAACAGGCTATCACTTGCTGTAGGACAGGTAGTTGGAAAAAGATTTGGTGTTAAAAAACAACAGAGGAAGGAAAAGGTAGTACCTTGGTGGAAGAGAAGGTTAATTGGCAAGGTTGCGCAACTAAGAAAAGATATAAGCAGGCTAGAGAATATAAAATCTGATGAGTTGAATAACGCACTACTTCAAGATAGTTTAGAAAAAAGATATAATCTGAAGAAGAAAGGATTGACGGTGGTCCAAGAGGAATTAAACCAAAGGGTATTGGCAAAGAGTAAGACGATCAGGCGGTATGAAAGCAGGATAAAGCAATATAGGCCAAATTGGATGTTTCAGTGAAATCAGAAACACCTTTTTGAGAAACTGGAGTATATGAAGACTAAGAACACCATAATCCCAGAGGCGGAAGAAAGTAGGATATTTTGGGGAAGCATCTGGGGTAACGCACTAAATCATAACAGTAATGCTGATTGGCTGAAAGATGTGGAAACCAAGCTCGCTGGTGTGCAGAAATAGAACGACGTAGTGATTACTCCAGCGATGGTTACCAAACTATTAAAGAATATGGCTAATTGGAAAGCACCTGGACCAGATGGCTTCCAAGGATTCTGGCTGAAGAGTTTTACACCATGTATAGAGAGGACAGTTTTACAACTGCAGGACTGCCTGGTTACAAATAAAGTACCTGAAAGGTTTACAAGGGGCAGAACAACGTTGATTCTGAAAGAGAAGGGGAAAAAGAAACGCTGCACCAAATTTTTGACCAATAACATGCTTGCCTCTAATGTGGAAACTATTCACTGGTGTAATGGAGAAGGAGTTGTATAAACACCTAGAGGAAAACAACCTGTTGCCTGATGAACAGAAGGGATGTAGAAGAAGGTCCAGATCTAGAAAAGATCAGCTCTTAATTAAAAAAATAGTGATAAGAAATTGAAAGAGGCAACAAATCGGGCTTTGCATATCCTGGGTTGATTATAGGAAGGCTTATGACATAATCCCGCATTCTTAGATCCTTAAATGTTTGGAAATGTTTGGAGCGGCAGGAAATATAATTGCATTGTAGGAGAAAAGCATGAACAACTGGGAAACAGAGTTAACTGCAAGTGGGAGGACCTTGGGGAGTGTAAACATAAAGAGAGGTATCTTTCAGGGAGACAGCCTGTCTCCATTGCTGTTCATTGTGGCCCTAATCCTACAATCTATGGTGTTGCAGCAAGTGACAGCTGGCTATGATCTGCGAAAAAGAAAGGGCTCTTTAAATCATTTATTTTTTATGGATGATTTGAAATTATTTGGAAAGAACGAGAAACAAGTTGACACCCTCGTAAATACTGTTCGAATTTTTAGTAACGACATTGGAATGGAATTTGGGAGTAGTAAATGTGCTGTGCTGATAATGAAGAGGGGCAAATTCTGTACCTGTGGAGGTATTGTTTTGCCAGATAAGCAGGTCATTAGAGGGCTTGAATAACATGTTGGGTATAAATATCTAGGGATTTTAGAAGCAGATGACATAAAGCATAGTGACATGAAAGAAGCTTTATCCGAACAGCATTTAAGAAGGATAAGGAAGATACTAAAATGAAAGTTGAAAATTGGAAATTTAGCGAGATCCATTAATGGAAGAGCAGTTTCGTTAATAAGCTATGGGGCGGGTATTATCTGCTGGAGTAAGGATGGATTAGGATATTTGGGTAGAAAAACAAGAATGCTGTTAAGTGTTTACAGATCACTTCATCAACAAGCAGATGTAGACAGACTTTATGTAAAGAGATGACAAGGAGGCAGAGGCTTGATAAGTGTCCAGGACTGTGTTAATATTGAAGTTGGCAGTTTATATACAGGGGGTAAGCAAAAAAGAGTGGCCATCCTAAATAATTATGATTAACGTGACATAATCATCACAAGGTGAACAGACGTGGTTAAAAATGATCGTTTTAGGATGCATGCGTCTAAGTAGTTTCAAATATCATTTCAAATCTTAATTTTAATAACCGATTTTTGAAATTCACAAACGTTACTCAGTTTTTAATTATATTATGGTTTACAAATTCCTGGTACATCTCTGATGTCCTTCATTTTTACTGCAATGAATTTGTTCGCACAATCAACGATAAAGTTTTTTTACAATCTACTACAGGCAACAACAGTAACTCAAGTACATGCCTAGTGTATGTACCATTCCATACCTAGCTGGCACTCTCTTCAATTTGATCACTGCTTTGCATAAACGAGGCATGCTTTCAATAAACTGATGCAAGCATTCTTTGGTGATTGTTTGTAATCCATTTTTGATTACTGCAAAAAGTTCGTTTTCATTTTCCAACTTTTGGTCTTTTGTTAATTAGTCAAACTCAGCCCATAAATTCTCAATGGGATTTAGGAGAACCCATCCCCATTCATTAATATTCCTTCTAATCTGTTCACGAGCACATGATAATCGCGGTAAACGATTCTTCTAACTCCCAAATGGTTTCTCAGATTTTTTCTCCATTTGAATTCTCTCGTCCAAAAGGTGATTTATGGTTTTCGAGGAAAATTTGACCTCTGTCTGAGCTTGTAGTTTATCAGGTAGCTAATGTTTGGTTGGGGTGCCTGATTTGGACGTTTTAATAATTAAACGGTCACTTCGATCAGTAGTTTCCATCCAGAACCAGGATCATGACTGCAATCTAGACTCAATTTACCTTAATGCAAAGTTCTTTTTTTGTTTGTTTTTTTCCCAGAACAGGTCGATGTGAATTTTTTTTTGGAACTGTACATGTGGTAATTCCAGCTTAAAGCAATAAAGAATTTCATGATTCCTTCTAATTTTCATCTCAGATTTCTCGGTGTCGACTTTTTTAAGTCCCTTACTAGCCACATCACTTTCACATAAAACCTCAACGAAAACGTTCAAAATTGCACATGTAACTGGTTTCTGGCTAATAATGTTTTGTACTTAAGTTATCAACTAAATATTGTAAGATGCGCAATATTTTGATAATTTTATGAACAAGTTCATATCATCAAATTTGTCAGAAATAGGAGAAAATGCACTATGTTTAACAGAATACATTATCATAAAAAGTATTAAGAATTGACGTGTGTTCCATGCCAGCATTTAAAATTAGTATGTCAAAAGCTTTTTAATCAGATCTCCAAGAAAGCTTTTAAAAAGTATATGCTTTTCTTTCATTTCTGTCCTCCCAGTGACAGTTATATCAAATTGATTATATTTTTGACGATGGCCACTTTTTTTAGTCCACCCCCTGCAGGTATGTGGAATCTTGGATAAAGGAGAGGAGAAGGAAAGAATTAGACAGGAAAGATTAAACAGCTACAGAAGAAAGGCATTGCACGGACAGTTTGTAAGGGGTACTGAAAACATTAGACATTCAGAGTCCTGGAATTGGTTGAAAAGAGCAACAATGAAGAAAGAGATGGAAGGTCTCTTAACTGCCGCACAAGATCAGGCCTTTCGTACAAACTACATCAACAATGAGATAGATAAACTAGACGTGTCGTCAACGTGTCGAATGAGTGGTAAAAAGGAGGCAACTGTTAGCCATATAACGGCAGAGTGCAAGAAATTAGCTCAAAACAAGTACAAGAACTGGAGACATGGCAAGGTTGCTCAAGTGATCCATTAGAATTTATTCCAAAAATTTGATCCTCCATGCAAAGAAACCTGGTACGATTATTCCGCAGAATCAGTGTTGGAAAATGACCAAGTGAAGGTGTTGTGGGACTTCAAAATTCAACAGATCTCCATTTAGATCAGAGCAGACCTGATATTGTTGTATTGGAAAAGAAAGAAAGAGTGTGTTACATTATCGATCTGGCATGTCTTTTCATTATGCAAGTGTTAGAAAAGGACCAGGAAAAACTTGACCACTATCAAGATCTGAAGATTGAAGTTCAAAAGATGTGGAGCTGCAGGAACGTAACTATTACATGTATTCCAATTATAATTGGAGCACTTGGGACAGTCTTCAAGAATTTGAAGACGTGGTATGACGAAATAGCACTATATGGGAACACATCTTTACTTCAAAGGTTTGCTTGTGGGGCACAGCAAAGATTCTGCACAGAGTACTGGACACCTAAGGCTATAGGATGTAGCTTGACGTTCTGGGAAACAACAATACCACTGATAATAATATTTGGTGTAAAATACGAAAATAACATTAATAATAATAATAATAATAATATGCTGGGCACCCGTACCAGACTAAGACCCCTTCCACTGTCTTTTATTGGGTGGTATAAGAGTGGTAATAATAAAAATACACTAATGGTAGTGATAATGATAATAAAGATAGAAATAATGCTAACAATAATAATAAAAAATAAAATTTGTGCAGGATGCTTTAAGCAGAAATTGAGATCTCCAGCGTGTCTCAGGAAAGTGTGGAAGTATGGAACTTGGACTGAAGATGATTTTGAAATAAAATCAAGTATATTAGGTAATTTTACAACCAATACCTACATTAAATCTTTAAATATATTAAGTCAAACATAACTCTTCAACAATCAGATGTCCTCTTCTCAATAAAATGACCTAGCATTAACAAGTATAAAATTCAGAAGGTCCAGCTCTTTTAATGGAAAGGGTGAAAATAATCATGACAAAGTTTAACCTCTTGACCTTGAGGCATTTACTTGTACCTCAATTGAATGTAGTTATCTACTGTTAGTTACCATAGAACATAATAGTGAACAGTCAGGTCAGGAGTAAATGCATTAAGCCACAATGTACATAGTACATCACTAAAAGAATACTGAATATCATTCTGAAATTCTCCTGAAGACATCCCAAGATAATAAGACCAGATATGGTATATTGTACTTTTTAGTAACAAGAGAAAAAATCAGAAGCAGATTTCACAGTAGGTTTTTAAGATTAATTCGGAATGAATACACATGTAATAGGTACAACGTTCATTCACACTCACTTGAAAGTTAGTTGTTCATCCAAAGCCTGGAGTTGGCAGTTCTCTAAGTGGCCCACTATTCAAAATGGCTGGAGAGGTGATGTATCTTCTTGTAAACAGACATGGTTCATGAAAATAATACAAATTGCGTCTATACGGTATCTTCTGTAAAAAGAGAGGTTTCGAGGAAGTGACATGAGCTGCAACTTTTGGGATTTTTTTCTCGTAACCCATTATGGGGCAAGGGCACCTTTTAGCAATTGGCTAATACCAGATCATTTTACTTGTCATAGGGTTAAGACTGGCGCATTAAAGGGTTAAAAAGTCTTTTTTCAGTAATACATAAATAATATACTTGGATTAGTACCACAAATAATGAACACGCTATAAAGAATAACTCTATACAATTTATTACGAAATGGTATATTACTGTACAGTTGCAAGTACACCCCTTCCACACGTTAAGAGGAAAACTGGATACTAATGTTAGGTGAAGCAACTACCAACACAAATGTGTGATATTACTGGTTCCCTGTACATAATTATTAAATGTTTTCATCAGTGATAACTAACCCAGAGATTTTCTGCCCTTAATGTGAAAATGAATATCATTAGGGAGTATTGGTTGTATTAGGTGCTTCTGCTTGGACAACAGTATGTCAACAGATTAAGAAGCATAAACTAAATCTGCTGAACAAAATCAGCAGGTGTGATCCCGGATAGAATTATCATGTACAATCTTGCACCTTATTCCTTTGTAGTCTGAGTGACATCTACCCTTCAGTAACGAAATTATCTAATGTTACCAGAGTAAAATAAAATTTTCAACCAAAAAATGATAATGGAGTTATTCTTAACCCTTTCCAGTCTGAGACACCTCTGTTTCACAAGTAAAATCACCTGACATTATCCAGAGTTAAATCAAAGAAGACTCTAGACCAAAAAAAAAATTAATAAGTTATCTAAATTAGAAGTTATCCTATTAATTACAAAGCAACATGCTCTGCTGAATAAAATCATCTCATGTGAGGAAAAATAGAATTCTAATGTCTTGTCACTTAACGAGTTAATCATACTTCTTGAGCCATTGATTCCAATACAAGTCCCTTTCAGTTTTATTCCGACTAAACCCAGGTAATTTTAATTGTAAAGGGGAGACATGTTGGCCAGCTTGGAGGTAAACCATTTATCATAAAACCTGCTTTAACTTTAATACCTCCCCTTTATGATGAAAATTATCAGGTATTAGCGAGAATTAATCAATTGATGACCGGTTTGGAGATTAATGGATTATAAGATACCGTAACTATTAATCCCTTAATTTCTACCTAGATGACTTCCCTAACGGGGAAATACTGTACATTTTGAACTCTGATTGAGAGAGTAATAAATCTTAACAAGACGTGCAGTGTGTACTGATGCAAAATATTCGTGACTGGCTGTAACGCGTGAAAGTATGTTACCCACATAAGTTGAAGATCTATATACTGCTTTTAGAAAAGCTCAGATCTATATGAATCTTAAGATTCAATTCAAGGTGGTTGCCATTCTGCCTTACTGTTAGCTCCAATTAACTCAACTACAAACAAGTTAACTTCACAGTTGATAACTTCAGCACAACTACTGAGCAACTACTAAGAAGGCTCGAATATTAAATGATGAAAAATTCTCATGGCTTTAGAGAAATTAAAGCTACCCAAGTGGTCACTTCAGATCACTTTTCATCATTAACATAAATTCCCAATCTGTCTTTTTAATGTAACACTTTAGAAAGATTCATTCAGAGCAAAAACTTTTAAGTGGAAAGAAAGTGACGATTTACCATGAGGAAACCTTAAGTATATACCTGCACCAGTTGTCCAGCGAGAAGTCTCCATCTGTGACTCAGTGTCTTCCGAATAAAAGTTGTCTTCCATTTAGTCGCTCACATAATTCGTTACATATTGATCATATGGAGTCAATCCCTTCGGTTTTGGGAGACTATGACATGCTGCCCACGTCCTACGAAAAATTCTGTCAAATTTCCTTTTAGATATGGCAGCCATGACGTCATATGGAAAATCTCAGCATTATGTGAAAATTATGTTTGTAAAAAGGATGACTTCAATGCTGATAAAAATACACAGAAAAATCTAGGAAAGATCTTTAAACTGCACATTCTTACAAGGTTTGGAATCCAATAATTCTTGTGAAGTACTTAATACCAGACTTTCTCGTCGTACTTTCTTTCTGTTAGGTGTTTTCGAGTATTCGGTAACCAACAATATTGTACAGCTCGTTCATTTCTTCGCCGTTTATTATGTTGGTTTTGAAATTCATTTGATCTTCGTCACAAGATTCTTTCAGTAGTCTTTTACTACAAAACGAAAGAATCTTTATTATAGCACCCCTCAGACATTTCTAACCATACTCGAGATAATGTGGACACGGCGAGGGGATTATACTGTGAAAATTAATTTCCTCAATAAAATCACGCAATGGACTGAAAAGGATTTCTTGCCAACGAAGTGCATTAAGTATTTTACTAATAAAGACTAAACATTAACCCTTCTACTTAAATGAAACTTTAGTTACAGTGACGCACCCAAGGAGTGGAAAGCTCATGGGGCTTAAGCCCCCATTGGCAACCATAAAAACTTATTTCTATGTGGCATTGCGTTCACGAAAAAAAAATGCTTAAAGCAAACGGAGTCGAGGGTTCAATACGTCTGACACACGACTGTAAATTAATCAGGCAATTTCTACATTACCTAATCAGTATTTTGTACACAATGACCATCATAAAAAAATTGCCATGCTCAGAACTTTTTCATGTTACATGTATCAGATATTTGTTGATGTTTTTGTACGCCTTTGGGAAATGAAAACGCAATCCCGTCCAATTGGGAGGACTGCCAAAGGTTTTCTATTTCTCGCTCTCTTTTTTTTTTAATTTAGTCTGTTTAGATACTTGACGAGACGAGTAATTTCTGCTGCACTGACTCCTTTGACCCATTACTGTGGTGCATTTTGCTTGCCGTTTAGTTTTATGTTCAGCAGTGAAATCACTCAATCGTGACACCCTTCCTTACGAGTAAATTACTAAACGGAAGTTGAATGAGGTAGATGTGCCCGGTTGAGGTAATGTTCATACCTTTGTCTCGTAAAGGTTCTTTCTAAATTCCAAATCCGGGAATTGTAACAACCAAACTTATTTAATTATACATTTTGTGCAAAGTGATTGACCTAAAAATGAATAAAATACGTTCGTGTTTGCGACCAGCAGCGAGTCAAAGCAACAAAAAACATGAACGAGCGGATCCACTTATGATATTCCAATAAAACCACACCTTAACCTCGACGTGTCAAATTTCGAACAAATGATATATTGGGTAAACAAAGCGATAACTCGGTTCTACAGCGAGAGGAAACATCAGAAGGCACGTAAAAAAACAGCCCCAAAAACAGGGATGGCGCTATGAGATTGTACTCAAAACTAGTGCGGACGCTCGAAACAGAAGGTGTAATCCCCGCATGAGTTGAAACGGTCCGAGTTTGTAGCGGTCTAAGAATGTATTTAACTGTTGTGCAAGGAAATTATCTCAGTAATCTGGAGAATATATAAATTTTGAGTTAATGTTTGTGACATCCGTTTTCGTAGCAGGATTCATGGTACTCTTAATGTTCTTTCATAGAACTTTAAAGAACTTTTCGATGTCATTTGGCCTTTTGTTCAGCAAGAAGATTGTTGTATATTTGTCAGTCGATTGAATATAACTGCTGTAGAGTTCACCTCGAATCGAACACATGTACGGCGTTGAGTTTGTTGCAAAAATTTATTAAACATTATAAAATAAGTCATACTCGCTCATGTCTTAGATTTATGTCACAATCAAATTAGTTGTTTAGTAGATTAATTTATGGACTGCTTAATTGTTAATAAAAGCGTCGCAGGGACGGCGGAGCCAGGGGGAGCTGCAGGGGCTATAGCCCCCCTACCTTTTTCCAAATGTAATGTTGAAACAACTTCGCTTTAAAACACTTGTTGTGCAATTTCTCAGAGAAGCATACAAAATGTTGTATTTTTATCTCAAGTCCCCCCACTCGTAATTCCGCTCCACCGTCCCTGTGTCGTAAAGCGAGAGGTAGACCATCTACCTTAGACAACGTGGTGTGACGATATTGTGCAATCTCAGAAAGGTATATCTACCGCTGATATTACTGCCGGCGCAAATAGCAGGTGTGCATGAGCATATCAATCTCAAAATACAATTTCAGACCGCCACACCGGCACGGGCAGAACATTGTTGACATTCAAGTCACTCCATTTCGTGGGACTCCACTAAGATCTCACGCACCAACGGAAATTGGACGAATAATCATGTTCTGGAAGTATGGGAAAGAAATTGTTGTGGATATCAACTCTCTCAAGCAGGATCATGCCATTTATTTACGCCATGAAAATTTAAAATTAATCATGAAAGAAAATACTGTAATGTATGCTAATGCTAAAAGGCATTATGTGTATGTTCGAATAAACAGGAGATGTCCACCATGGCGTAAACCATAACGCAATACATGGTGTCAGGAGAATCAAACAAAATCGCGCTTGAAAAGATCCAATTAGCCATCCAACGACTATTTAATCAACAATATAAAGAAGACAAGCCAGATTGACGGAATTAACAAACAAATAAATAAATAAATAAAAAATGGATGAGTTTCCAACCTCAAGTCATCCGCGAATGAACTGGTCAAGTGGTGACCTCCCGAAAGCTTGGAAAGCATTTCAACAACACTGCGAATTTACGTTTGGAGGGCCATTAAAAGGGAAGTCGGAAGAACAGAAGTGCAATTACCTAATGATCTGGGTTGGTGACAAAGGCAGAGAAGTGTATAACACATGGACTTTAACTAACGACGAAGCGAAGAAACTATCGACTTACTATGAACGGTTCGAGCCACATGTCACGCCAAAATCTAATAAAATTTTTCCAGATATAAATTTCATAATATCGTACAGCAAGAGAAAGAATCCTTTGAACAATTCCTGACACGCTTAAAGATTCAAGACAAAGATTATAGTTATAACGATGCAGATGAAATGGTTCGAGACCGAATAGTCATTGGTTGCCAGTCAGAGAAAGTGAGAGAAAAACTAATTCAAGAAGGATCTGACCTAACCTTAGACAAAACAATAGACATTGCCAGAACTCACGAAATATCAGATGCCCAGTTACGAATAATGGAACCAGAAGACCAAATGTTAACAGCCTTAAAGTCGACGAAGAACAAAAAAACAAGAGACTGTCCCGTAACACTCAGCATAATAGTCGAAGTCAAAGAGATAATAGCCGTAGTCAGAGGCGAGATTGCAACAAATGTGGCTTGAGTCATGAATAAAACAAGTGTCCAGCACAACGTAAGACCTGTTCACACTGTCATGAGCCTAACCATTTTGCACGAGTGTGCAGAACTAAGCAAAAAGAACATAAACATAGAAACATTCATGGTGTTCAAAACATTGAGAGTGACAGTGAAGGTGAACTATATGTTGGAACTGTTGCCTTCAGTAACCATGTAAATGTCGGTGAGTGGAATGAAAATATCAAGATTGCCCAGAAAATGATAAACATTCAAATAGATACTGGTTTAAAGTGCAATGTAATTTCCATTAAAGATCTCAAGAGTCTTGGAATTAAAGCTTACATAAAAAAGTCAGAAGCAAAACTCAAGTCATACTCAGGCCATTTAATAACTACAAAAGGTGTAACCATTCTACCTTGTGAACACAGAGAGAAGAACTGTCAAGTGAAGTTTCATGTTGTGGAAAGTGATGTACCACCAGTAGCAAGTGGACAAACTTCCAAAGAAATAGGCCTAGTTAAACGACTGCATGCCATCGAAACTTCAGATGACATACAAAGAGAAACAGCAGCACCTTTACATGAAATCGTGAAAGAATATCCAGATCTATTTGATGGTCTTGGTTGTTTACCAGGTGAACATACAATTAAAGTATATCATTCAGTCCATCCTGTTATACACCCACCAAGACGAGTACAACTGGCCCTTAAAAAGAAAATTAAAGAAGAATTGCAGAGAATGTTAAAAGAAGGAGTAATTGTTAAGGAAATACAACCAACAGACTGGGTCAACAGCATGGTGATTGTAGTGAAACCAAACAAAATTCGAGTGTTTATTGACCCCGCGACCTTAATAAAGCAAATAAAAGGGAACACTACCCAATGAAAACACTTGAAGAAATAATAGTTGAAATGCCACAAGTAAACGTGTTCTCTGTATTAGATGCCAGGTTATTGGCAGATAAAGTTGAATGAAGCAAGTTCCAAACTTTGCACATTCAATACACCGTATAGGCGATATCGTTTCACAAGATTACCTTTTGGAATCAAGTCAGCTCCTGAAGTGTTTCAACAGAAAATGTCAAACCTGTTAGAAGACATCAATAGTGCGGAAGCGATTTTGGATGATATCCTGGTCTGGAGAAGGAATGAGAAGGAACATGATGAGGGTCTACTGCAAGTTCTTAACCGAGCCAAGGAAGTTAACTTGAAGCTAAATCCAAAGAAGTGTCAAATCAAGAAAGAAGAAATATCTTATGTTGGTCATCTTCTAACCAAAGACGGAGTCAAGCCAGACCCAGGGAAAATCAGAGCAGTTAAAGCCATGATCCAACCATCCAACACGAAAGAGTTAAAAACATTCCTGGGATTTATCCAATATTTGGCCAAGTTTTTGCCCAATTTGGCTGAAGTCAGTGCTCCACTCAGAAAATTGCTCGAAAAGAATGCTGCATGGCTCTGGGAGAAACAACAAGAATATAGCTTTCAACATCTTAAGCAGATTGTAACAAGTACTTCAGTACTGGCATATTTTGATCATCAGAAACCAGTAACGTTATCCGTTGATGCCAGTTCCCAAGGATTTGGTGCAGTCCTTTGTCAAGAAAACGAGCTTGTCTCATATGCCTCCAGAGCGTTAACACCAAACCAACAGAAATACGCGCAAATCGAAAAAGTAACTTTAGCCATATTGTTCGGTGGGAACAAATTTCACCAATACATACAGGGGTGGACAAAAAAAAGTAGTCTCTCTATAGAAGTACGGTTTTTTATTCAAACACAAACCAAAGTGATAGAAAATGTAGAAACCACTTTGTTTCAGCACAGACAGATGAACATTGTATTAAATTTGAACTTACACAATAGATTTAAATACTAAAATAAGAAGAAATACAAACTTTTGTCGAATTTAATATCAGGTCGTGTTGTTTTCGAAAGTTAGGTAATATTATGTACCTTTGAATGTCTTGAGCATAGGCTTTTTAGCCCTCATGTTCTTGCAAAAAATCAATCAGAATCATCGTCCCACAATATTTAAATGGTTTTCGTAAATACTAAAGTTTTACCTTGCACAATCGTTAGTCTTTTTTGGATGGACTGGAAAGGAATTATTGGTAAAGAAGAGGAAATGGCTAAAAAGACAAGAAAAGAGATCCAGAAAAAAGATCACAGGCCAAGACTGCAAGGAATCATGAAATTCTTGGAATTCTCAAGGCTGGAGTTGGTGCTCGTCAAATTTCACGGGAATATAACCTGAGTTACTCAGGAGCAAAGAAATTTTGGCAAAGTTGAAGTTGAGTGGAAGTTGTGGACGTAGTTTTGGCTCTGGTCGAAAATGTAAAACTAGTCAGCAAAGTGATCGTTTCATTGTTAAATGTTGAAAAGCAGGAACGCCGACAAAAAATGAAATAGCATATCAACTCAAAGCTCAGACAGGAGACAAATTAAGGTGCAAAACTATTCGGCGCCGTCTCAAAGAAAAAGGCTTGGCATGGAGAAAGAAATCTAAGAAGCCTTATGTTAGTGAGAAGAATCGTTTGTTTCGTTCATCCTTTGCCCGTGAGCATGTTGGTTGGAGCGAGGATCAATGGAAGCAAGTTGTATGGACCGATGAGTCGCCATTTTGTCTTCCAAACCAATCCACTCAATATGTGTGGAGAACTAAAGGTGAAAAGATGTCAAATCACTCAATGCAGGGAACAGCAAAACATGAAAAATTCATTAATGTCTGGGGTTGTTTTTCGTGGAATGGCGTTGGTGATTTACATCGTGTCAAAGGAATAATGAATGGAGAAGTGTACAGGAAAATCTTGATACATCATCTTGTCCCATCCGCCAATCGGTTATGTCCTGATGGTTTTGTATTCCAACACGGCAACGATCCCAAACACATGAGTGGGGTGGTTTCAAAATATCTTAGAAATAAGAAGCTTGATATTATGCAATGGCCAGCTCAATCGCCAGATTTAAACCCCATTGAAAATTTATAGACTGAATTGAATCGTTTGACAAAAAATAGAAACCCAAAGAATGAAGATTAGCTTTTCGATATACCTAAAAGTGGATGGAAAAAGATAGCTGACAAATACTTGCATAAGCTTGTCGAAAGCATGCCTAGTCGATGCAAAGCTGTGATAAAATCCAAGGGAATGCCAATAAAGTACTGAACGATTTTAGGCATAAACTGTACTGTTGATAACAGTAGCATGATACATGTACAAATGTGATATTATTTTGATTTGAAAGCGTGTTTATTAAGCAAAAAGTTTGTTAGTAACGCCGAACAACAACAATGGCATAACATTTAAAATATTCATATTATTTAATAATATTTTTATTTCTTATTACATTTGTTGTAAAAATCAAATTTGAGGATCATAAATCGTTAGTGTTTAGCTAATTTATTCTTCAATTGTATAGTTTTTTACATTTCTTCACATCTTCTGCAAGACTGTGAAGTTTATATCCCATAAGCCGTATTATCATATGGGGGACCACCTTTTTTTTGTCCACCCCCTGTATATGGTAAACAAGTAGTGGTTGAGTCCGATCACAAACTACTGGAGTACATTTTTAAGAAGCCTCTCCACCTAGCACCACTTCGTTTACAGAAGATGCTACTAGCCCTACAACGTTATGATTTAATAATTAACTACAAACCGAGCAAACAAATGTTTATTGCCGATCCCCTTAACCGAAATTATCTAAATGAAACTAACGAGACTTTGATAAAAGAACTTGAAGTCAATGAAGTTCAACTTACCGCCCATCCCTCAATTTCTCCTCAAAAGTATTTGGAATTCCAACAAGCAACAGCCATTGATCCTGAAATGAAAGCCGTAAAAGAAGCAGTACTCCAGGGTAGGCCCAAAAACAAATCAAATTCCCCAGTCAGTATTACAGCATATTGGGCATACATGTAAAGATGAGATATCATGTGTGGATGGCCTCCTCTTCAAAGCCAACAAACTCATAGTTCCCAAAACACTCAGACCACGAATGCTTGACATCATACATGAATCACATCAAGGAATTGTCAAGTGCAAGCAACGTGCCCGAGACCTCCTCTTTTGGCCAGGAATGACAAATCAAATCGAGGACAAGGTAGCCAAATGTCAAGTGTGCAACACGTACCAGAAGTCTCAGACAAAAGAACCTATGGTATTAAGTCAACACCCGAGCAGACCTTGGGCGAAAATAGGCGTAGACCTCTTTGAGCACAAAGGTTTACACTACCTGCTAAGCGTAGATTATTATTCCAAACGGATTGAACTCGCTAAACTAGACAACCTCAGCAGTATAAATACCATAAAGTACCTAAAAAGCCAATTTTCAAGGTATGGGATTCCTGATCAATTAGTCAGTGACAATGGCCCACAGTTCATGAGTGCAGAATTTGAAGAGTTTTACAAAAACTATGGATTCATACATACAACTACAAGCCCTCATTACCCAGAAGCAAACGGTCAAGCCAAACGCGCTGTGCAGACAGTGAAAACTGTCTTAAACAAAGCCAAGGATCCATACAAAGCAATGATGAACTATCGAAACACGCCACTTGAAGAAGTAAACCTTTCGCCAGCACAACTTATGATGGGTCGCAGACTAAAAACCAGTCTCCCAACAGCAACGCCACTATTGAAACCACAAGCTGCAGAAGGAGTCCAGAACATCTTCAAGAAGCAAATGGAGAAACAAAAGGAACATTATGACAAGCGTAGCAGTAAAGAGCTTGCACCTCTAAATCCTGGTGACTCAGTTAGAATGCAACAAGGAAAGAAGTGAATTCCTGTAACAGTTTCACGCCACCACCATACTCCAAGATCGTATGTAGTTCAAAATGAACAAGGACAAAAGTATAGGCAAAATCGACGCCATCTTCGCCGAGAGAAAACTTCCACAAATATCCGTGAATTGTCGACAAACAACAACCGGGAAATTTCAGCTAGAAACGTTGATAAACAGTCAAACAGTGCGAAAGTAACTACTAAATCAGGACGCATAAGTTACCCACCAGACTATTTTTATAAACTAGAACCGATATATGATAGGCATAGGATAAAGACAAGTTAGAAAGGAAAAGTCTTAAAACGACATTTTCCATTGTTAGTTCTTACAATGAAGACACTTGAATGTATATAGACTATCTGTACAAAAAAACTTTCAAATTGATGTTCAATTAGGTGTGGAAAGGGAGATGTAATGGATGCTAATGCTAAAAGGCTTTATGGGTATGTTCGAATAAACAGGAGATGTCCACCACGGCGTAAACCATACACAACACAAATACCTCGGTAGCATAAGTTTTATATATGTGTGCTATCTTAGTGTTTTATAACTTTCCTTCAAGAAGGCTAGAGTTTTTGCCGTAACTTTGGGTTAATTTTATCTCAGATTTATATCTATGTTTAACCACTGAGTAACAATTCTATTTATTATACCCAAGATTACTGTATCTCATTGTAAAATGCTTCTAAACGCAGGTCAAGATAATAAGATTAGCTATGGGTTATTGTACATTTTACTAATAATGGTGTACACGTAATAGCTGCATTGCTGATTAAAACTCACTTGGAAGTCAGTCGTTCATTTGTAGTCTAGACGTCGGAGTTCTCTAAGGTCTCCATAAATTACTCAGGGCTGACAGGTCATGTACCTTCTGCAAAAACACAATTTTAAAGAAGGTGAAACAAATTGCATTTGTGGGCAGTCGCGTAGCCACGAATATGAAAGTGGGGGACTGGGAGGCTAACAAGATGTTAGGAATTTACCAACAAATATTAAGAAAAAATCAAATTTGACCAAATTGACTGCATGAGAAACTTCAAATTCGATACAGGAATAAATGGTTTCTACTTTGCTAGCTGTGGCTGATATAATGGTATTAAATTTCGAAAATAATTCGTAAAATTGCGCACATCACGTGAGCTATGATATATATCAACGTATCTTCTTTTTCGGCCTTCACAACTACCACAACCACTTTGCCCTGAGGGTTGACTGGATCTACTATTTCTGTCATTTAAAAAAACAAAACAAAACAGAATTCGATACGAAAATTTTGTATTGGACGTCTTTCCCGTAGTTAACTTTTGCCGGAGCTTATTTAAAAATTTTTTAATTTCATAATTGAAACGCAAAATTAATCCGGGACAGACAGGCTTAATGTACGGACAAATGTACTTGATGTACCGACGGACCTTGTCAAGACGAAAAGGGGGGGGGGGCAACTGCCCCTTCTTGGCTATGCTAATGTCTGTGGGGCGTTTTTTCTCTTACAAAGGCTTTGTAAGGTAATATACGGAATATAGGTGTTGTAACACAACTATTAGGCACGCTATATATTTACTAGGAAATGATACACTACTGCAGAGTTGCAAGTATTTTTCTTTCCTCAAGTGGAAAAGAAAACTGGATATTAATGTTAGGAAAAGCATTTAACAAATACGAATGTGTGAATTCACTGTTTCCCTGTATAATTATTGAAGTTTTCGTGAGTGATGATGAACCCTGTCATTTTTCGTACTTGATGTGAATCTTAATATCATGAGCAAGCATTTGCTGCATTAAGAGGCTATTTGTGGGGTAACAGCATATTAAAAAATCAAGGGACAAGCACCCTGCATTGCTGAATAAAATCCTTTGGTATTAGCAATAATAAAATTTTAAATTGTGCCCTTAATAGGTCAACCACATTTAGCAGTCAACCAATTAATGCATTAAATCAAAGCTATTAATGCATTAATTCCATCACTACTCCTTTTCAGGTTTACTCATACCAAATGTAGGAAATCTTAATGGTAAAGGGAAGATATGTTGGGTAGCTAGGGAGTTAACAATTTATCACCAAATCTGGCTAAGATATCGTCTCTTAATCAGTAAAATTATGTAGCAACAGTGAGAATAAAATTATTGTTGGCCAGTTTTAAGATTGATTAATTAAGATACCACATGTTTCAACCATTTAAATCCAGTCAAGATGTCTACATAACTAAAAATACATTTTGAACTGTGTTTAGAAAGGAATATATCATAATGAAACTGATAGTCCATGTCTTAAATTTTGTCTGGCTAAAACACTTTAAAATTCGCCTTATACAGCAGTTCCAGATCTCTAGTAAATAACATCTAGACAAGTGCAGTTCACAGTGACTCAAAAGATTCAGTTCAAGGCAGTTCCTATTCCAACTCAATGTACTTAAAGAAGTCCCCCATACCTCATATGCAAGAAAACAAACATTTGCCTCTATCTTTAAAAAATATGACAGCAAACCCTTAAATGAAGATGAGAGGTAGTCTGCATAACTAGAAAAATTTCAAGCAAACATTTAAAGGTAAAGTAAAGTAAAGTGTCTTTATTTATACTGGATAACCCTATCAGCTATCTGAGCTGGTCTCCCTAGAGGTCCAGTAAGGGCCTACCCTCATGGGTCCAGTGTTATGACAGGAGGAAACCGGAGTACCCGGAGAAAACCTGCGATGCTTAGTAGAGTCAAACTGGGCAACACTCTTCTCACATGTGACCAAGGTAACTTTTAATCAGATTACTGCACGCGGCCGGAATCGAACCCTAGTCATAGTGGTGAGAGACACGTGCACTACAACTGTGCCACCAGCACCCATTGGCAATCAAGTCACACAACTGTTATGGCTGCCATGTATGCACAGTTTAATTCAATTTCTTAAATTTTTTAAAACTGAACATAAATTATACTTTTTGGTAAACCCTAAGTGTGGTAGCCAACAACTTTTTTGTGCAAACATTGATGCAAGAAAGTGAAAATGATGCAAATTTTCTTTGACCCAATCCCTGAGGATTTGCATCAAATTTGTTTTTGAGCAAATTTTAAAAAAAATTCTTTAAAGAATAATTAAAAACACTCTTACTAATTAAATACCCTAATCCATAAATAAGAAACATGTCACCAACAATATACTTTAAATAGTGTAGTTACATGGCATTGTATGTTATTCAACATACCACCACATGTAATCAAATCACATGCACTACACTTAATTATACCTAGTAGACTGTATTTTTAGCTAAGTTTAGCACAAAATATTACCTAAAAATTAATACAAGGATGTTTTAATACAAGATATTTTTCCAAGAAGTCTTCTAAAGCAGTATGGCTGTTGTATATTTTAGGAGACATTACTACAAAACAACAACAACATTCGTTTTACGGCCGTTTTCCCTGATTATGCAGGGTTGCCCTTCTAGGAGACATTTCCGATGTACAAAATATGCCATAACCTGTCCACATACCTTACACTAATTTTTATTAATTATTAAGCTTTGATATACAGCAGATTTTCAGACAAGACATGGTGGCAGATATCCTTAGTTAACTACATTTTGAAATGTCCAAAGTATTTTTCCTTATATCATGCATATTCTATACTGCATTTTTTGACAGAAATGGAGGGTCTATCCCGAAACTTTAAAACTGGGGAGCACAAGCCTCCTTGCTTCCCCCCACTACATATCTGCCTCCATAGTAATTGGTGTATGAACTCCACAACTGAGCAATAACCAAAGCAAAGTCTGTGGAAAAAGCTTTACTTGAGTCATTATTAAATAAACACTAATATTAATTTGACTTATAACAGGTACATTAGAAGTTAATGCGGACTTAAGAGATTAAACTTCTTGTTAATAAAACAGGGAACTACTTCGAAGTCATAAGAATTCATCGTATGATGAGATAGCGATATTAAGACACGAGATTAACAAAACCACTCCAGACCAAAGTGCGTTCCTTGTATTTCTTCAATATATGAATTGGAACAGATTTCTAATTTAAATCATCTCCAGTTGACTCATCAATACTTTGAAAAAGGTGACAACGAAGTGCAACGTCAAGTTAGCATTGCCACAAACATGTCAGGTACACAGAACATAACTGCAGCATAAATACTGTGTAATGCAAAAAACATTGGCATCCTCATATACAATGGTTATGCAAACAGTTTATTTTCCACTGCCATCTTATTTAATAATTCTGTTCATTCACTTCAAATTCATATACGTTTTTCCCTTGTAATAAATTTTTAAGCTCAACCAGAATTACTACAACAAAACAAGTAACTCTATATCTTTCTAAGTAGTAATTAAACGAAGCAAAAAAATCATAACAACGCACATTCAAATTAAACTAAAACAAATTTTACAAAATAATTACAAAACTGAAGGTAAAAAGAATGTAAAATAATAAATAATCGGAAATTCGCATGGCTTCATAGGGAAATACTGCTCAAGAGGAAACTTCAGATCAACTTTCATCATTCTTATAAATGTCCAATTAATCTTTTTCATTTGACATTTTAAAACAATTATCTACAAGAAGAACTTTCTGTGTGCAAAGAAACTAACAATTGTCAATGAGTAAATCTAAAGTACTTACCTGAACTACAGTAGTTTTCTTTGGTATAAATCGCCGTTAATTAGTGATTCCGATTCCGTGCCTTCCTCACAAACCTTGTCTTTGGTTTCGCTACTTTTATAATCCAATCACACCACCTCGGAAGCTGGCTATGGCTTTACATGTACGGGCACATTAAATATTTCTGATATGCGGTCAATCTCACGTTAGCATGGACACCGACCCACGTTTAATAATTGTCAACACTGTACGTTCTTCCAATATGGTCCCCATGACGTCATGTGTAAACTATCTAGTACGAACTCGCCGTTCAAATTCTTCTACAGGAAACAATTCTTGCATACAATTCTACATCTCGGCGTCGCGATTACCGGATAACTTTGAAAGTAGCTGCACAGTCGATATATATCTGCATTCGACAGCAAACATCAATACATTTTACTTTTTAGGATCTAATTATTTCAAGGTTCCAGTCGGACCTTTGGTGTGTTGCCTCTAAACTTATTAATATTTGGACATATCGTTAGCAGAAACTTAACACTTTACCTTGTCAACTTTATCATCAATACGAAAAATAAGTCAACGGACGTTTTACCAATTTACAGTTTAATATGAGAACAGACGCTAAGTTTGCAAGTTAAAATCTTCCTGAAAATGGCTGAAATTTCAATATGGACATCAGTTTATGTAGGGAGAACAAAGTTTCCAAAAGAAATTATGATTGTTATCACCAGTTTCCATAGTTTTCTGTGAATGAAAAGTTTCGTTTAGAATTTTTAGAGGAAGTTTTAGAGATGTATAACAGCACGATAAACCTAAATTCATATTATTCAAAACCTTTTTCATAACTTGACTTCGTAGAAGGTAAGGAAGGATAGATTTCGATTTAATTAAAACTATTTTCGGTCTGTTTGATTTTGTAAAGATGTGCGATAGTTTCGCAAAACGAGTTTACTCTTCACTGGACGATACAACTGAGACCAATGAAAAACATTAACTTGAAACCGACTTATTGCGTAAGTGCAGGACTATTGCACAAGATCTCATCATGAAAGATCACTAAACTGAAATAGGTATGCCACTAAATAAAACTTACACAATGGAACTAAAAACAAAAATAAAACTAAAATACAAAAATAGCAATATTAAGCAATTAGTGATGTAGTACTGTGCTCATTGTGCAACTGTTTATCACCTCACCTCTCCGTCGTAACAAAAACCAAAGTTAAAAATTATAAAATACGTGGCAACGGTACCAGCTAGTAGCAATATAAATGTGCTTCAATTGTTTATTTCCACGACGAGACAAAGTCTATGTAAAAGTCTAGAAACCTTCTCCACTTTCTCAGCATGATACATCGTACACTACCCCATCCTATTTAGTTATCACAACAGTGGTACCTGATTTTTTTTGTGCCAACACCATTCATTAATGTCCACACTCTAACTATGCTAAAAACTGCACAAATTCCGTTAAATCACAAAACATCATGTTTCTAAACGCCTTTCCAATTTGTGAGTTGCCTAGGGTCTCGTTTCTAGTTAAAATAGTTTTGATAAATTATCATCGATGGCCATTAAAATTCATAATTACTCTGGTAAACCAACCAGAGTAAAACGTAAAATAACAGGAGAACCTTGGCATATTGCACTATTAAAATATTTCGAAATCAGGGTATGTTTTAGATGTATATAAACGGTAATTTTTAAACCGTAGTCAAAATATTCATATTCCAAAATGTGATCTCTTAATGCCCCTAATCATAGTTGACCCACGAACGTTATTTTATTTCATCTTTTATGACCACGAAGATTCTGTATTAAAAGACATCACACCAATTAGGGAATGCTTCTTTATCATAACAGAACTTCAAAACATTTTTCTGTTACTTTCTGAAAAGTTTTTGACAGAATCATGGCGTAAGAAGCAAGGGGAATACGGATGCTACACCCTCCTAATGTATTGAAATGCAGGGGCTGAGCTATCCCACAAAATTTGCCAAGGATCACAAAAGTAGTTTATCTTCTCTGGTCCCATAGCAGCTTACGAGATTTTGAACTGGCAGCCAGTGCAGCTAGATCACAATAGAGGAGCGGAGACTTCAGCAAGAAAGTTTGAAGCTAGTGGAAATAAAAAAAAGAGAAAAAGAAAAAGAAAAAAAATAAAAAATTTTCTGAATGCATGCAATCGAATTTCAACGCAGCCATCTCAGAGGCTACAGAAACTGCATCAGTCAGACATCGAGTTTCAGTGTTTATGAACACTTCGTTTCAAAAAAAATTTTATATGTTGAAAACAATATACTTTCAATGAAAAGGAGACTTCAATCGTGAACAAATAACTGCAATTTGAGTAGACAGATGACGTTGACAGCATTCTAAAAGCGTTTAAAAATATGTTATTCTTCCAGAAGTATATGTTTTTCTATGCTAACATCAGGCCCACAAAATCAAATTCATTCCTACGCTACGGCATAGAACACCATCTGATTTCGTGTAAAATTGTGCGGTACTGGTCACGTTTTTTAGGAACTTTTAATTATTGAAAAACGGCCAAGGGTTTCGGGTCCCTATTTTGTTAAAATTTTAGTCTATGGCGAATCGGGGCTTCAAGTTGTGTAAGATGGGGGAAAATTGATCATCCGTTTTTTTCAAACCCCTCTCTATTAGAGTTTTATTGCGATATTTTTCCCCTTTTCTTGTGCGAAAGAACCTTATGGTCCTGTTCCTCCCTCCCAGAACCTACCTTGTTTTCACTAGGAGAACTCTTTTAACTAACGATTGTCTAAGCCTTCTAAAAGTTACTTTCTACTCTTATAATTAAAAGGTAACCAATTGTCCTTCTTAGGATAAGATTACCAGTGCCAAATTAATCTCTTTATTATAGGGATTTTAACGTCAATCAAATCACGGATATCCCAACGAATCTTTTCAATTCAACACCAAAGCTTACAACAGTGTAAGTACTTGAAGCAGTCGCTAATTCTTTCTAGGCACCAATGCTGATTATTGTGGATTCGAGTGCATCTGATACGACTTTTTAATTATGTTTCGTTTCAGGGGGTAAAATATTTCATTAACCACCATGTAAACCTTTGAACGTTACATTCTTAAATTAATCAAGACAAAATTTCTCTATCTCGAAATGGAAATATCGTTTTCTCAAAACTTTTAGTTGATAACACCTTTAGCTACGCTTTCAACAGCTCAATATAATACTTTCCGTTTCCGTCATGTCCAAATACATTTGATATTGCTTAACGAATGTCATTATTACATCATTTGTTAAAGTTTTCCTGTAGGCGAAAAGTTAAAACGAAAAATTTTCAATGTTTTAATATCTGAATACGTACTTTAACCGAGTTTTGAGTGAAAGGTTATTGGTCTTTTTTCTTAAGCTTCACTTTCATATGTAAGGATCCAGATGTTGATGCGATCATGATACAAATTTGTATCCTGATCACGGATACGTTTCTTTTCTTTCCATTTACGTGGTTTCCACTGCGAATTTTCCGTTTTTTGAAACTAATTCTTATGTAACTGCACACGAATCCGTATACGGCAATGAAAGGATCTCTACATGATTGGATTCTTAAAATCGTGTCCGGATGCTGTATTCGCATTAGTGTCCGCATATGTATATATGGAAACACACCTTAAATTTTAAGTCATCGCGATTTTAGCCGTATCCGCACTCGTATCCATATCCATACAAATGGAAATTTGGAATAAAGCAGATGCTTCAGAAATTCCATCAGATCAACCATTATCTGCACTGCGATGGGACGGATTTAGTCTCGTCCACCAATTAACATAACGCTGGGAGGAACATCACATAGGACCTCGAAACTTTACACTTATTGAAGTTTAATGGTTAGCCTTCAGTATATGTTTCTTTACATTCCGAGAAAAACCGTTGTAACAATAACAAATTTTTTTAATTCTACTTTGTGAATTTTCGATAGTTTTCTTTCGATAAAATCAAAGAAGCTCTCTCCAATTTTTAATTTCCCCAAGCTAGTGGTTATTTTTAATCATTGAAACATTAGAGGCAAATATTCTACAAGAAATTTAACATGCTGTGTTTTGACGAGTTTTGCTTCTCCCACCATACTGTTTGTTTTGAGGTCACCTTCCTCTGAACATTTTCTTACGAGAGTGGATAGAGTAGAAATCTATCGTTCGTAAGTGAAACGTTCCCTTATACGAGCGGTATTACGCGGGACGTAATAGTGCATTGTCAAGTGTTGGACTACATCTTGAAGAACTGTTCAGCAAAACGAGTACTTCAGTTTACAGTGCAAGTTTAATTTTTCTTTACGATTATACACGATTCAATTTTCAATGTCTTCCAAACTTTTCTTTTCTTTGGTCAAAGGTTGAATGAGATAAATCGATTTCCTCTTGTTGCTATGACTAAAAACATTAGTATCTTACTATATCTCGCAATGACTTTATAAGAAAATTTCTCGACTCTTTAAACTTCTCTTTTTGTTCGACACAGGTTTACTCCTATTTTCGAACAGATATTAACGTTGCTTGTTAAGGTTTATGGTCCACTTGGAGCTACTTGCCCTTCGTGGCTTAGTTAAGCTTTACTAACGATGTTACATCGTTTATTACACTCGTGACCATTCATTAACCATTCCTTAATGGATAATTATAGTGCAGACCAAATTAATTCAAAGTTTTCAACTAGTACTGTTATAGGCTCTTATCTTCGCAATTTTACTAACTTGTTGGTATCGTAATGAGTACAACGATTCTTGATAGAATATGGCCGAGCGGCATAATTCAATTGAACAAAGATAGAAATAATACTTCTTAAGATCTATTGGTATTCTTTGCAACAGAGTATTTTCCTAGTTAATTTCCTCTATAAAGCAGTTGGCCTCCTAGCTATCAGACAGTAAAATTTTAAGACCTGTAATAAGACGATCAATACTAGCTGAGTAATTAGATATCTGATGAGTTTTTATAAAATAAGGAGACCACAACATGCAATTTGTTTGGCTAATGGTCGTGCATTATAACTCAACAATGCACTGTTTTGGTTTGCTGGTTTTCCTGCGTCACCTGTACGTGTTCCCAAACATTGTGAATAAAATTCTCAACGCAAAATTTGATAAAATACCAATTACTAAATGCACAATGTCCACAACCGAGGCTGCCAATAAGAGACAGCGGGTCAAATACGGAGGAGAAAGGTTCGTTAGTGTTTCCAACTCTGAGCTGAACCTTTTGTTCGAAAATAGACAATCAAAGGCTACCAAAAAAGGGACAAACTGTGTAGTTAAATCTTTCAAAAGTATGTAAAATTTTTTGAAACTGTTAAAAGCTTCCTTTACACTGTATACTGCAGCAGCAAACCGAATTTATCTAACTGTTTACGTGTAAAAATGGTCCATTCAACAGTAACCCAGGTGAAAGAAATAAAATTATATAAACATGACATTCTTAAATGTTTTGTCGAGTAAAATTAAGAGTAGTTTTGTCGTACTATAAAAATGTAAACACAATACGAAGTATTTTTTTTTTTAACAGTACCTGACGAAACTGTTTCATACAATTAGAATGGTGCCAGCAGAAAGACATTGTTACCAAGCTCGAGCAAATGACAACCGGGCAACTAGACGAGAACCTCCGTCGTTTTTACGCCGAAGCGAGAACCAAGGACAAACAAGAACAGAGAAAGTCAGCGCTGCACGGCTTGAGACAGCGTATTGAAAGATACCTGAATAATCCACCTTTCAACAGAGAGATTAAAATAGCTTCAAACCCGAGGTTTACACGGTCAAACAACACACTCGTTGAAAAAAGAAAACAGCTGAAGCAAATTGGTAAAGAGAATGTCCAGCAAAAACATTGCTATAAAAGGAAATATACGTCAAAGCCAGTTAGTCTTTACAATCTTTTAGAAAAGGAAGATCGAACCATATTTAATAAAGTATCTAAACTCTGGTAGCATCCATTATTGTCATTAATGCCACATGCTAAAGAAACGGACTATAACTTAAGAAAAAAACAAGTCACAGGCCAGAAGTTAATACGAAACGTTTTAAAAACGTGTTCATAAACCGTTTGGTATTCACTTATGATTTAGTTATTGATTAACATTGTAAGTTATCTTTTAGCAAGGCATCCAGTATGAACTCACGTAGATAATATGAACTATATTACTGATTAAACATTGTAAGTTATTTTTAGTTAAGTGCATACAAGGCATATGGAATGAATTATAATGTATATAGTATGAATAATGCATATAGTATGGACTGTAACTCAAGATATGTATTTTTATCTTTTGATTCAATAAAGACTAAGACTAAGACAAATCGCCGCTGCAGGAAGAAGACCTCGCCAAGCTGAAAGCAAGCGGCGTTTTCGACCTGAACCATCCACTATCTCTTCTTCGTTGTGTGTGGTTTCACGCCGTACTGTACTGGTGTAGAAGAGGCCGCAAAGGTCAACCTTCCCTCATAGTTAACAGCTTCATCTTTGAAGTTCACAGTTCTGGTCGACGTTACGAGAAAATCACTGACAATGAACCGTCCAAAAACAATCCTGGGGGGGAAAATGACGTCTCCAGCAACGAGAAGGAAGCAAGAATGTATGCCACCGACCAAGAAGTTAATAGCTATAAAGCCTTGGCTTTCTATCTTAAAAAAGACAATTCCTACTGTCCGGTTCTTTTTCAGTATGCCGACGGGAAGAGTTGGAAGCAAACAAAAACAATCTTCTTCGAAAATCGGCCACTCGGAGTCAACAAATTGAGCAGAATGATGACCGATATCAGCGAAGCGGCTGGTATTTCGACGATTTACACCAACCACAGTGTAAGAGCCACAGCTATCACACTTTGGTCGAATGAAAGTATTCCAAACCGCCATATCATGGCAATCTGTGGTCATGGAAATGAACATAGTCTGTCCATTACAACGAATGTCCGTCATCATCACAGCTTCGGAACTGCAGCGATGTCTTGCCCCGTTCTCTCTTTTCTGGTCATCCACTTTCTGCTGCTTTCACTAGGGCACTTCACGCTCACCTATCTATCAACTCGCATACTTCTGTGGCAGAAGTGGCACTAACGTCGACAAATACACAGTTCCAGAATCTCTCCATGGCTGGCATCCTGTTCAGTTCTTGCTCAATCAGAAGTGTCCAGATTGTTTTTAAATCGAGTAGCTACTACTGAGTAAACTTGTAAATGTTAGACTGTGTGTCGGTTAATCATTCATGAATTTTTTTACATTTCTGTACTCTTTTCATGCACACTTTGTTTAAGAATTTCTCCAGGCACCAATGTTGTTGACTTCCCTTTTCGCCGCAAGAATCACGGAGTAAATAGTCTACCAGAGGTCAAACTCACTGTCTGCAGCTTTCATGTTTCTGTCCTCGCGCATGTTGCCTCAAAATCTCATTAATTCAAACGGCGCCATGTTCCTGGCAATCGTCTAGCTCACTATCCTCTAAGTAAGTGGTCTAGCGCTCGCCGAGTGTAGGTATGTGTTCTATAACTTTCGTGCTCGTCTGAACTGAATTTTTTGCACAATTGAAGTGATTTTACTGTCTTTGTCAATCTTAAGTGTGATCGCAAGGCCAGAAGAGGCAAGCAAACAAAATAGGTGATATAAAAATGTATACCAGTTGATCTTTTACAGTCAAACCGGATGTTCATGTATAGCCAACTTTTCGATGTTGGGTAGCAACAATACAATCTTCATTTAGCAAGTTGGTCAAGGACTTTGCAACTTGCAAGTCAACCAAGAAGCATGTTACCCAATGGGCGGACAACGCAATATAACTCTACAAAAGCAACCGATTCATTTTCTATTTCTTAATTAATCCAGCAATGCAGTGCATTGTACACCATGCTAAACACAAGTCCCAAGCAAGTCAAAATTTTCCGATAGCTATGACCACAAAATATTTATAACCACAATAACATCATTCCCTTCGGTATTCACTTTAAAATTGGCTAAAGTTTGTTTACGCTTGTTGCCACAACATTCACGCGTCAGATAATTCACTTGTTTGGCTACTTTTAGCTTCCTTTTGGCTTTCGATCAATCAATAGAAATGTAACTATCCGACAAAATTATGGTAAGGTCAATCTTTCCTACATTCTGCTATTTAGAAAACCCAATAATAAATGCCCCAAGCAAGCAGTAGTCGTGTCCTAATGCCTGTAATCTGAAAATAGGGCTTAAAAGGCCGGGAGAATAATAATTCAGTTTTTATCGAAGTTGGCTTAAAAAAACCCTTCATAATCATGATGTAAAGCATATGGCGTAGACATCCAATCCATTATTTACAGTACATGCCTCCATATATCTTTGACAAAATCGTGTTCATCATGGAACATCTAGCTCACTATGAAAAGGCATGCCATCAATTTTAATCAACTGACGAAAGCGATGAGTTAAGTTTAAAGGACCAGAACTGATATCTTGTAAAACCAGTCCGGAAGTAAGTGTGGATGTTGGTAAACCTATCACATAGTTAAATGTCTATAATACTGACACTATTTATACTTCTTTTTGTTTATTAACAAATCCATGTTGAAAATAGAATTTTAGTACCTACATTAAGTAACTTCGTGTTAGCTTACTTTTGAATTGCGCTTTAACAACAGCGATACATATCTCCTCTGAGCGTCAACATTCTTAGATATTTACTGTCGGGATTCCACATACTCTTTTAAGGTTCATTAGTGAGAACTGTACCATGGTGGTATGCTGTTGGAGTATGCTTGTCGGACAATAATGGTTGTGGTTGAAGAATGTGGTCGATGATCATCGTCTTATTCGAGTTTCGTTTGGGGAAAAACTGTTTCTGGTAATGACTGATGTTTCTCCGACTGTAAACCTAGAGCTAAGGATTGGCATATTTTTCCTAGCAATGTTTGTGAACTCATAAGCTTGCATAACCAGGTTTTTAACTGGGAAACTTATTTGTGCGTGCTGCAATCAGAAAACACTTCACGTGGGGTCATTTGCTACAATTGATTCTGCGACATGAAGTACGAGTTTCTCGTTCATATTTTGGGGGACTATAAAAGTCGTCAGATCTGAGTACAAGTAAAGTTAGAATATATAGAGAACAGAGCATAACACAAAAAGTATGGATTAAAATCTCATCATTACAACTACAAACAAATTTTGAAAACAGGAGCTTCGGAGTGTCAACTTCAGTGCTATCAAATGGGAAAAAAGCTCATGAAATGTAAATCCCGTTTCTATTTTCTGTTCTCCCCAGTTAAAAGAATACTGGTATACACGTACACACGAATAAATAGCACTGGTCAAGAACATTTATCGCAAGAAACCTTCTGTGCAATACAAATAAGCTAGAAAAGCTAAAAAGGAACTTTCAATAGATAATTGGTCGAGTTTATTGGGCTTTCGATTCATGTGGACAGCGTTTTGTAGTTTCGCTCATTTATGTTTCATTTGGAGGACTTCTGTACACCAAAAATGTCTACGTTTCTCGATCGCTGCAAAGCGTCTTCTTTTATACTCAACGACCAGTTTAAACTACAAGATAGCCTTTGATTCTTTTAAACCACCCGAATTAAAGACGTACCAACGAACATCAATATATGAAAGCAATTCCAGTGTCGCCCAGCTGTTGTATCACTACACATTAGCAGGTCCAACACTTCCCACATTTGTACGCTTCCATTTAACTGAAGGATTTCTTTCAAAAATGACCAAAAACATTTTGGCTAATGATCAACCATTAGTTGTCCCTTCGATGTTTCTGGAATTTTGAAGAGTCGTGCTCACCATTTTCACGAATTTTCTAACCGATCTCACCGAAAAACGTCCATGTTGGTAGATATTTGTACGCTTCTATTTCACTGAAGGATTTCTTTGTGTTCATTTTGAGTGGGCTATATCATGGTCTCTCTAGCCGTAATATTTATTTAAGAATTCGTCAAAAAATACCTCTTGGCTTCAATGTAGATTTATGGTCACTACAGTGGCACATACCTTTAATCTGCTTGCTCTCGTATATGTAACGTCCCTGAAAGATAGAATTTTGAGGCTGATTTTCTTTCTTGACAGTCAATTCAAATGGTGTACTTCTCACTTCTTTCCAACAGCATTACCTTCAAATATTAAAAAATAATTTAAAAAAAAAATAGTTATTACACGCTTTAAGATTATTGGTCTTCACTTAAAGACCTCGCTAGAGAATGATCACAAGTTTCTCTGAAGAATAGCGGCAGTTATTCATGGATAAAATATAAAGCGAGAACAAAAATTATACAGTATATCAGGATCATAACAACGGTTTTAAATGACTTTGCAAATGTCGTTTGTTTACTGTGTAGTTATTAATCCCTAATAGTCAAAAATGTCCAGAAACATTTTTGGCCAATGATTAACGACTATTTTTCCTTCGCTGTTTCTGAAATTTTGGAAGTTAATGCTCACCATTTCACGAATATTTTAACCGATCACACCCAAAAACGTCCATGTTGGCAGATATGTATTTAAGAGCACTTAACATATTTCTTGTTCGATACCGCATGTTGCCGATGTCTCTTCTCAAAATACCTTTTCCTAAAGGGATAACGACGGCAATACACTGTACTAGTTACCTTTCTCCATTCGTCTTTTCAAATTCTTGGTTTGCTTATTTGTGTATAGTCATTAATAAAAACATGGTTGGTGTAAAAACGACTTCGAAATTCAAAATGAACTTTAAAAAAATGTTGGAACTTTATTTCATGTTAATTTTGTTAATTTATTTAGACTGATATTGATAAATAGTTTTTTCTGCTACAAGTCCTTGCTCTACTAAAAACAAGGTAATGAAGAAGTTTCGACCATCTGTCTATAGCCTTAGTGTAGGCAAAGATAAATGAAAAAAACTATATAAATATACACGAGGTGATCGTGTACTCCAAAAACAGTTTATAAATGCATGTGACGATTTGTGAATTTACGTGTAGGAATGAATAAATTGTAATTGTGCGGTGCCATATTTTTCCTTTAACTGGAAGAGGTTTTCTATTGTTTCCCCATACTTTTTAGCACTGCATGCCAATATTTGAACGATATTCCCGTTCCATCACTCCCTTAATCAGTAACTCGACTATTTTCGAAATTTAGTTATTACTAGTTTTGCTCATATCTATTTTATATTTTTTATTTATACTTATCTCGAAAAATCGCGTTCTTTCCAAGAAATCTTGTAGTTGAAATCTGTTTGCTTATTGAGGTGGTACCTGATCTTTGTAAATACTTTTTCCCTCAGTTCTATTATGCTGATGAGATATTCGATTAGTTACTATTCAGAAGTAACATTGTGATTTATCTTGTGATGGGAATAGAAATTTCAATAATGGTCTGTGTTGATCGGTTTCTGTAAACGTCACTAGTAATTTTTCCATCTACTATTGAAACGGAAGAGTAAAGGGATGAGATTTGTTGGTTTGTTTATGTTGAACGGTGAATGAAATGTTTGAGTAAATGGAACTGAGAGTTTGGTTGAATGTGATGACTGCATTTCTCTTCGTAATGGAAAAACTGTCGTCAACATAGTACTTCCATTACTTTGGGAGGATAATTGGTTTTTCGATGACCTGTCCTTTAGGAGCTTTTACCGTGTAAAGATTGTGCAGTGTCCCATTAGGAAATACAGCTATCTGCTATGCACGTTGGTTGTTCCAGCATTTGATCTCAGTTACGTCAGTAAGCAATCTACTAACGAACATATTATATGTCGCGTGGTCAAACATACACATAATAAAACTACGTTAGCAAGGTTGTTTAGGGCAGCGAAATTGTCGTAGAACTGTTTGCGTGTAACACATCTCTTTAATTTTAAAATTGAACCACACAAAACTTTACTAGAAATGGTACTTACTGGGCTACGCATAGCACAAACTTGTATCTCCTTTCAAGTAGTATCGTTTATGACTTCTTTCTATCAAATATTTCGTCTACATTGAGACTGCCTCCTTAGCATATGCACGATTGTATGAAAGAAAGCTCATTATGTGCCATTGTAGACAATCCTTACACGGAATAAACTGCAACATAAGACATCTAAAAAGAAATAATCTCACCAAAGTTATTCAAAAGCTAGGTCACCAAAAGCATTTTCCATCATAAACAGGAATACTGTCACTACATTCAACTGTACTCTCAACTGTATTGACCTCAAAATTTCATTCACCTTCTAAGATGAAAGCAATCGATAAATGTCCTTTTGTCATACTGCTCTAAGGAGAGGTAATAGAATTATCACTATAGACATAATCGACGCAAATGCGCTGTCATCTGGATTTACATCACGACATATACATGCAATATCAGCACCGAGCGGACACTTGTACATCGATCGCTTTATTTACCCAGCAGAACGGATGGAATAAACGAATGAACTAATACATGTCATGACAACCTTACAATCTAATGGTTATACAGAAAAATTGATTTGCAACTTCTTCAAAGAACAATCAAGAGATGAGACACCAACCCCCCAATATTGGTCGAAATATTTTTCAAACTGGAAGAGGAAAATTGTATGTAAGGGAAATGCAGTTATTCCTTATATTAAGGGACTTTATCTTTGGCATAACAAAAAAACAAGACATCATGCTGACCAATAAACCGACGAGATAACTTCACTCCACGTGTGCGACTAACGTAGAGCTTAAACTGATGGCTCAATTGATTAAGGCAAGACAAATATGTAGCGCACGAGATCGCTAGATTTTCTTTACTTCTAGAACTTGTTACGATAATTTCGAGTAAAATTTTCGTCCTTTTTTACTTCAACGAAATTCAACAAAATATTATTACAAAATGACTGACTCGATTGTTGGAAATGGGAGTTATGAGAATTTAAAAAATTTCCTAATCCAAGTAGTCGTGACTGCATTTTTGTACACTTTCACCACGGCTTAAATAATACAATATATTATCATGCACGCTGTAGCCGCAGATAACAAAAACAAGAAATATTTCAAATAACACCGGAAATCTTAAAAGTAGTTGTTTAAGAACGGATGCATTCAACATATAATGGTAACGCAAGTCTATAACAGTATTTTACCTAAATGCAATTGCTAGCCTAGTGATGTAGAAAGGGATGCGTGTACGAACTCCTGTTGAGGCTCGAATTGCCAGTTGAAGCTCGAGTCGCCAGTTGAGGATCGAAATCATATTCGCTTCCTAAGGTAATTACTGTTAGAAGAGGAAATGCTTCGTGTAAACTCATTGGATCTGTGTTTCTGTTATAGAAGAGAGTGAATAAAGGAAAGTGAAAAGAAGAAAAAGAAAAGAGGAAATTGACACAGGGAGAACTAGTTAAAATCATCTGAAATATAATAAACAAAGATCGAAATACCGTGAAAAGATCTAAAGAAAAACTATTCTCAAATAAATTTGGCAACCGAAAGAAAATCACCCTACCTAGTATCACATCATCAACGAGAAACACGGTAGATGTTGAGAACGACACATAAAACATAAATGTCATAGTACAAACAGTCAGCAACATGGAACGACGCATTGCTATCAAGGAGAAGTTGAAAGTTATTTCGGAAAATCGTTTTCTACTTCTTGAGGCAAAGAAAATACAATGCTTCACACGCTGCATAAACGCCTAAATTTTTCTATGTTTGCTACATTGAGGTTTGGTTTGCCTTTGCTAAGGCACAATAGTTGGTACGTCGTTCAGACTCTTCCTTACATTGTCTTCAAAATCAGAACAACGTTTCCTTGTCCTGGCATGTATATTGTCGCGTCGACAAGGTTGAAACGAAATTCTTATTAGTTTCTTATCGTGTATTGCTGCGTAATACAATTTCAATCCTGAGCCTCTCGTTTAACAGTTTTTAACTTGTGGAACTGTGGAGTTTGCTACCATATTGCGTTTATGATACAAAAGTGTTGCCTTTACTAATGAGCTTGATGTTTTCCCTACCTTCACTTGACTAAACAATCAGGTTAAGCGTTTAGTTACCCACAGTGTGAGATGATACGTTCCCGTTAATATGCTACAACAAGAATTTCCATCCCCTTTGTTAAAACCACCCCTCGAATAGCAAACAGTTCTCATACAGAACCATTCTTGGAAACAATGCCATTAAAGCTATATTCGAGAATCGTGCAGGAGTTTTGAAACTAGAAAGAAAAATATGATAAATGTTAAACTTCACGTAAAAATCATCAAAATCATGGGAAATGGGTCGAAGAAATGGAGTTAGCGACAACTCAAAACCTCTTCCAGGTCATTAGGCTGTCCTTTTTAAGTACTAAAAATTGTACCGACGAATTTTAAAATTCTTACCAGTTAACATGCACAATCGCATCTACTTAAAAGTTATTTTTAAAATATAACATCTGGTCGTATGTTGATACAGCTTATTTCCACTCACCCTGAACCCCATGAAAGCGGTACACTGACAGTTGGAAACTCGATATAATACGACTTTGATAAGTGGACGTTTTTGCTTAAATTCATTCACTATGTTTAAACCTGACCGTAATTCTTACATAACTACTTACGGTTTAGTTTCCTTGGAAATACTTACTTTCAAAGTCAATTCTTAAATTTCGTTTTGCCTTCTGTGGATGAGCCTCTCTAGTGGATTGTAAGGTCTCTTCAAAACATTCTAGTACTTATGTAATAAGTGATTTATAACAACACGGTCTCTATTTTCCTATAAATTTAACACCTGGAATAACAGGGTCCAAATTCACATGTCTATGTTCTGAGTTTCTTACTGCAACCGTCTATTAGAACGAAGTATCTTTAAATCTTTGAAACCTTGAATTTTTTGAACTTATTAGCACTCCATATATTTCATATATAACGAATCTCAAGCTTTCCGCTCAGGTATTCTAGATGGGAGGGTCATCCTTAGGTATAAGTTTATAGCATATCGTGTTTGGCAGTGGATAAACCTTACGGAGATGGGTGATATAAACTTCCTATTTTTTGTTTATTAGTACGTTGATATCATGGTGAGTGGTAATTAAGATAGAGTAAAAGAAGTGAGAAAATTCCACACTAAAAGGAAGACTAGACTGTTACCAAAGTTTACGTACTTTTGGACCAATCTATTGACCAATTTGCATTCCCATGTAATTTCGTTTAAGTCGAACCTGCTGAAATAAGATGTTTTGTTAGAAAATATGTTGAAACGTGTCCCAAATTATTACGCTGGAAGATGTCACCTTTTGAGATGTTACGTTATGCTGTAACATACTAATTTTTATGACCTTAAATCAAATGAGCTTAATTCCTTTCTGCCACGAGTTTCTCTCAGGCGCGTAAGAATTCAGGCATTTGCAAAAATAAAGTAACCTGCTGTTAACAACAGTTTGATAATAGAAGAGCTATTTACATAGAAATGACGCCATGTACGTCGAAACACAGTACGTAATGAAATTTAATTGTAGATGTTTATGACCCATTTTTGACATTTGGGTACCAATCGTCATGTTACAAAGAAACACGTTACGTTCTGTTACAATAAGGTTATCGTGTAGGACGTTACACTGAAACGTAATTAGATTACAAAGTACAAGACATTAATCTGCAAGACATCATGTTAAATGTTATTGGTTTGTAAACAGATATATTATTTTCTATGGCAGCAGATTATTATAAGTAATACCATGACATGAGGAAAATTAGTGAATGTAAAATGAGTTGTTCTATTTGTAAATCAGTTCTAATTAAAATGAGTTGTTCTATGGTTAAATGCCACTTTTGTTACATCAAGTAACGTTTGTTACATCAACTATTACTCGATGTTCACTCATGTATGTTAATGAGGACTTATTAGAAATTTTGCACGTTTTAAAGGAAAATTGGTAAAAGTATGCATGATTATGAGGGTATTTAGGGATTAAATCTCACCTTAGGAACAACAGAAACTGAGGTCATCATGCTATTACATAGTAAAATACTACATCACGTTTCAAGATACACCACGTTTAAAGATAGCACATTACGATCTAATATTGCACATTAGGTTATAAGGCCCTATATTGCGACCTAAGGTCTTATAATACAATATGTTGTATGACAATGCAGTACGTTGTACGATTTTACATATAAAGATTACGTTGTCATGTGCTTCATTTTAATACAATGAAGAGATATCAACGCGTATTTATTCGTCATTACCGTCACCTACCAAACACCATACGAATAGATAGAGACACTAAGACAGTGAGCTAATTACAATTCTCTGCGGGATATCACTCACCAATTACTGTAACGTGCTTTTATTTTCCAGGTTATGCAATATTTCAGATCACTGTACTCATATTTTTTCATGCCTTCGAAATTCTCCACTAGCTTTCGTTAAGTTCATAAGTTTTCGTTTTACCAAAGTCTAATAAATATTCATTCAAACTTTTCTAAGCAATACCAATGCAAGTGGAGAATACCTTATTTCAGTGATGCGGAAAACAAACAATCCTCTCTTCAGGACAAAGGGGTCATGGAACTTACAAGTCATTATAGCAAGGATATGTATGTCATGTATGGGATGTCTAGTTTCATGAGGTGCACTTCCATGCTACACGTCAATAGATGTTGTTAATTTATTGCAATTATATAGAAGCTTTCTCAATAAATCGCAGAGCTGTGTACATGATTTGATATCACGGACTATCTGATTAACATATCGACCAAATCTAAACATCTAATAAACAAAGAGTTAAACTACAGAACGATAAACGCCATTCTTCACCACTTTAGTTTTTACAAATCACACCAAATTAACAGAACTTTCTCTCATAAGCTAAAATGGTAACAAAACGAACTTACAGATCGTTATTCGACTAGATATTTTCTTATATTAACAGTAGTTTGTCCACTAAGAAGTAGACTTAAATCGATTGTTTTGTAGGCAGTAAAGCAAATTCATCCCATTTAAAAAACTTCATGATCAGCTCACCTTTTACTTATTTCTCAATTAATACGATTCTGATGGCTTTAAAACTGATGTTGGCTGTATGATGAATGATATACCAGAAGTCGGACAAATGAGGACTAGTTCGCTGTTAAAGCATCTCGCTCGTTCCGTCTGTACATCTATAAACATCTCAGTCTCAAGTTTCAAGAGCGGAGGTATAAGGTTCTGTGGACAATTTAGTACCAAGTACCACCTATACATCGGGAGTAAAAAGGCAGACTTAAAGTACACAGTAATATTACATAAATGGGCCTGAGAGTAAGGATGAATCATATTTTATAGCAATGTTTTCATACGTCAAAGATTTTCTTATTTGCATATCTTTGAAAACGGGATGTCTCGTCAAATGAAATGAGTCAAGTGTGGTCAATGACATTTTCAGTCATTTAACAGTTCTGTCAAAGAAGGGCAAGTAAATTTTCCTCTCAGTTCCTAAAGTTAATATGTGTAAATAAGTTTTAGGTCTATCCTTTTTTTATTTTCTATTTTTGAGTGACGTTTGAGTGTGTACTTGAAATAGTTAAATGTACAAAGTGGTTATCGAGTCGTATGAACCAGACAATTTGAAATAATAAATGATCCTTTGGTAAATCTTTAATGGGTAATCGAATGTTAAAATATAATTCAATTTGCGACGTAGTGGCGTCGTGCGAGATGGCGAAACACCGGATATCATGACAGTGCAGAGACTTGGAATTTTCACACTAATAAATCGTCAATACAACAAATAAAGAAAGCCAAATATCTTATGAAAACAGGATTTTCGCCTTTATTAACTAAGTTTGTTATTGCTAAGCCTGATCGTACAACCGATAGATCAAAAGTGAAAGTGATTCTCCAGCCTATTGTTGAACAATGCAAGAGGCGTTGGTAACTCTTAGTAAATCACGAACTAGCGGCGAAGAAGGAAAAGATTTTAAAGAAGCGTATTTCTACGGCACGGAGTTTGACAAGTAATAGGGTACTACGGTTACGATCGTCTCCGGTAACATGTCGTTGTCATACGGCGAAGAAATCCGGAGGAAGGAGAACTATTTCATATCATTTGTGGACAACCAGTGAAACATTTTTGCGAATTTTGTGCAGAATAAAACAAAATGAACATTTCCAATCTAATCTGCAAAAAGCAACATTTGTTCTCAAAATTTTGCACACCATCTAGTCCCATACCACCCAGATTTCTCTGCTTGAGTTCTCAAGTGTACTGTGCATTCTGAAATTAATTTTCTTGGTAGTGCAATAGCAGACCTGATGGTTTGTCAGACTGTATTTTGCTTATGGACTACTTTTCCTTCAAAACATTTTGAAACTGCCTTTAGTTCGGATTTTCAGATGGAGACGAACGCAGAGCAGAAAATAACTTCCTTACCTTGCTTGGTTACTTTAACCACTGCAAGTGAGGATCAACGTTATTCTGTTCGTCCATTCATACTGAAAATTCATTAAATAATGAGCTGTGTCTATGTTTGCATCAAGTCATAACTGCATTTTATGAAAAATCACTTTGAGGCCAATTCGATAAAATGGTGACAAAAACACAAGTCGAAGGAACTGTTCAAGTAATCTTTGCACGATTCTAATGCAGAAATTGTAACCAAAATTTTTGCAGTGTAAAATTGAGCTGCACATTTACGTCTCGTTTGGAAACGTGAGAAAAATTAAGGAAAAATGTCGGTCATACTGGATACACAGACCTGGTTGCTCGCATCCTTCTTTGACAGCCACTACTCATGGTTAGCGAGAGCTCTTAAAATTCCTAATATAAATATTATGGAATATTAAAATTTTGTAAAACATAAACCGAAGGAAAACATCATTAGAATTTATAGGTGATAATAGCATGACTACTGACGTGAACTAGTTGATGATTTTTAACGTCTTTTTATTAAGCTATTACGGAGTTGTATCAAGGATAAAAGCATCGCTAAAAGTGGTATTTAAACACTTTCGAATCAATGTACTTCATTTTAAATTAACAACTTAAAACAGTGCAATAAATAACATAAACTCAGGGGCAAAATTAACAAGTAAAAGTGTTGTCATTGGTAGCAGATTTTTTATTAAAAATTACTGCTTTTCTTGTAGGGAAATTCGTCCATATATTGATATGGGAAATGAGCTAATGCACAGTATGAAGTGGATCAACTCATCAGTCACCCAAATACAATCTTTATTACAAGGAATGCAGCTCTATAGGTCATTATAGTGCCAAGATGCAATCAACACTGACAAGATGCGTTTAAGTACCTTAATTCAAAAATTACACGCTACCATTTAACACAGTGTTGTCGCTGGTGCTTGGACAGAGACCTATTACAGATTTTCCGATGTAAGACCGCTTACCGATGTAAAAGCGAAACGGAGTACAATTCATTCTAGGTAAAGCCGATCATTACCTTAGAAATGTCAAATTTTCTTTTGGGTGAGAAGAATAGATCAGTAATACACAAAACGACGAATATATACCAATTCACAGTGTTAGGGTGTTATTTTTAGAAAGCCAGTATACCATTACCCCGAATTGAAGAGAATCGTCAATTTCGGAGGAGTCCATGTAAGGCGCACAAAGAAAGTGCTTCATTATACGTTTACTCCGAAAATCCCTGAAGAGATACGACACTCTCGTAGTTGCTATTTGTATTGATGGTGCTGTAAGGTGTCAATATTGGACGCCCAACTGATTCCTGTGCGAAGGCGAAACCAGTTCGAACATGGTTAGTTACGATCCGTTGCCTCAACCAACGACTGGAACTGATCATTAGTGATAGTTTGCAGCGAAATTCATCCTTGAAACGCTCGGATGAAATGATAAATAATCATCAATACTATTAAGAAAAGGGCGCACGAAATCCGATTAGCCCAGAGGCTGTCATACACATAAGTGTCATTTGTTAACAGCAACGAAATCAGGGTCTGGCCACGTCACTATCCTAGAATGCGATAGATAATTTATGAAATACCTTACATTACTGCTGTTTCCTTGAAAATATGGCTGAGGCTGATAACAGGACCTGATCTCAAGTCCCATTTGAAAGGCTATCTCATCGAGTGGGGGACGTACAGCCATCTCAGCATCCTGGAACTGTACTGCATAGTCTTCCATCTTACTTATTACCTACATTTTATTCTTATTTTAACTTCTTTTACTCGAGTCTTGTTTGAGCGTGACAATTTAGGGTCAGTGTATGTTCTTAACATATGTAATTGATGGTCTTGTATTTGATGGTCGTGGTTCATTAAATAACGCAACACTAACTGCTACAACAAAAAATATCTTTATGAAAACACACTTCATATGAAGGGTAAAAGTGATGTAAAACCAAACGACGCAGGTTTATATTTAGATCTGACGAGCAAGGTATTATACCTACACAAAATTTGGATGCAACACAATATTCCCCTCAAGGACAAAATCCGGCAATGGAGACATCATCTATCTTCTCCATTTTAATCTTTCCAGCAGATCTATCGGTTATAATTAGGACATTTACAAACAGATTAATAGTTGTACCATTGAAAACCCTGTAAGTCCTGTGGTTGCGAACGTGCATGTACAGTATGCAGGGTAGAAATTCAGTAACAAGCTATCGACACCATGACCATCCACTCTAGCTTTGGAAACGCTATGTTGACGATTGTTACAGCATCATAAAGAAGAACACAGTTTATAGCTCCTACGAAACTCTCAATTCCATAAACTCTCAGATATCCTTCATTATCAAACACGAAAGCAATGGCCAATTGGTCTTGCTTGACACTTGGCCAACTGGACGAAGTTACAATTGTAAGGTCAGCGTTTACAGGTAGCCAACACTCATGGAAAGATACTTCTTTTATCAATTACACCATGACAAATTACAAAAGATAGGCACTTGAAACACGCTAGTTCACCGACGTTTTTCCCTAACAACGACAGCCGAAGATAGAACAGAAATTGAGCACGAAACAATAGCACTACAATGAAATGTTTATTCTAAAAAATCATATCTAATATAGTAACTAGTAAATATGAGGAGCTAGTAAAGATATTTTTTCAAATAATATAGGACAATTACACTGGCGACGATCCTTTTCCACTCCAACAATCCATACGTCAAAGGTATAACCTAACCTCTAACATGAATCTAAGGAAGTTTCCACATCAAAGTAAGCAATAAATCTCTGCAAAACCTTCAACATGAATTCCCATTACCCAGATGTAGAGATTTTGGTGAAAAAGAAAACAATGTAAACTATCCAACTAATACTCTGCGCACACTATTTTTGGACTTATGTTGGAGAAATTGGAAGATCATTTGAAACAAGGAAGAAGGAACATATGCTGAACGATAATATCCCTGCAAAAATTCAAAAAGCACTAACCATGCATGGACTCACACACATACCATTAACTTTAAACATAGACATGTTAACGACAAAGGACGCAATCGCATAACAAAAGACATCGCCATGATTTATGTAGCAAAAAAGAACTTGAAGCCACTTCCTCAACTGGGTTTGCTTCTCTCACGTAAACAATGTCACCGCTGTTAACAAAAACATCGTCCTAATATATGCAAGATTTCTGTTATTGTAGCTATATTTCACGATTATTACATCTATTAAGTCACCTACGAATACAGTGTATTTTTATCACGTCTTTTCGTGTTTCTCATAATTTATCGCCCGTTTAAGGCAACAGCTCTTGTAATCGAATGGTCAAATGAAAAACATTGGGTCTGAGAACACTTAACAAATATCCTTAATACCGTATGTATTTACTTGACAGTGCTTCCTGTACATTATTAAATGACATTATTGTAGTAGCAGCAGTTACAGTATATACACCTTTTGCTGTTCATTACTAAAAAATATACTAACATTAACGCCCACTTCAAACTCATTAAAGCGAAAATACATTCATTTTGTTCAATGAGCTTTCATTAGCGTGGATACACAACCATTTGCAACGAAGGGTATTGCATAGCGCCAACAGACTACCATTAACACCATTCTACTATACATTAGGGATAATAAAATTTCAGTTAGGGAAGAGAAATGTCTTGCCTAATTGAAATTTAATTATCCCTAATGTATAGTAGAATTGTGTTAATGGTAGTCTGTTGGCTCTATGGAATGTCCGCTGGAGGAAATGATTGCGTATGAACCCTAACGAATTTCGATTCAATAAAATGAACGTATTTTTTGCGTTAATGAGTTTGAGGTGGGCGTTAATGACAGTATATTTTCTGTTAACGAACAGCAAAATGTGTAGCCGTAGAAGTAGTACAAAGAACAAACGTACAAATAGTTGTGATAGTGGTGGTGGCAGTGGTGGTGGTTGTGGTGGTGTTGGTGATGGTGGTAGTGGTTGTGGTAGTGGTATTGGAAGTTGTGGAGGTAGTGGTGGTGGTAGTAGTGGAAGTTGTGGTGGTAGTGGTGGTGGTAGTAGTGGTGGTAGTGGTCGTGCTAGTGGTCGTGCTAGTGCTAGTGGCAGCGGTAGCAATGAAGGCAGCCTGTCTCCATTGTTGTTCATTGTGGCCCTAATCCCACTATCTACTGTGTTACAGGAAGTGAAAGCTGGCTATGATCTGCGAAAAAGAAAGCGCTTTTTAAATCATCTGTTCTTTATGGATGATTTGAAATTATTTGAAAAGAACGAAAAACAAGTTGAAACCCTGGTAAACACTGTTCGAATTTTCAGTAACGAAATTGGAATGGAATTTGGGATTAGTAAATGTGCTGTGCTGATAATGAAGAGGGGCAAATTGCGTATACGTGAAGGCATTGTTTAACCAGATAAGCAGATCATCAGAGGGCTTGAAGATGACGATGAGTATAAATATCTAAGGATTTTAGAAGCAGATTACATGAAGCACAGAGACATGAAAGAAGCTTTATCCGAAGAGCATTTAAGAAGGATAAGAAAGCTACTAAAATGAAATTTATTTGAGGAAATTTAGCGAGTGCCATTAATGCAAAAGCAGTTTCGTAAATAAGTTATGGGGCAGGTATTATCTGCTCGAGTAAGGAAGAATTAGGAATTTTTGATGTAAAAATAAGAATGCTGTTAAGTGTTTACAGATCACTCCTTTGACAAGCAGATATAGCCAGACTTTATGTAAAGAGATGACAAGAAGGTAGAGGTTTGATAAGCATCTAGGACTGTGTTAATATTGATGTTGGCAGTTTATATAGGTAGGTGGAAGCTAGTAAGGAAAAGTTGCTTATAGCTGTTAAAAATGAAAATATCTTGGATAAAGGAGAGGAGAAGGAAAGAATTAGACTGGAGAGATTAAACAGCTACAGAAGAAAGGCATTGCACGGACAATTTGTATGGGGTACTGAAAACATTAGAGATTCAGAGTCCTGGAATTGGTTGAAAAGTGCAACAATGAAGAAAGGGATGGACGTTCTCCTAACTGCCGCACAAGATCAGGCCCTTCGTACAAACTACATCGACAATAAGATAGATAAACTAGGCGTGTCACCAACGGGGAGCCCGTCTGGGGTTCAGAAATCATTTTCTGAGTATCAAGCTTGAAGATCGTTCATCTACCTCAATATATCCAAGCTCTCAAGTTTCTCAAAAATCAAACTGCTTCAATCATTATTAACATATAGTGGCTTACGCGTAGGTCGTACATACAGTTGCAATCAAAATTATTCAACCCCCAACTGGAATTGAGGTTTTATGGGATAAATATATTTTTCAGGTGTTTGTATTGAACAAATCACGTAAACATAGTTTAAAATACTTTAAAAAAATCATTTATTACTTTGGTTTCTTCATACTTCACACAAAATGCCACTTTGAATAACTACAACAGTGTCAAAATTATTCAACCCCTTTTTCACAAGCATCTTTAGTACTTAGTAAAGCATCCCTTTTCTTTTATGACATGCTTCAAACAAGATTCATAGCTAGCTATTAGCTTTTGGCTGCGTTGCGGAGGAATCCTAGCCCATTCCTCACAGGCAAAGGTCTCTAGTTCCTTAATGTTTTTAGGTTTGCACGCTGCAACCGCCTTCTTCAAATCCAACTAGAGATTTTCAATGGGATTCAGGTCTGGTGTCTGTGATGGCCATTCTAATATCTTCCAGGACTTTGTCTGAAACAAAGCCTTGGTGGAAATTGAGGTATGCTTCGGATCACTATCCTGTTGGAAGCTCCAATGACGCCCAAGCTTCAATTTTCTAACAGATGGCAAGATATTTTCTTGGAGGATTTCCTTGCTATTTAGCCGAATCCATACGTCCTTCCACACGCTGAAGGTCTCCTGGGACAGAGGAAGCAAAACAGCCCCAAAGCATCACTGAGCCACCACCATGCTTTACTGTGGGGAGGGTATTCTTTTCAGCATGTGCCTCATTCTTCCTCCTCCAGACATAGCGTGGATCCATTGCCCCAAAAAGTTCTAATTTCGTTTCATCGCTCCAGAGAACAGAATCCCAAAACTTCTTGGGCCTATTGATGTAGTTTTTTGCAAATTGGAGGCGTTTTTTCTTGTGCTTTTGAGTTAGAAGTGGTGTTCGTCTTGGAGTTCGGGCATGAAGTCCTTCAGCATTTAGTGTACGCCTTATTGTGGAGAGTGACACCTGAGTGCCTGTTGCTACCAAGTCTTGCTGCAGGTCTTTTGCCGTCAGACGAGGGTTTTTATCCACCTGTCTCCTCAGGGCTCTTGTGGCAACCGGTGAATGTTTCTTTCTGCCACGACCAGGTAATGTATCCACAGTTTCGCTTACTTTAAACTTGCGAATGATACTTCCGACTGTGTCTCTTGGAACATTCAGTGCCCTTGCTATCTTTTTGTACCCTTTACCTTGCTTGTGCAATGCAATGATCTCTTCTCTGAACTTTTTAGACAATTCCTTTGATTTCGCCATATTCTTCACATTTCATACAACATCAGCATCACAAAACCAGGTGATTAAAAGTTTCTGACACCTGCATACACAATGCAAGTAATAATGACTTTCATCAGTTGTTTCAGTTGTGGTTGGGACTGCCCCTGATTTGCACATGCGTGTTCTACTGAAGACTATTTTCAAGGGGTTGAATAAATATGAAACTGTAGTATGCACTGAATGTACGACTTGGTGTTGAATTTGGACAAAACCTCTCAACTGTTAACTTCATTTAACTATTTGAACTGCTCTTGCATTCATTGTTGAGCACAAACACCTAAAAAAATATCATGATGCCAAAAAACCTAATTTCCAGTGGGGGGTTGAATAATTTTTATTGCAACTGTATATATCGAATTTGCACTTTACCTCGTCATCTGTGTCTCAGTAGCTCAATGGTTAGAGCGTCTAACCGGTCATCAGAAGGTTGCGGGTTCGATCCCCGTCTTGGGCTCAGAAATCATTTTCTGAGCATCGACCTTGAAAATCGGTCACCTACCTCAATGTACTCACAAATATTAAGGATAAACGAAATTTCACCAAATTGACTGCATGAGAAACTTGAAACTCGATACAGGAATAAATGATTTCTACTTTGCTACCTCTGGCTGATATAATGGTGTTAAATTTCGAAAATAATTCGTAAAAGTGCACACATCACGTGAGCTATTCTATATACCTACGTATCTTCTTTTTCAGCCATCACCACTACCACAACCACTTTGCCCTGAGGGTTGACTAGATCTATTATTTCTGTCGGTTAAAAAAAAAAAAAACAAAACAGAATTCCTTACGAACATTTTGTATTGGAGGTCTTTGCAATATTTAAATTTCGCTGGAGCTTATTTAATAATTTTTTTAATTTGATAATTCAAACGCAAAAGGAATCCGCGACAGTCAGGCTTAATGTACTGACAAATGTACTGGATGTGCCGACGGACGTAGTCAGGACGAAAAGTGGAAGGACAACTGCCCCTTCCTGGCTACGCAAATGTCTGTGGGGCGTTTATTCCGTTCCAAAGCCTAGGTGTCGTAACACAAATAATGACAATGCTAATATATATTTACTAGGAAATGATACATTACTGCACAGTTGCAATACTGGTATTTTCCCTTCCTCAAGTAGAAAACTGGGTAGTAATGTTTGGAAAAACATTCAGCAAATACAAATGTGTGAATTCACGGTTTCCCTGTATAATTATTGAAGTTTCGTTAGTGATGATGAACCCAGTCATGTTTCGTACTTGACGTGAATCTTAACATCATGAAGAAGCATTTTCTGCATTTAGAGCCGATTTGTGGAAGACAGCGTATTAACAAATTAAGGGACAAGCACCCTACATTGCTGAACAAAATCCTTTGGTATTAGGAATAATAAAACTTTAAACTGTGCCCTTAATAGGTCAATCACATTTACCAGTTAACCCATTAAGGAGCAGGCACCATGCTATGTTGAATAAATTAATTTCATATTTGTTACAACATAATTCTAAAGGGTACACTAATCCCCAAGAAGGTAAATCAAAGCTGTTAATGCATTAACTTCATCACTAGTCCCTTTCAGTTTTACTCATAACAAATGTACGAAATTTTAATAGTAAATGGAAGATATTTTGGACAGCTAGGAAGTTAACAATTCATCACCAAATCTGGCTAAGATATCTTCTCTTAATCAGCAAAATTATGTAGCAACAGTGAGAATAAAATTATTATTGACCACTTTTAAGAGTGATTGATGGAGACACCACATGTTTTAACCCTTTAAACCTAGTCAAGATTTCTCCATAGCTAAAAATACATTATGAACTGTGCTTTAGAAAGGAATATATCATAATGAAACTGATAGTCCATGTCTTGAAATATGACTGGCTATAACAGTTGAAAATTTGTTTTATACAGCAGTTCCAGACCTCTAGTAAATAACATCTAGACAAGTGCAGTTCACAGTGACTCAAAAAATTCACTTCAAGGCAGTTGCTATTCTGCCTCGATGTACTTAAAAACGTTCTCCAAACCTCGCATGTAAGAAAACAAACATTTGTATATATCTTTAAAAATATGACAGCAAACCTTTTAATGAAGATGAGAGGTAGTCTGCATAATTAGATACATTTCAAGGAAACATTTCCATGGCAATCAAGTCATCCAACTCTTATGGCTGCCATGTTCGCACCATTTAATTCTATTTCTTAAATTTTTGAAAACTGAACATAAATTATACTTTTTTATAAAGTCTAAATGTCGTAGCCAACACCTTTGTTGTCGAAACATCGATGCAAAGAAGTTAAAATGATGCAAATTTTCTTTGACCCAATCCCTGAGGATTTGCATCAAATTTTTTTGAGGAAATTTAAAAAAAAAATCCTTCAAAAATAATTAAATACACTCTTACTAATTAAATACCTTAATCCATAAATAAGAAACATGTCAGCAACCATATACTTTAAATACTGTAGTTACATGGAGTTGTACATTATTCAACATACCATCACACGTAATCAAATTACATGCACTGTACTTAATTATACCTAGTAGACTGTATTTTTAGCTAAGTTTAGCAAAAAATATTACCTAAAAATTAATACAAGGACAGAGATGTTTTAAAAAGGTGAGGAGGAGCCTAATGACACTGGAATGTAACCAAACACAGCAGGCAAATAATGTGCTGGAGGGTTTTGCATGATATCTTTCCAACAAATCTTCTAAAGCAATATGGCTGTTGTATGGTCTAGGAGACATTTCTGATGAATAAACTATGCCATCACATGTCTACATACCTTACAATAATTTTTGTTAATTATTAAGCTTTGAAATACAGCAGAATTACAGACAAAGCATAGTGGCAGATATCCTTAGTTAATTGCATTTTGAAATGTCCAAAGTATTTTTCCTTATATCATGCATATTCTATACTGCATTTTTTGACAGAAATGGAGGGTCTACCCAAAACATTAAAACTGGGGAGCAAAAGCCTCCTTGCCTCCCCACACCACATATTTGGCTCATAAGTAATTGTTGTATGAACACCACAACTCAGCACTAACTAAAGCTAAGTCGGTGGAAAGAGCTTTACTTGTTGCACGTTAGCAACGAAATGTCAGTAAAGCTTGTTTAAACTAACATGTCTTGTCATTTGTCGCGTTTTATCCTGTCATGGCTATTCACGTTCTAATTTTGAGCCGGGCATTAATATTCATCCTACGACAAGTTAGCATTGCCACAAACATGTCAGGTACACAGAACATAACTGCAGCATAAATACTGTGTAATGCAAAAAACACATTGACATCCTCATATACAATGGTCATGCAAACATTTTATTTTCCACTGCCATCTTATTTAATAATTCTGCTCATTCACTTCAAATTCATATACGTTTTTCCCTTGTAATAAATTTTTAAGCTCAACCAGAATTACAACAAAACAAGTAACTCTATATCTTTCCAAGTAGTAATTAAACGAAGCAAAAAAATCAAAGCAACGCACATTCAAATTAAACTAAAACAAATTTCACAAAATAATTACAAAACTGAAGCTAAAGAGAATTTAAAATAATAAATAATCGGAAATTGGCAAGGCTTCATGGGGAAATGCTGCTCAAGAGGAAACTTCAGATCAACTTTCATCATTTATATAAATGCTCAATCAATCTTTTTCATTTGACATTTCAATACGATTATGTATGAGAAGAACCGTCTGTGTGCAAAAGAAACTAACAATTGTCTATGAGTAAATCTAAAGTATTTACCTGAACTACAGTATTTTTTTTTTGGTATAAATCGCCGTTAGTGATTCCGATTCCGTTCCTTCCTACCAAACGTTGTCTTCGGTTTCCCTACTTTTATAATCTAATCGCACCTCCTAGGAAGCTGGCTATGCTATTACATGTACGGGCACAATAAATATTTATGATATGCGGTCAATCTCATGTTAGCATGGACACCGGCCCGCGTTAAATTGTCAAAATTGCATGTTTTTCCAATATGGCCAGCATGACGTCATGTGTAAACTATCCAGTACAAGCGTGCCGTTCAAATTCTTAAACAGGAAACGCTTGTTACATACAATTCTACATCTCGATATCGCGATTACCGGGTAATCTTGAAAGTAGCCGCACAGTCAAAATACATCTGCATTCGAGAGCAAACATCAATACATTTTGCTTTTTAGGATCTAGTTATTCCAAGTTCCAGTCAGACCTGGGTGTATTGTCTCTAAACTTATAAATATTTGGGCATGTCGATAGCAGAAACTTAACACTTTAGTTTTCAGCTTCATGAACGATAGGCAAAATAAATCAACGGTCGTTTTACTAATTTACAGTTTAATATGAGAACAGACGCTAAGTTTGCAAGTTAAAATCTTCCTGAAATTTGCTGAAATTTCAATATGGACATCATTTTTTGTAGGGAGAACAAAGTTTCCGAAAGAAATTATGATTGTTATCACCAGTTTCCATAGTTTTCTGTGAATGAAAAGTTTCGTTTAGAATTTTTAGAGGAAGTTTTAGAGATGTATAACAGCACGATAAACCTAAATTCATATTATTCAAAACCTTTTTCATTACTTGACTTCGCAAAAGGTAAGGAATGATAGATTTTGATTTAATTAAAACTATTTTTGGTTAGTTTCGTTTTGTAAAGATGTGCGATAGTTTCGCAAAACGAGTTTACCATACACTAGACGATACAACTGAGACTAATGAAAAACATTAACTTGAAACTAACTTATTGCGAAAGTGCAGAACTATTGCGCAAGATCTGATCATGAAAGATCACTAAACTGAAATAAGTATGCCAGTAAATAAAACTTACTCAAAGGAACTAAAGACAAAAATAAAACTAAAGTACAAAAATAGCAATATTAAGCAATTAGAAATGTAGTACTGTGCTTATTGTGCAACTGTTTATCACTTCACCTCTCCGTCGTAACAAAAACCAAAGTTAAAAATTATAAAATACGTGGCAATGGTACCAGCTAGTAGCATTTTAAATGAGCTTCAATTGTTTATTTCCACGACGAGACAAAGTCTATGTAAAAGTCTAGAAACCCTCTCCACTTTCTCAGCATGAGACATCGTACACTACCGCATCCTATTTAGTTATAACAACAGTGGTACCTGATTTTTTTTGTGCCAACACAATTCATTAAAATCCACACTCTAACTATGCTAAAGTCTGCACAAACTGCGTTAAATCACAAAACGTCATGTTTCTAAACTTCTTTTTAGTTCGTGAGTTGCCTAGGGTCTCGTTTCTTGTTAAGTTAGTCGTGATACATTATCATCGATCGCCTTTTAGAATTCATAATTACTCTGGTAAACCAACAAAAGTAAAACGTAAAATGAACAGGTGTACCTTGGCATATTGCACTAATAAAATAATTGGAAATCAGGGTATATTTTAGATGTATAGAAACGGTAATTTTTAAACCCTAGTCAAAATATCGATATTCCAAAATTCGATCTGTTAATGCCACTAATGATAGTTGACCCACGAACGTTATTTTATTTCATCCTTTATGAGCATGAAGATTCTGAATTAAGACACACAAATTAGGGAATTCTACGTTATCATTACAGTACTTCAAAATATTTTTCTGTTACTTTCTGAAACGTTTTTGACAGAACCATGGCGTAAGAAGCGAGGGGACTACAAATGCTTCACTCTCCTAATGTATTCAAATGCAGGGGCTGAGCTACCCCACAAAATGGGCCAATGATCACAAAAGTAGTTGCTTATCTTGTCTGGACCCAAAGCAGCTTACGAGATTTTGAACTGGTAGCCAGTGCAGCTAGACCGCAATAGAGGAGCGCAGATTTCAGCAAGAAAGTTTGAAGCTGTTGAAGCTGTTGACAGCATTCTAAAAGCGTTTAAAAATATGTTATTCTTCCAGAAGTATATGTTTTTCTATGCTAACTTCTGGCCCACAAAATCAAATTCGTTCCTACGCTACGGGATAGAACACCATATGATTTCCTGTAAAATTGTGCGGTACTAGCCATGTTTTGTAGGAACTTTTAATTATTGATTAAATTATTAAATTAAATTATTTTAATTTTAATTAACGGCCAATGGTTTCGGGTACCTATTTTGTTAAAATTTTAATCAATCGCGAATCGGGGCTTAAAGTTGTGTAAGGTGGGGTAAAATTGATCATCCGGTTTTTTCAAACCTCTCTCTATTAGAGTTTTACTGAGATATTTTTCCCCTTTGCTTGTGGGAAAGAACCTTATGGTCCTGTTCCTCCCTCCCCGAACCTACACAGTTTTTACTGGGAGACATCTTTTTACTAACAATGATCTAAGCCTTCTAAAAATTATTTTCAACTCTTATAATCAAAAGCTGACCAATTCTCCTCGTTAGGTTAAGATTACCAGTGCCAAATTAATCTCTTTATTATAGGAGTTTTGGCTCCAATCAAATCATGGATATCCCGAAGGATCTTTTCCTTTCAACACCAAAGCTTACAACAGTGTAAGTACTTGAAGTAGTCGCTACATTCTTTCTAGGCACCAATGGTGATTATATAGATTCGAGTGCATCTGATACGACCTTTTAATTTTGGTTCGTTTCAGGGGGATAAAATATTTCATTAACCACCATATAAACCTTTCCACGTTGTATTCTTAAATTAGCCAACACAAAATTGCACTATCTCGAAATGAAAATATCGTTTTCTCAAAATTTTTAGGTGATAACACCTTTAGCTACGCTTTCAACAGCTCGATATAATACTTTCCGTTTCCGTCATGTCGAAATACATTTGATATTGCTTAACGAATGTCATATTACACCAATTGTTAAATTGTTCCTGTAGACGAAAAGTTACCACGAAAAATTTTCAATGTTTTAATATCTGAATACGTACTTTAAGTGTGTTTTGAGTGAAAGGTTATTGGTCCTTCTTCTTAAGTTACACTTTCATTTGTACAGATACAGATATTGATGCGATCATGATACAAATTTGCATCCTGATTTCGGATACGTTTCTTTTCTTTCCATTTACGTGGTTTCCACTGCGAATTTTCTGTTTTTTGAAGGTAATTCAAATGCAACAGCACACAAATCCGTATACGGCAATGAAAGGATCTCTACATTATCGGATTCTTCAAATCGTGTCCGCATGCCGTATCTGCATCAGTGTCCGCATACGTACATATGGAAACACACCTTAAATTTTAAGTCATCGCGATTTTAGCCGTATCCGCACTCGTATCCGTGTCAATACAAATGGAAATTTGGAATAAAGCAGATGCTTCAGAAATTCCATCATATCAACCTTTATTTGCACTGCGATGAGACGGATTTAGTCTCGTCCACCAATGAACATAACTCTGGGAGGAACATCACATAGGACCTCGAAACTTTACACTTATTGAAGTTTAATGGTTAGCCTTCAGTATATGTTTCTTTACATTCCGAGAAAAACCGTTGTAACAATAACAAATTTTTTTAATTCCACTTTGCGACTTTTCAATAGTTTCCTTTAGTTAAAATCAAAGAAGCTCTCTCCAATTTTTAATTTCCCCAAGCTAGTGGTTATTTTTAATCATTGAAACATTAGAGGCAAATATTCTACGAGAAATTTAACATGCTGTGTTTTGACGAGTTTTGCTTCTCCCACCATACTGTTCGTTTTGAGGTCACCTACCTCTGAACATTTTCTTACGAGAGTGGATAGAGTAGAAATCTATCGTTGTTACGTGAAAAGTTCCCCCATACCAGCGGTATTAGGCGGAACGTAATAGTGCATTGTCAAGTATGGGAACACCTCTTGAAAAATTGTTCAGCACTACTAGTACTTCAGTTTACAGTTCAACTTTAATCTTTCTTTATGATTATACACGTGTCAATTTTCAATGTCTTCCAAACTTTTCTTTTCTGTGGTCAAAGGTTAAAAAAGATAAATCGATTTCCTCTTGTTGCTATGACTAAAAACATTAGTATCTTACTATATCTCGCAATGACTTTATAAGAAAATTTCTCGACTCTTTAAACTTCTCTTTTTGTTCGACACAGGTTTACTCCTATTTTCGAACAGATATTAACGTTGCTTGTTAAGGTTTATGGTCCACTTGGAGTTACTTCCCCTTCGTGGCTTTGTTAAGCTTTGGTAACGATGTTACATACTTTATTACACTCGTGACCATTCATTAACCATTCCTTAAAGAATAATTATAGTGCAGACCAAATTAATTCAAAGTTCTCAACTAGTACTGTAATAGGCTCTTATCTTGATAATTTTACTAATTTGTTGGAATCGTAATGAATAAAACGACCCAGGATAGAATATGGCCGAGCAACATAATTCAACTCAACAAAGATAGAAATAATACTTCTTAAGATCTTTTGCTATTCTTTGCAACAGAGTATTTTCCTAGTTAAGTTCCTCTATAAAGCAGTTACCCTCCTAGCTATCAGACTGTAAAATTTTAAGACCTGTAATAAGACGATTAACACAAGCTGAGTAATTAGATATCTGATGAGTTTTTATAAAATAAGGAGACTACAACATGCAAAATGATTGGCTAATGGTCGTGCATTATAACTCAAGAATTCACTGTTTTGGTTTGCTGGTTTTCCCGCGTCGCCTGTACCTGTTCCCAAATTTTGTGAACAAAATTATGAATACGAAATTTGAAAAAATACCAATTACTAAATGCACAATGTCCACAACCGAGGCTGCCAATAAGAGACAGCGGGTCGAATACGGAGGAGGAAGGTTTGCTGCTGTTTCCAACTCTGAGCTGAACCTTTTGTTAGGAAATAGACACTGAAAGATTACCAAAAGCGCGGCAAACTAGGCAGTCAAAACTTTCAAAAATATGTAAAATTTTTGGAAACTTTTAAAAGCTTCCTGTATACTGTGTACTACAGCAACAAAGCGAATTTACCTAAGTGTTTACATGTAAAAATGGTCATTTGGACAGTAACTCAGGCGAAAGAAACAAAATTATATAAACACGACATTCTTTAATGTTTTATAACACAATACTAAGTATTTTTTTTTTTGATCAGTACCTGACGAAACTGTTTCATACAATTAGAATGGTGCCAGCAGAAAAACATTGTAACCAAGCTCGAGCAAATAACAACCGGGCAACTAGACGAGAATCCCCGTCATTTTTACGCCGAAGAGAGAACCAAGACAAACAAGAACAGAAGAAGTCAGCGCTGCTCGGCTTGATACAGCGTATTGAAAGATACCTGAATAATCCACCTTTAAACAGAGAGATTAAAATAGCTTCAAACCCCAGGTTTACACGGTTAAACCACACGCTCGTTGCAAAAACAAAACAGCTGAAGCAAATTGGCAAAGAGAATGTCCAGCAGAAACCGCCGTGGAGCAAGAAAATCTCGCCAAGCTGAAAGCAAGCGGCGTTTTAGACCTGAACCATCCACTATCTCTTCTTCGTTGTGTGTGGTTTCACACCGTACTGTACTGGTGTAGACGAGGCCGCGAAGGTCAACTTTCCCTCACCGTTAACAGCTTCACCATCGAAGTTGACAGTTCTGGTCGACGTTACGAGAAAATCACTCACGAAGAACTGTCCAAAAATATTCCTGGGGGGGAAAATGACATCTCCAGCAACGAGACGGAGGCAAGAATGTATGCCACCGACCAAGAAGCTAATAGCTATAAAGCCTTGGTTTTCTATCTTAAAAAAGACAACCCCTACTGTCCGGTTCTTTTTCAGTATGCCAACAGGGAGGGTTGGAAACCAATAAACAAAATCTGGTTCGAAAATCGGCCCTCGGAATCAAGAAATTGGGCAAAATGATGGCCGATTTCAACGAAGCGGCTGGTATTTCGAGGATTTATACCAACCCCAGTGTAATAGCCACAGCTATCACACTTTGGTAAAATGCAGGTATTTCAAATCGCCATATTATGGCAATCTCTGGTCATCGAAATGAACAAGTCATGTCCATTACAATGAACGTCCGTCTTCATCACAGCTTCGCAACTGCAACGATGTCTTGTCTCGTTCTCTCTTTTCTGGTCATGCACCTTTTCCTGCTCTCACTAGGGCACCTCATGCTCAGCTATTGATCAACTCGCATACTTCTGTGGTAGAAGTGGCAGTAACGTCGACAAATACACAGTTCCAGAACCTCTCCATGGCTGGCAGCCTGTTCAGTTCTTGCTCAATCGGAAGTGTCCAGATTGTTTTTAAATCGGGCAGCGACCAGCGATTAAACTTGTAAATGATAGACTGTGCGTCTGTTAATCATTCTTGAATTTTTTTACATTTCTGTACTCTTTTTATCCACACTTTGTTTAAGAATCTCGTCAGACACCAATGTTGTTGACTTCCCTTTTCGCCGCCAGAATCACAGAGAAAATAGTTTACCAGAGGTCAAACTCACGGTCTGCAGCTTTCATGTTTGTCTCCTCGGGCATGTTGCCTCGCGAATCTCATTAATTCAAAGGGCGCCATGTTCCTGGCAAACGTCTAGCTCACTGTCCTCTAAGTCAGTGGTCTAGCGCTCGCCGAGTGTAGGCATGTGTTCTACAACTTTCGTGCTCGTCTGAACTGAATTTTTGCATAATTGAAGTGGTTTTACTGTCTTCGTTAACCTTAAGTGTGATCGCAAGGCCAGAAGAGGCAAGCGAAAAAATTGCTGATAAGCAAATGTATACCAGTTGATCTTTTACAGTCAAACCGGATGTTCATGTATAGCCAACTTTTCGATGTTGCGTAACAACAATGCAATCTTTATTTAGCAAGTTGGCCAAGGAGTTTGCAACTTGCAAGTCAACCAAGAAGCATGTTACTTGAAGGGCGGACAACGCAACATCAGATAAAACATGATTCAAGTTATTGTCAGGAACTTAAATGAAATAACTTGAATCATGTTTTATCTGATGTTGCGTTGTCCGCCCTTCGGGTAAAACGCTTCTTGGTTGACTTGCAAGTTGCAAATTCCTTGAAAAACTTGCTAAATGAAGATTGCATTGTTGCTACGCTACATCGAAAACTTGGCTATACATGAATATCCGGTTTGACTGTAACAGTATTTGACTTGCTTAAAATCGTGGTAAGATTAACAAGAATTGAGCACATGTTTGAATCCATCAAGTGTTGTCAACACGTTCGGACGATATTTGTAAATTGTGGAGTAAATTTTATTTTGTAAGCTCACTGAACAAATAGCCTTCGATAGGTTTGAAAACCTAATTTTAATGTATCAGTTTAGTACTACAATTAAACTTCACTTTGTTTACATATAAATGGAAAAAATTCGTAAGAGGTCAAACCTGCCGGGGGAACTTGTCAGGAACATGGCGGCCAGCGCATGCGCATAAAAAATTTGGGACAAATTTTTACGAGAGTTGGACCTCTTGTTGACTATCTACTCTGTGTCAGAATCAACAACGAAGAAATCCAAGCATGCGCGTGACTTGTTTATCTGACATGTTATGGAAAATTTCAATTTAGATCTTGTAAATAAAATGTTTACTGCGCTTGTTTGTCTGCTTATATTATATAAAGAAACAGAGAACTCGTCGGGTGCTTCTATCGAGTTACAATGCACGAAAGATGTTGAAAGAACATTCATGAAGCAGTAAATCCCTCGGCTATTGCCTCGTGTTTTACACGCTTCTTTCGTGTTCTTTCAACATCTTTCATGCATTATAACTCGATAAAAGCACCCAACTCATTTTCTATTTCTTAATTAATCCAGCAATGCAGTGCATTGTATACCATGCTAAACACAAGTCCCAAGCAAGTCAAAATTTTCCTATAGCTATAACCACAAAATATTTATAACCACAATAACATCATTCCCGTCGGTATTCACTTTAATATTGGCTAAAGTTTGTTTACGCTTGTTGCCACAACATTCACGCGTCAAATAATTCACTTGTTTGGCTACTTTTAGCGTCCTTTTGGCTTTCGATCAATCAATAGAAATGTAACTGTCCGACTAAATTATCGCTAGGTCTATCTTTCCTACATTCTGCTATTTAGAAAACACAAATAATAAATACCCCAAGCAAGCAGTAGGCGTGTCCTAATGCCTGTAATCTGAAAATAGGGCTTTAAAGGCCAGGAGAATAATAATTCAGTTTTTATCGAAGTTGGCTTAAAAAACCCCTCTTAATCATGATGTACAGCATATGGCGTAGACATCCAATCCATTATTTACAGTACATGCCTCCATATATCTTTGACAAAATCGTGTTCATCATGGAACATCTAGCTCACTATGAAAAGGCACGCCATCAATTTTAATCAACTGACGAAAGCGATGAGTTGAGTTTAAAGGACCAGAACTGATATCTTGTAAAACCAGTCCAGAGGTAAGTGTGGATGTTGGTAAACCTATCACATAGTTAAATGTCTATAATACTCACACTATTTATACTTTTTTCTGTTTATTAACAAATCCATGTTGAAAATACAATTTCAGTTCCTACATTGAGTAACTTCATGTTAGGTTACTCTTGACTTGCGCTTTAACAACAGCGATACATATCTCCTCTGAGCGTCAACTATCTTAGATATTTACTGTCGGGATTCCACATACTCTTTTAAGGTTCATTAGTGAGAACTGTTCCATGGTGGTATCCTGTTGGAATATGCTTGTCGGACAATAATGGTTGTGGTTGAAGAATGTGGTCGATGATCATCGTCTTATTCGAGTTTCGTTTGGGGAAAAACTGTTTCAGGTAATGACTGATGTTTCTCCGACTGTAAACCTAGAGCTAAGGATTGGCATATTTTTCCTAGCAAAGTTTGTGAACTCATAAGCTTGCATAACCAGGTTTTTAACTGGGAAACTTATTTGTGCGTGCTGCAATCAGAAAACACTTCACGTGGGGTCATTTGCTACAATTGATTCTGCGACATGAAGTACGAGTTTCTCGTTCATATTTTGGGGGACTATAAAAGTCGTCAGATCTGAGTACAAGTAAAGTAAGAATATATAGAGAACAGAGCATAACACAAAAAGTATGGATTAAAATCTCATCATTACAACTACAAATAAATTTTGAAAACAGGAGCTTCGGAGTGTCAACTTCATTGCTATCAAATGGGAAAAAAGCTCATGAAATGTAAATCCCGTTTCTATTTTCTGTTCACCCCTGTTAAATGAATTGTGGTGTGCACGTACACACGAATAAATAGCACTGGTCAAGAACATTTATCGCAAGAAACTTTCTGTGTCATACACGAGCTAGAAAAGCTCAAAAGGAACTTTCAATAGATAATTGGTTTTATGGGCTTTCGATTCATGTGGATAGTGTTTTGTAGTTTCGCCTATTTTTGTGTCATTTGGGAGACTTCTGTTCAACAAAAATGTCTATGTTTCTCGATCCCTGCAAAGCGTCTTCTTTTATACACAACGACCAGTTTAAACTACAAGATAACCTTTGATTCTTGTAAACCACCCGAGTCAGAGACGTACCAACGAACATCAATATATGAAAGCAATTCCAGTGTCGCCTCAGCTGTTGTATCACTACACATTAGCAGGTCCAACACTTCCCACATTTGTACGCTTCCATTTCACTGAAGGATTTCTTTGTGTTCATTTCGAGTGGACTAGATCCTGGTCTCTCTGGCCGTAATATTTATTAAAGAATTCGTAAAAAAATACCTCTTGGCTTCAATGTAGATTTATGGTCACCACAGTGGCACATATCTTTAATCTGCGTGCACTTGTGTATATAACGTCCCTTAAAGATAGAATTTTGAGGTTGATTTTCTTTCTTGACAGTCATTTCAGATGGTGTACTTTGCACTTCTTTCCAACAGCATTACCTTCAAATATTAAAATATAATTTTATTAAGAAATAGTTATTACACGCTTTAAGATTATTGATCTTCATTTAAAGACCTCGCTAGAGAATGATCACAAGTTTCTCTGAAGAATAGCGGCAGCTATTCATGGATAAATTATAAAGGGAGAACAAAAATCATACAGTATATCAGGATCATAACAGTGGTTTTAAATGACTTTGCAAATGTCGTTTGTTTACTGTGTAGTTATTAATCCCTAAAAGTCAAAAATGTCCAGAAACATTTTTGGCCAATGATCAACGACTAGTTGTCCCTTCGATGTTTCTGAAATATTGGAAGGTAATGTTCACCATTTTCACGAATATTCTAACCTATCTCACACAAAAACGTCGATGTTGGTAGGTTTGTATTTGAGAGCACTTAACATACTTCTTGTTCGATACTGCATGTCACCGATATCTCTTCTCAAAAAACCTTTTCCAAAAAGGGATTACGACAGTAATATATTGTACTAGTTACTTTTCTCTATTCGTGTTTTCAAATTCGTTATTTGTTTATTTGAGTAAGATGATTAATAAAAACATGTCTGGTGTAAAAACGACTTCGAAATTCAAAATGTAGTTAAAAAAAAAAAAAGTTGGAACTTTATTTCATGTTTATTTTGTTACTTTATTTTAGACTGATATTGATAAACAATTTTTTCTGCTACCGGTCCTTGCTGTACTTAAATCAAGGTAGTGAAGAGGTTTCGACCTCCAGTCTATAGCCTTAGTGTCGGCAAAGATAAATGAAAAAAACTATAGAAATATACACGAGGTGATCGTGTATTCCATAAACAGTTTATAAATGCATGTGACGATTTGTGAACTTACGTGTAGGAATGAATAAATTAATAATGTGCGGTGGATATCTTTCCTTTAACTCAGTGCCTTTTTTAACATATATAGTGGTGGAACAAATACCCCTCAGTCCCTCTGTATACCTCCCCCAGTAATAATTTTTTTCCCTCCCAGTAAAAGGCCCTTTTGAAACAAATACAAATATTTAAACGACGTATACAAACAAACTAGATAATGAAAGACGTCGTTAATTGTTGAGTGTTGATCTGCCGTCTCTTTCATGACGTAAGACATATTAGTTTTAATAAACACCGCTGTCAAACACATTACCCCTTCGTGACCAACCAAAGATCTGCATACCGGCCGCATAGTTCGACAAATTTTTTCAAATAATAAAAATTCCACCGAACAGCTAAGGTAGAGAATTCGTACATAGCTTCATTAACATCACTGGAACAAAATATAAAATACTCTCTCCGTAATTTCCCTTACCCCTATTAGTAATAACGTCGCGAATATTTGCCGTAGTTCATAATTTCAGTCTGGCACCAAGGCAATCACGTATCCAGGTCCCTCGGTTCCTATACACACACGTTTGATTGCAGTGTTGTTTTGATATGAAATTGCTGACTAATTGTGCGTTGTGGCTTTGTTGTGGCTAGTTAATCGCAATGGTTAATCTATATTTATGATGCCTTATGCTATAAAAAGAAGACTTGAAAATGAAAAGAAGCTGGAATCAGTTGCGAAGAAATGTCAAAAGATAAAATCGTTTTTTATTCCGACTACCAAACAAAATGAGCAGGTACAAAATGAGGAGGCTAAGACCCAACAACAAGGAAATAATCTTGAAAATAATCATGGTGATCATGGTATTGGCAAAAAAGAGTTAAATTTAAATGTAGACGACAAAAGGAACAATAGTGATAACCGTGATGATATTGTCGAAACCACTGTTGTTGGTGCCCTTCCATCGATAGATTCTGATGAATCTGATCAGTCTGCTCAGTCGGACAGTGAAGATATTTTTTCGACCTTTTACAGAGGATTTCGTCTCGACCCTTAGGATATCGTGAAGAAAGCTGGACCCAAGGTCCTTACATTGTTCAAAGAGAAATGTCGGGCTGTCACTGCAAGAAAAGGTAGAAAGAGATTATTCATCAAATGTCTTATTTGTTCTGAGCATGAAGAAGAAGCAAAGAGATTTTCTAGCAACCACAAAGTATATATGGCACAAGGTGTTTGTTGTGATGGTCAAAATAAGTTAAAGGATGTAATAGATCACCTCCATGGTATACCACATGAAGCAGCAATGAAAAGAGCGAAGTTGATGCAGCAGTGGAACAATAATGATCCAAACAATCCTTGGTTACGGACTATGAAATCAAATAACCCCGCCGTCATTAATACCTTGCTGCATATGGTGGTAGATGTATTCAATGACAGCAAGTTGCTTACACCATCTGCCTGGTCTAGGCCATCAAGGAGTCTTGCCAGCATGCATGCCGAAGAGCAAGCAAAGAAATATACTGATAGTGAAAGCAATGGTGATATTTCTGTGTTCACACCAAATGCTATTGATCTGCACTACCGATATCCAGTCTGTTATGCAGAATTATTGGCTATTCAAGGAAGTCTTGAAAGAGAAAAGTTAAAAGTGGAGCTGGAAACCTGCTTGCGGTTTTTCAATGCAAATTGATGGTTCAGTGGACACGAAGCGGCATGACAAAAAAGTTGTTTTTGTGAGGCTTAGCGAGCCCGAATCTCCACTGGAGTTACATACTCGATTTGCTTCTGCCAGGGAAAGTGAAAAGCGTGGTGCAGAAGGGCTTTTCTCTGCAGTTTCATTTGGTGATGTTGGTTTAACAGAAAATGAAGTGCAAGCTAAATTTGTTGGCGTTAATTCAGATGGAGAGTCCGCAAACAGTGGACGTGTTTCAGGCCTATTGTCTAGAATGGAAGAGTATGTTGGTCACCCAACATTGAATGCTTGGTGTGCCTGCCATAGGTCTGATTTAGCAATGGAAGATTTAATGCTGTCAGTTCCAGAGGTGAAAATTTGGAAAGCAAATCTCATTGGTGTAGCAACTTACTATCGAGCACCTGGCCTTCGAACGAAGGAGTTAAGGAGCATAAACTCACATGCCAAAGCCTTTCCAGTTCATGATGAAGTGCGATTTGATCCAGTTGTGTGAAGCAGTGCTTAGTAATCTTCAGAGCTGTAAAAAAAGCACACTGGACAAAAGTTGTTGAGGCACGAACAGGTGAATACGAAAGAAGCGAGAAATCCAAAGCTCAGGGCTTCCTAAATAATTGGAATTAACAGCATTCATGACTGATATTTGCTCAGTATTCCGTTACATCGAGGAGACACAAAATCCTCATATAATCATCTCAGATATATTGAGGTACCGAGATATTGGTCTACAAAAGCTGGATCTTTTGAAAGACAAACCATATCCAGGTAAAACAATTTATAAAACTAGTTTGAATTTTAGGTGAAGGTAATTGTAACTGCATGTATAGAAAGATCTAGCAACATTCTCTCTTCAATATTTTTTTCTCTTCATTAGGTAGCCAAGAAGAAAAGTTAGCAAAAGATTTTGTGCTATAAAAAACCAGTGATACTGGAAGCACCGTTGATGAGACTGATGAAATTGAGAGCACTACCATAACTTCTAGATCAACAGGCCATGCCTATATTCGGACATTCCAAAGAAATCAATGAGCAGTTGGAATCGAGATGAAAGAATCTGCCATAAACTTTTTACAGGTGGAAGATATAACGAAAAGGAGGTCTTGTTTTCTTTATATCCTATTGTATATATACATTTACTGGTAACAATTGAATAAATTACTGTTATAATTTCTTGAAGCACGACTGAATGATGATCAGACTGCTCTTGTAAAGAACATCATAAACTTGACAACTTCGAAAACCGCGGCGGAATTCATCTCTGCCTCTCTACCATTACTCGATAGTTGTAATATTCCACAGAGTAAAACCGACGATTTTATTGATTCAGTGCTTGAAAACATTGATGAAATAAAGCCAAATGAAGATATTGCAACGAAAGACTATGGTGCGAGGCTGTATCGCATGTTAAGGGTCAGTAAAGAGCCAGTGACGGTTTTTCTTTCCAGGTTTTGTGTTCTATCTCCACACAGTATGACCGTCGAAAGATATGTTTCAACTTACAACATGTTGTTTTCCAACCTCAGGACATCATCTTCAGAGGAGACTCTAATTAACAGATTGCTTATAGATTGGAATAGAGTTCCTACAGCTTATTATGACCCAAGACCAGTGGTGCAGAAATTTCTCTCGGTAAAAGACAGGCGAATCAGATTACCTATTGTTACTACGTATGTTGAAAGAGACTTTATCAAGAAATTTTTTTTAATTTCAGACAAAAACATGATGCCATTTTGTTGCTGTTTTGTTTTAGATTAGTTCTACTGTTGTATACAACACATGACGATTTTATCTGATGACAGCCAAACTAGGGGGCACGAAAATAAGTAATAATAAAAATGCCTATAGACAAATTTGTTGAGTGCTTTCATTCAAATATTGACAATAATCTGTGCTCTAAGTTTCCGTTTTGTAGATTGCAGAATGAGTCCAAGTAAAATACGATTCTAGAGGGACAAATTTATATATGAAGCCGAAGGTCCCTTTTCAAAAATGCCCCCCCGGCCAATTCTTTAAAAAAGCCCTGCTTTAACTGGAAGAGGTTTCCATTGTTTCCCCCTACTTTTTAGCACTGCATGCCAATATTTGAACGATTTCCCCGTTCCATCACTCCCTTAATCCATAACTCGACTATTTTCGAAACCTAGTTATTACTAGTTTTGCTCATATCTATTTTAATTTTTGATTTATATTTATCTCGAAAAATCGCGTTCTTTGCAAGAAATCCTGTAATTGAAATCTGTTTGCTCTTTGAGGTGGTACCTGATTTTTGCAAATACTTTTTCCGTCCGTTCTACTATGCTTATGAGACATTCGATTATTTACTATTCAGAAGTAACGTTGTGATTTATCTTGTGATGGGAATAGAAATTTCAATAGCGGTCAGTGTTGAGAGGTTTCTGTAAACGTCACTAGTAATTGTTCCATCTACTATTGAAACGGAAGAGTAAAGGAATGACATTCGTTGGTTTGTTTATGTCGAACGGTGAATGAGATGTTTGAGTAAATGGAACTGAGAGTTTGGTTGAATGTGATGACTGCATTTCTCTTCGTAAGGGAAAAACTGTCGTCAACATAGTACTTCCATTACTTTTGGAGGATAATTGGTTTTTCGATAACCTGTCCTTTAGGAGTTTTTACCATGTAAAGATTGTGCAGTGTCCCATTAGGGTATACAGCTATCTGCTATGCGCATTGGTTGTTCCAGCATTTGATGTCAGTTACGTTAGTAAGCGATCTACTAACCAACAATTTATATGTCACGTTTTCAAACATACACATAATAAAACTACGTTAGCATGGTTCTTTAGGGCTGCGAAATTATCGTAGAACTGTTCGGGTGTAACACATCTCTCTAATTTTACTCTTGAACCACACAAAACTTGGCTAGAAATGGTACTTTTTGGGCTACATATAGCACAAACTTGTATCTCTTTGCAAGTAGTATCGTTTTTGACATCTTTCTATCAAATATTTCGTCTACATTGACACTGCCTCCTTAGCAAATGCACGATTGTACGAAAGAAAGCTCATTATGTGCCATTGTAGACAATCCTTACACGGAATAAACTGCACCATAAGACGTCCAAAAAGAAATAATCTCACCAAAGTATTTTAACAGCTACGTCAACGGAAATGTTTTTCATGATAAACAGGAATACTGTCACTAAATTCAACCGTATTCTCAACTGTATTGACCCCAAAATTTCATTCACCTTCTAAGATGAAAGCAATCGATAAATGTCCTTTGGTCATACTGCTCTAAGGAGAGGTAATAGAATTATCACTATAGACATAATCGACGTACAGGCGCTGTTATCTGGATTTACATCACGACATAAACATGCAACTTCAGCACCGAGCGGACACTTGTACATCGATCGCTTTATTTACCCAGCAGAACGGAGGGAATAAACGAATAAAATAAAACATCTCATGAAAACCTTACAATCTAATGGTTATACAGAAAAATTGATTTGCAACTTCTTCAAAGAACAATGAAGAGATGAGACACCAACTCCCAAAAATTGGTCGAAATATTTTTTAAACTGGAAGAGGAAAAATTGATGTAAGGGAAATGCATTTCTTCCTTTTATTAAGGGACTTTGTCTTTGGCATGACAAAAAAAACAAGACATCATCAAGACCAATAAATCGACGGGTAAATTCACTCCACGTGTGACTAAGGTAGAACTTAAACTGATTGGTCAATTGATTAAGGCAAGACAAATATCTAGCGCACGAGATACTGGATTTTCTTTACTTCCAGAACTTGTTACGATAATTTCGAGTAAAATTTTCGTCCCTTTTTACTTCAACGAAATTCAACAAAATATTATTACAAAATGACTGACACGATTGTGGGAAATGGGTGTTATGAGAATTTAAAAAATTTCCTAATCCAAGTAGTCGTGACTGCATTTTTGTACACTTTCACCACGGCTTAAAAAATACAATATATTATCATGCACGCTGTAGCCGCAGATAGCAAAAACAAGAAATATTTTAAATAACACCGGAAATCTTAAAATTAGTTGTTTAAGAAGGGATGCATTCAACATATAATGGTAACGCAAGTCTATAACAGTATTTTACCTAAATGCAATTGCTAGCCTAGTGATGTAGAAAGGGATGCGTGTACGAACGAAGAAAATCACCCTACCCAGTATCACATCATCAACGAGAAACACGGTAGATGTTGAGATCGACACATACAACATAAATACCATTTTACAAACAGTCAGCTACATGGAACGACGCATTACTATCAAGGAGAAGTTGAAACTTAGTTCGGAAAATCGTTTTCTATTTCTTGACGCAAAGAAAATGCAATGTTTCACACGCTGCTTAAACGCCTAAATTTTTCTATCTTTGCTGCATTGAGGTTTGGTTTTCCTTTGCTAAGGCACAATAGTTGGCACGTCGTTCAGACTCTTCCTTACATTGTCTTCAAAATCAGAACAACATATCCTTGTACTGGGATGTATACTGTCGCGTCCACGAGGTTGAAACGAAATTCTTATTAGTTTCTTATTGTGTATTGGTGCGTTATAAAATTTCAATACTGAGCTTTTCGTTTAATAGTTTTTAACTTGTGGAACTGTGGAGTTTGCTACCATATTGCGTTTATGATTCAAAAGTATTGCCTTTACTAATGCGCTTGATGTTTTCCCTACCTTCACTTGAATAAAAAGTCAAGTTAAGCTTTTTGTCACCCACACTGTGAGGTGATACTTTCCCGTTAATATGCTACAACAAGAAATTCCATCGCCTGAGATAACACCACACCTCGAATAGCAAACAGTTCTCATACTGAAGCATTCTTGGAAACAATACCATTAAAGCTATATTCGAGAATAGTGTAGGAGTTTTGAAACTAGAAAGAAAAATATGATAAATGTTAAACTTCACGTAAAAATCATCGAAATCATGGGAAATGGGTCTAAGAAATGGAGCTAGCGATAACTCAAAACCTCTTCCAGGTAATTAGGCAGTCCTTTTTAAGTACTAAAAATTGTACCGACGAATTTTAAAATTCTTACCAGTTAACATGCCCAATCACATCTACTTAAAAGTTATTTTTAAAATATAACATCTGCTCGTATGTTGATACAGCTTATTTCCACTCACCCTGAACCCGATGAAAGCAGTACATTGACAGTTGGAAACTCGATATAATACAATTTTGATGCGTGGACGTTTTTGCTTAGTTTCGTTCACTATGTTTAAACCTGACCGTGATTCTTACATAACTACTTACGGTTTAGTTTCCTTGGAGATACTTACTTTCAAAGGCAATTCTTAAATTTCGTTTTCCCTTCTGTGGATGAGCCTCTTGAGTGGATTGTAAGGTCTCTTCAAAACATTCTAGTACTTATGTAATAAGTGATTTATAACAACACGTTCTCTATGTTCCTATAAATTTAACACCTGGAATAACAGGGTCCAAATTCACATGTCTATGTTCTGGGTTACTTACTGCAGCCGTCTATTAGAACGAAGTATCTTTAAATCTTTGAAACCTTGAATATTTTGAATTTTGGCAGCACTCCATGTATTTCAAATATAACTAATCTCAAGCTTTCCGCTCAGGTATTCTAGATGCGAGGATCATCCTTAGGTGTAAGGTTATAGCCTATTGTATTTGGCCGTGGAAAAACCTTACGGAGATGAGTGATATGAACTTCTTATTCTTTTAAATACGTATATACCATGGTGAATGGTAATTTAAGATACTGTAGGAGAAGATGAAGAGTAATATACCTTTGAAAGAGGTATACACAGTTACCAAAGACTGTTGGATAGTTAAGTTCTTAAAAGAACTGTTTGAAACTTAAAGAGGTAAAATTCTACGTACAGAATAAGCCTAAAGAAATAGAAAAAAGCACGATGCATTTCGGCAGACCACTTATCAAGTGCTATACGTCTGCTAACTAAAGAAACATATCACCTGCTTATATAGTCTAAAGAAAACTGATGACATAAACCCAACGGTATGTGGGAGGGTCAAAATAGGGATAGTTGGAAAACAAATTCCTTTTGCCGGCACAGATCAGGGTCATTAAGTTTTATGTAAATGGCTTCCATCACCTTTAATTGAAAGACGGAACGGAATTTGTCAAGAATTCTAAAATTATCATCTGAGTAGTTATCGGCGCAAGATTTGTTGGACAAAAGATGTTTGCCAACGGCTGAATCGCAACTGATTAATTGACCGGAACGGCATAGTCGTCCTGGTTGTTGACGTGATGGCTGAGTTTTATTTCTAATGACGATAGGAACATGTTGTTTGATCCTATTACCCAGTCTCTGATTAGTTCTACCCACATAGCGAGATCCACATTCGCATTTAAATTCGTAAATAACACAGCCAGATGAAGAAGCAGGTAGAGACTCTTTGTGAGTGGATGGGAGGATTGTTTTCGTCGAAAAGATGCAAACAAATCTAGCAACAAAAATGTTTGCTCAGTAATTACCTTGATCGATTGTCCAAAAGTTGCGGAAATTTGTCCTGTCCATGGAAGTTTTAAATAGACTGGACATTTAGCGGGTCCAATTGATTTGTCTTTTTCACTTTGATTAAAAGCCCTATCAAGTATACTTTCAGGGTAACCATTAGATAAAAATATAGATTTCAACTTGTCAAGATCACTTTGAAGAAATTTCTTAGATGCAATCTTAAGAGTACGGTCAATTAAACATTTAATAAAGGAGAGTTTTTGCTTTCTAGCACTGAAGGAATCACATATTGTGTAGAGGCCCGTGAAAGTCGGTTTCCTGTAAACCCTTGTCAATCAAACCGTGTCCTCTTTGTGCACTAGTACGTGGAGGAAAGGAAGTTTATTATCTTTCTCGTACTCACAAGTAAATTTTAATGATGGGTGAATTTTGTTGAGAGTATCTAGAAAGCCATTGGATGCATTGTAGCCATTAAATATTGTGAAAGTGGCATCTACATACCGTTTGTACCATTCCGGTAATTCGTGCTATATAGTTTGAAACGGTCTAGACTCGTAATATCCGACAAAGATATTTGCTAGAACAGGGCCTAGTGGTGACCCCATTGCCACTCCATCGATCTGTTTAAACATAGTGTCACCAAAGCTAAATTCTACCCCCTTTGTGGCGGCAATCATAAGTTCACAGAAAGCGCCTTCAGAAATTTCTGGTGGTGTAATATCTGTGTGGTATAAAGTATTGGCACAAATACTTATAGTTTAATCCAGAGGGATATTTGTAAATAAGCTTACTATGTGAAATGAACACATGACCAGATTCTTCGTGTCAGTAGTTATTTCTCGTAGCTCTTTGACAAAACTAAACAAATCTTTAACAATTCTCCTTGACAGTTTATCGAGTACAGGCATTAAAAGAAGTGAGGCTTCCTTGGCCTAATTGTGTTGTGCTGATTTTATCATGGACAGAATGGGTCTTACAGGAGTCCCTTCTTTGTTCGTTTTGGGAAGGCCGTACATTCTCGGACGTTCCGAGCCTGTAGGCCTAGCTCGCTCATAGAAGCCATCATTGATCAGGTTTGATTTCTTCAGGCGTAGCGATAGCGATTGTAGTTTTTTTTCCTTAGATGCTGTCTTATCACGTTGCGGCAATTTGCCTAGTTCACAAAATTTTCTCTCATCATTAAGTATATGCAACATTTTCTCCTCGTAATCTGCTTTATTCAAAATAACTACCATAGAATTCTTACCCGGTTTGCAAATAACAATATCCTTATTGGCGGCAATTGGCGGAAATTATCAATATCGATCAAGCTAATTACTGAGCAAACATTTTTGTTGCTAGATTCGTTTGCATCTTTTCGACGAAAACAATCCTCCCATCCACTCACAAAGAGTCTCTACCTGCTTCTTCATCTAGCTGTGTTATTTACGAATTTAAATGCGAATGTGGATCTCGCTATGTGGGTAGAACTAATCAGAGACTGGGTAATAGGATCAAACAACATGTTCCTATCGTCATTAGAAATAAAACTCAGCCATCACGTCAACAACCAGGACGACTATGCCGTTCCGGTCAATTAATCAGTTGCGATTCAGCCGTTGGCAAACATCTTTTGTCCAACAAATCTTGCGCCGATAACTACTCAGATGATAATTTTAGAATTCTTGACAAATTCCGTTCCGTCTTTCAATTAAAGGTGATGGAAGCCATTTACATAAAACTTAATGACCCTGATCTGTGCCGGCAAAAGGAATTTGTTTTCCAACTATCCCTATTTTGACCCTCCCACATACCGTTGGGTTTATGTCATCAGTTTTCTTTAGACTATATAAGCAGGTGATATGTTTCTTTAGTTAGCAGACGTATAGCACTTGATAAGTGGTCTGCCGAAATGCATCGTGCTTTTTTCTATTTCTTTAGGCTTATTCTGTACGTAGAATTTTACCTCTTTAAGTTTCAAACAGTTCTTTTAAGAACTTAACTATCCAACAGTCTTTGGTAACTGTGTATACCTCTTTCAAAGGTATATTACTCTTCATCTTCTCCTACAGTATCTTAAATTACCATTCACCATGGTATATACGTATTTAAAAGAATAAGAAGTTCATATCACTCATCTCCGTAAGGTTTTTCCACGGCCAAATACAATAGGCTATAACCTTACACCTAAGGATGATCCTCGCATCTAGAATACCTGAGCGGAAAGCTTGAGATTAGTTATATTTGAAATACATGGAGTGCTGCCAAAATTCAAAATATTCAAGGTTTCAAAGATTTAAAGATACTTCGTTCTAATAGACGGCTGCAGTAAGTAACCCAGAACATAGACATGTGAATTTGGACCCTGTTATTCCAGGTGTTAAATTTATAGGAACGTAGAGAACGTGTTGTTATAAATCACTTATTACATAAGTACTAGAATGTTTTGAAGAGACCTTACAATCCACTCAAGAGGCTCATCCACAGAAGGGAAAACGAAATTTAAGAATTGCCTTTGAAAGTAAGTATCTGCAAGGAAACTAAACCGTAAGTAGTTATGTAAGAATCACGGTCAGGTTTAAACATAGTGAACGAAACTAAGCAAAAACGTCCACTCATCAAAGTTGTATTATATCGAGTTTCCAACTGTCAATGTACTGCTTTCATCGGGTTCAGGGTGAGTGGAAATAAGCTGTATCAACATACGAGCAGATGTTATATTTTAAAAATAACTTTTAAGAAGATATTACACGTCAAGAGATGTTGTTAATTAATTGCAATTATATACAAACTTTCTCAATAAATCGCAGAGCTGTGTACATGATTTGATATCACGGAGTATCTGATTAACATATCGACCAAATATAAACATCGAATAAACAAAGAGTTTAACTGCAGAACGATAAACGCCATTCTTCACCACTTTAGCTTTTACAAATCACACCAAATTAACAGAACTTTCTCTCATAAGCTCCAATGGTGACAAAAAGAACCTACAGATCGTCATTCGACTAGATATTTTCTTATATTAACAGTAGTTTGTCCACTGAGAAATAGACTTAAATCGATTGTTTTGTGGGCAGTAAAGCAAATTCATCCTATTTAAAAAACTTCATAATCAGCTCATCTTTTGCTTATTTCTCAATTAATACGATTCTGATGCCTTTAAAACTGATGTTGGCTGTATGATGAATGATATACCAGAAATCGGACAAATGACGACTAGTTCGCTGTTAAAGCATCTCGCTCGTTCCGTCTGTACATCTATAAACATCTCAGTCTCAAGTTTCAAGAGCGGAGGTACAAGGCTCTGTGGGACAATTTAGTACCAAGTATCACGTATACGTCGGGAATAAAAAGACAGACTTAAAGTATACTATAATATTACATAAATAGGCCTGAGGGCGAGGATGAATCATATTTTATAGGAAGGTTTTCATACGTCAAAGATTTTCTTATTTGCGTATCTTTAAAACGGGATGTCTCATCAACGGAATGAGACAAGTGTGGTCAACGACATTTTCCGTCTTTTAAAAGTTCTGTCAAAGAAGGGCAAGTAAATTTTCCTCTCAGTTCCTAAAGCTAATCTGAGTAAAAATGTTTTAGGTCTATCTTTTTTTATTTTCTATTTTTGAGTGACATTTGAGTGTGTACTTGAAATAGTTAAATGTACAAAGTGGTTATCGAGTCGTATGAACCAGCCAATTTGAAATAATAAATGATCCTTTGGTAAATCTTTAATGGGTAATCGAATATTAAAGTATAATTCCATTTGCGACGTAGTGCCGTCGTGAGAGGAGATGGCGAAACACCGGATTTCATGACGGTGCAGAGACTTAGAATTTGCACATTAATATATCGTCAATACAACAAATATAGAAAGCGAAACATCTTATGAAAACAGGATTTCCGCCTTTATTAACTAAGTTTGCTATTGCTAAGGCTAATGGTACAACCTATAGATCAAAAGTGAAAGCGATTCTCCAGGATATTAACGAACAAAGCAAGAGGCGTTGGTAACTCTTAATAAATCAAGAACTAGCGGCGAAGAAGCAAAAGATTTTAAAGAAGCGTATTACTACGGCACGGAGTTTGACAAGCAATAGGGTATTACGGTAACGATCGTCTCCGGTAACATGTCGTTATCGTACGGTGAAGAATTGCGGAGGTGAACTATTTCATATCATTTGTGGACAACCAGTGAAACATTTTTGCGACATTTTGCTGCAGAATAAAACAAAATGAACATTTCCAATCTAATCTGCAAAAAGCAACAGTTATTCTCAAAATTTTGTACACCTTCTAGTCCCTTACCACCCAGATTGCTTTGCTTGAGTTCTCAAGTGTACAGTGCATTCTGAGATTAATTTTCTTGGTAGTGCAATAGCAGACTTGATGGTTTGTCAGACTGTATTTTGCTTATGGACTCCTTTTCCTTCAAAACATTTTGAAACTGGCCTTTAGTTCGGATTTTCATGTGGAGACGAAGGCAGAGCAGAACATAACTTCTTTACCTTGCATGGTTAATTTAACCACTAATGGTGAGTATCAACGTTATTCTGTTAGTCCTTTCATACTGAAAATTCATTAAATAATGAGCTGTGTCTATGTTTGCATCAAGTCATAACTGCATTTTATGAAAAATCACTTTTAGACCAACTCGATAAAATGGCGACAAAAACACAAATCGAAGGAACTCTTAAGGTAATCTTTGACGATTCTAATGCAGAAATTGTAACCGAATTTTTTGCAGTGTAAAATTGAGCTGCACATTTACGTCTCGTTTGGAAACGTGAGAAAAATTAAGGAAAAATGTCGGTCATAATGGATACACGGACCTGGCTGCTCGCATATTTCTTTGACAGCCACTACTCATGGTAAACGAGAGCTCTTAAAATTCCTAATATAAATATTCTAGAATATTAAAATACTATAAAAGATAAACCGAAGGAAAATATCATTAGAATTCATAGGTGATGATAGCATGACTGCCGACGTGACTTCGTTGTTGATTTTTAACGTCTTTTTATTAAGCTATTACGGAGTTGTATCAAGGATAAAAGCAATGCTAAAAGTGGTATTTTAACACTTTCAAATCAATGTACTTCATCATAAATCAACAACTAAAAACAGTGCAATAAATAACATAATCTCTGGGGTAAGATTAACAAGTAAAAGTGTTGTCATTGGTAGCAGATTTTTTATTCAAAATTTACTGCTTTTCTTGTAGGGAAATTCGTCCATGTATTGATGTGGGAAATGCGCTAAAGCACTGTATGAAGTGGATCACCGCATCCAGGGCCGTACTCAGAAATTTCTACAGGGGGGGGTGTAAGCTCAGTTCAACCTAATGACGCTCGAGCTTGTGCCGATTATATCTTATGAATCGAACCTTTTGTCTTTCTGTCGAGTGTCTACTAAAATGACGCTTGTAAACTGGTGAAATAGTCAATTAGTCCTACGTTAGCAAGTACGCACTATCAATACGAAATGAAAACATGATGGTATTTTAGTATTAAAATTCATGTCTTTAGTGATCTCTCGTTGATTACATATAAGCAAAACATTTAACATCAACTTTAGATTTGTGAGTATTAAATTTGGTAGTTTGAAATTAATTTAAATTGATAAGTGCTAAAAGTTAATGATTGTACTTGTCCGGGCTTTAATGATTCTTCTTGTCCGTGCTAAATCGAACTCGTCTTTTCTTCAAATGAACCCAGTTTTTAATAATAGTGTTTAGATCTAACCCCTCTGAAATATCTCTTTCACATGAAATCAACATAAGAGATTCCAGGCGATCTTGTAGCATAGTGCTTCTTAGCTTGTTCTTGACCACTTTCAGTTTGCTGAATGATCTTTCATTTGAAGCCACAGTTACTGGTGCCGTTTGAAGAAAGGTGAAGGCCATGTTGCAAGTGGGGTAGACAAGCTTTCTCTTACTAACGAGGGCAGCAACTTTACGGACTGACTTGGTTTTCAACGGCTTTCCGTCAATGGACTCTTCTGTCAAGGCAATGAGCTCTCCGACAAGGCTTTCACTTGTTAAGCTTCCGCCCAACAACTTGCACAAGCTCTCTGCTAATTCTCCCCTGATTTCTCCCCACGGTGGCAGCAAGAATGAAAAAGGTTTTATGTTCATAAAAAGCCAATTCCAGTTCTCTCTACAATCTGTGATAATCTCATCAAGAACAGAGAACGTTTCCTTCCGGTAAAAACTAACGAAACCAACCTCAGCCTCGTTTTCACACGTATCATCCAGCCTCTTGGGGGCGCTCTTCTCCTGTGATGATGACTGAATTCTTCTTCCGGGTCGCATCCAACAAGCCTTGCCATCGCTGCAGCAGCCTTCACCTGCTTATCAACATCAACTGCATTGCGAATCCTTCCCAAAGCCTTTGTTGTCGTGGACACCAAAGTAAGGGCATCAAGCAAGTTCAAACCTTCTTCCTGAAGCTGAACGACGAGCATCTTGCAATGACGCATAATAAATCTCATTATCCCCAGGCTGAAAATGAAGTCGTACATTTTCATTTTCTTCAGAAGTGCCTTGGCCTGATCACGGGTGTTGGTGTCCGAATCCAGCTCTTTGTCGATAATTTTCTGAAGCAGAGAGACTATCGACTCAAAGGAGATATAAACACTGTTGATGGACTCCGATCTGGCTATCCACCGAGTTTGCGAAAGATTTCGCAGCTTTAATGCTCCTTCGACGCTCTCTTGTGCTTTTGTAAGTGCTTCAGACCGCTTGGTGCTGCTTGAGAAAAACGAGTACAATGATTGTAGGACGACAAACATTGATGACACGATGGTACTAGCTTTGCAACTTCGCTCTACAAATGTATTTAACCGATGAGCTTGGCAAGGAATGTAAGGCACTTCCTTCTCTGGGAAATCTTTTTTGATCTTCTCATTAAGCTTCTTGTGACAACCGTTGTACTCTCCAGACATACACGCCGTCATTTCATAGGACTGGAAAAAGAGCTTCCCCACATCGACACTATATTTGTTGAGACATCTCAATAACTCTGTTGCATGTCCATCGCCAGATTTATCTCTTAGCACTGTCAAAGAAAGCAAACGGCCCTTTGAAAAGCAGACTATCTGAAAGGCTACCGTGTTTAAATAACATTAAATAAGAAATAAGAAACGTTCCACCGGATTGTTATCTGCGACGTACCTCACAACAATAGACATCTGGTCTTTATTGCTCGTATCGGGAGTCTTGTCGGCTATCACCGAGAATGCTGGTGCTTCTTCTAATTCCTTGACAACTCGATGTCGGACTGCATCACCAATGACCTTGATAAACTCATTCAGCCAATAACTCAGTAGGCGGCAGTGGCGACTCAACAACTGGACTACTTGGTAGAATTTGCTGGATTCATCTGTTTCTCCACGAAACGCAATATCCTGCATGGCTAAAGTGCGGACAATATCACAAAGGATGGTGACCACACTGGTGTTCAATGTGGCATTATCTGCTTCCTTAATTAACTCCTGGCGACGAGATGAATCCAAAAGTGCATCAACTTTTTGATTAGGATTTATAAATCTGGCAAAATCCCTTAGTGCCCCTATATGTCCCTGGCTCGTGAAATGCTGTGACAGTTTCCCTTTCTTATTGGTTCCGACACTCTTCATCTTATGCCACTGCCTAACTCCATTTACTGCCCGTGCTTTGTCTGCTGAGGGTCTTCCAACTCCTTCTGGGAACAGGCAACACACGAAACAAAAGGCTGCATCTTTCTGGACACTATATTCAAGGTGAGGGTAATCCTTGTACCGTTGGCTCGAAAACCTATTTTGTTTACCAGGTGGGATACTTGAATCGTTGCTTGGGTAGGCCGCTAATTTGCATTGGTAAGGCCCCGTGTTGATTAGAAATTCCCGTTGGTTGTTGGATGAAATTTCACCTCGCTTTCCCGGATCGTGGTCCAGAAAAAAAGCTGTTTCCTGCCGAGAAACCGATCCTCTGCTTTTCTCTTTCTATATCTTTCCCAAACAGCATTCTGCACATTTCTTTAACTCGTTGCTTTGGTTTGCCATACTTTCTGCAAGCTCAACCACTGAAACAGCAAATTGTTCAATGTTAGGAACACTTGGTTTTTTCATCTCTTCCAAAATTTAGGGGCCCGTTCGATCTAGACTGCTCATCATATGCTGGAGTTTCCCGGCACAAGTAACCCATGAGGCATCCGATTCATCTTCTGCATCACTTGACTCAGGAGACCCACTGCTATTCTCATTGAGAAAGGTATCCATATCTGCCATCTGCGACTGCGACGTAATATCCACGAGGCGTGTGTGGCTAACTGTATCTTTCGTTTTCACTGGTGATACATCCACGCCAACATCTTCTTGCTCCTGGTTTGAGGTGTGTTCCACTATCCGAGGCTTGGTGGTGGACTTGCTCCTGTCGGCTGAACCCGAGGTCAACGCTTTATCACACAGTTCTGGACCGTCTCTCGTTGGGGAAGGCAATTTATCTGCCAAGCAGCTAACCTCCGTTTCCTTCTCTGATTCACGCATAAGCTGATTGGACAGGGTTGCCGTTTGCGTTAGTTGACGCTGATGTGTGTTTGTACTTGTTAAAACACCTTCATCGACATTGCTTCGAGGTTCTGCTTCACCTTGACCAAAGCACACATTTCTACGCTTAGCTGCTTCAAAAGGATTTCTTGGTGCACCAGCAGTCTCGTAAGGCACGTTTCTTCCCCCATGTTGCTTACGGTTATGCTGTAGTCGATAATCGCTGTTAAATTGCGCCCCGCAGTCTGTCGCTTTGCACACTATTTTGACTCGTCGCCTTTTCATGTTTAAACAATGCGGTATAACACAAATTTGACGCTTTGCCGCCGGTTTGCGGGTTGGTATATCTTTGGTTAACGATACTTTAAAACCAGTCTTTATGTTAATCTTGTATCCAAATTGACGAAGTTGAGGAAGATGTGTGCGCGCTATTAAGTGACCAAACACAGACACAGAATTCTCACGGATGTGAAGCTGGTCCGAAAATAACCACTTCCGTTTTACATGTCTCGTCTCAATAGGACAAAGTTTGGCCAGGAAACTCTATCTCGCAATGCTACTCAAATGTCTACTGTAAATGTACTATATTTGGCAGTCTGCCGACTAAAACATAATTTCAGCCGAATGAAAGTCGTGTTACTCGACAGATAATTAGAACCCGTCGGCACAACAGTTCTTTACTTATTAAGATGATATTGCATTTGAACTACCGTCGTGGTTCACAGGTTGACGGGACGAGTACAGAGGACGGTATACAGAACGGTAGTTGAAATGCGATATCGTCTCAAGTAAAAACTGTTCTGCCGACGGGTTTTAATTATCTGTCGAGAAACACGACTTTCAGTCGGCAGAAATTGTTTTGCCAAATTTTTTATGTTGCCAACTATATTGCTAAATATAGTTGGCAACATAAAAAACGAAAAATCTTGGGTATAGGTTTACCTTACGGTCTGCCGACTAAAACATAATTTCTGCAGACTGAAAGTCGTGAAAAAAATTTGGGGCGTGTCGCACCCCTCCACACCGCCTCTTAGCTCCAAGCCTGACTGCATCACTCGCACAAATACAATCTTTATTACAAGGAATGCAGCTCTACAGGTCATTATAGTGCCAAGTTGCGAACAACACTGACAAGATGTGTTTAAGTACCTTTAATCAAAAGTACACGGTACCATTTAACACCGTGTTATCTCTCGTGCTTGTACAGAGACCTCTTACCCATTTTCCGATGTAAGACCGCTTACGGATGTAAAAACGAAATGGAGAACAATTCATTCTAGGTAAAGCCGATGATTATCTTAGAACTGTCAAATTTTCTTTATTGTGACAAGAATATATCAGTAATATACAAAACGACGAAAATATACCAATTGCCAGTGTTAGGGGGTTATTTTTAGAAAGCCAGTATAACATTACCCCGAATTGAAGAGAATCGTCAATTTCGGAGGAGACCATGCAAAGCGCACAAAGAAAGCGCTTGATGATACGTTTACATCAAAGATCCCTGGAGAGGTACGACATTCTCGTAGTTGCTCTCTGTATTGATGGTACTGCATGGTGTCAATATTGGACGCCCAACTGGTTCCTGTGCGAAGGCGAAACCAGTTCGAACATGGATAGTTACGATCCATTACCTCAAGCAACGACTGGAACTGATGATTGGTGATAGTTTGCAGCATTTGTTAACAGCAAAGAAAACAGGGTCTGGGCACGTCACTGTCATAGAATGCGATTGGTGATTTGTGAAATACCTAATATTACTGCTGTTTCCTTGAAAATATGGTTGAGGCCGATACAGAACCTGATCTCAAGTCCCATTTGAAAGCCTATTTCATCAAGTGGGTGACGTACAACCATCTCAGTATCCTGGAACTGTACGGCATATTCTTCCATCTTACTTTTTACCTACTTTTTATTCTTATTTTAACTTCTTTTACTCGAGTCTTGTTTGAGATTGACAATGTAGGGTCAGTGTATCTTCTTAACGTATGTAATTGAAGGTCTTGTATTTGACGGTCATGGTTCATTAAATAACGCAACGCTAACTGCTACAACAAAAAATATCTTTGTGAGAACATAATTCATATAAAGGGTAAAAGTGACGTAAAACCAAACGACGCAGGTTTATATTTAGATCTGACGAGCAAGATATTATACCTACACAAAATTTGGATGCGACACAATGTTCCCCTCAAGGACAAAGCCAGGAAATGGAGACATCATCTCTCTTCTTGATCTTAATCTTTCGAACAGCCCTACCGGTTATTATGAGAAAACCTACAAACAGATTAATAGTTGTACCATGGAAAACTCTTTAAGTGCTGTGATTGCGAGCGTACATGTACCGTATGCAGAGCAGAAATTCAGTAACAAGCTATCGACACCACGACCATCCACTCTAGCTTTGGAAACGCTATGTTGACGATTGTTACTGCATCATCACGTAGAACGCCGTTTATAGCTCCCACGAAATCTCAATTCCATGAACTCTCAGATATCCTTCATTATCAAACACGAAAGCAATGGCCAATTGGTCTTGCTTGACACTTGGCCAACTGGACAAAATTACAATATTAAGGTCAGCGTTTACAGGTAGTCAACACTCATGGAAAGATACTTGTTTTATCAATTACACCATGACAAATTACACAAGATAAGCACTGCCAACACGCTAGTTCACCGACGTTTTCCCCTAACAAACACAGCCAAAGATAGAACAGAAATTGAGCACGAAACAATAGCACTACAATAAAAATGTTTATTCTAAAAAATCATATCTAGTATAGTAACTAGTAAATATGAGGAGCTAGTAAAGATATTTTTTCAAATAATATAGGACAATTACACTGGCGACGATCCTTTTCCACTCCAACAATCCATACGTCAAAGGTATAACCTAACCTCTAACATGAATCTAAGGAAGTTTCCACATCAAAGTAAGCAATAAATCTCTGCGAAACCTTCAACATGAATTCCCATTACCCAGATGTAGAGTTTTTGGTGAAAAAGAAAACAATGTAAACTATCCAACTAATACTCTGCGCACACTATTTTTGGACTTATGTTGGGGAAATTGGAAGATCATTTGAAACAAGGAAGAAGGAACATATGCTGAACGATAATATCCCTGCAAAAATTCAAAAATCGCTAACAATACATGGACTCACACACATACCATTGACTTTAAACATAGACATGTTAACGACAAAGGACGCAATCGCATAAAAAAAGACATCGCCATGATTTATGTAGCAAAAAAGAACTTGAAGCCACTTCCTCAACTATGTTTGATTCTCTCACGTATACAATGTCACCACTGTTAACAAAAACATCGTCGTAATGAATGCAAGATTTCTGTTATTGTTGCTATATTTCACGATTATTACATCTATTAAGTCACGTATGCATACAGTGTATTTCAATCTCGTCTTTTCCTGTTTCTCATAATTTATCGCCCGTTAAAGGCAGCAGCTGTTGTAACCGAAAGGTCAAATGAAAAACATTCGGTCTGAGAACACTTAACAAATATCCTTAATACCGTATGTATTTACTTGACAGTGCTTCCTGTACATTATTAAATGACAGTATTGTAGTGGCAGCAGTTACAATATATACACCTTTTGCTGTTCATTACCAAAAAATATACTAACATTAACGCCCACCTCAAACTCATTAACGCAAAAATACAATCATTTTGTTCAATGGGCTTTCATTAGCGTAGATACACAACCATTTGCATTGAAGGGTATTCCATAGCGCCAATAGACTACCATTATCACCATTCTACTATTCATTAGGGATAATAAAATTTCGATTAGGGAACAGAAATGTCTTGCCTAATTGAAATTTAATTATCCCTAATGTATAGTAGAATTGTGTTAATGGCTGTCTGTTGACGCTATGGAATGTCCGTTGGTGCAAATGATTGCGTATGAAACCGAACGAATTTCGATTGAATAAAATGAATGTATTTTTGCGTTAATGAGTTTGAGTTGGGTGTTAATGACAGTATATTTTCTGTTAATGAACAGCAAAAAGTGTAGCCGTAGAAGTAGTACAAACAACAAACGTATTAATAGTAGTGATAGTGGTGGTGGTAGTGGTGGTGGTGGTAGTGGTGGTGGTGGTGGTAGTGGTGGTGGTGGTGGTGCTAGTGGTCGTGCTAATGGTCGTGCTAGTGGTAGTGGCAGTGGTATCAATGGAGACTGCCTGTCTCCATTGCTGTTCATTGTGGCCCTAAGCCCACAATCTATGGTGTTGCAGCAAGTGAAAGCTGGCTATGATCTGCGAAAAAGAAAGCGCTTTTTAAATCATCTATTCTTTATGGATGATTTGAAATTATTTGGAAAGAACGAGAAACAAGTTGAAACCCTGGTAAACACTGTTCGAATTTTCAGTAACGACATTGGAATTGAATTTGGGATTAGTAAATGTGCTGTGCTTATAATGAAGAGGGGAAATTGCGTACACGTGAAGGCATTGTTTAGCCAGATAACCAGGTCATCAGAGGGCTTGAAGATGACGATGGGTATAAATATCTAGGGATTTTAGAAGCAGAGAACATAAAGCGCAGCTACAAGAAAGAAGCTTTATCCGAAGAGCATTTAAGAAGGATAAGGAAGCTACTAAAATGAAAGGTGAATAGTTGAAATTTAGAGAGCGCCATTAATGCAAAAAGCAGTTTCGTAAATAAGTTATGGGGCGGGTATTACCTGCTGGAGTAAGGAAGAATTAGGAATTTTTGATGCAAAAACAAGGTTGCTGTTAAGTGTTTACAGATCAATCCATTCACAAGGAGATGTAGCCAGACTTTATGTAAAGAGATGACAAGGAGGGAGAGGCTTGATAAGCGTCAAGGACTGTGTTAATATTGAAGTTGGCAGTTTATGTAGGCATGTGGAAGCTAGTAAGGAAAAGTTGCTTATAGCTGTTAAAATGTAAATATCTTGGATAAAGGAGAGGAGAAGGAAAGAATTAGACAGGAAAGATTAAACAGCTACAGAAGAAAGCCATTGCACGGACAGTTTGTAAGGGGTACTGGAAACATTAGAGATTCTGATTCCTGGAATTGGTTGAAAAGAGCAACAATGAAGAAAGAGATGGAAGGTCTCCTAACTTCCGCACAAGATCAATCCCTTCGTACAAACTACATCAAGAATAAGATAGATAAACTAGACGTGTCACCAACGTGCCGAATGTGTGGTGAAAAGGAGGAAATTGTTAGCCATATAACGGCAGAATGCAAGAAATTAGCTCAAAACGAGTACAAGAACTGGAGGCATGCCAAGATTGCTCAAGTGATCCATTGGAATTTATGCAAAAAATTTGATCCTCCAAGCAAAGAAAAATGATACGATCATTCCGCAGAATCAGTGTTGGAAAATGACCAAGTGAAGGTGTTGTGGGACTTCAAAATTCAACAGATCTCCATTTAGATCATAACAGACCTGATATTGTTGTATTAGAAAAGAAAGAAAGAGTGTGTTACATTATCGATGATGCATGTCCTTTAAATGTGCAAGTGTTTGAAAAGGATCAAGAAAAAATTGACCACTATCAAGATCTGAAGATTGAAGTTCAAAAGATCGGGAGCTGCAGGAACGTAAGTATTACATGTATTCCAATTATAATTGGAGCACTTGGGACAGTCATCAAGAACTTGAAGACGTGATATGAAGAAATAGCACTACATGGGAACACTTCTTTACTTCAAAAGGCTTGCTTGTTTGGCACAGCAAAGGTTCTGCACACAGTACTGGACACCTAATGCTATGGGATGTAGCTTGATGTTGTGGGAAACAACACCACTGATAATAATATGTGGTGTGAAATATGGAAATAACAATAATAATAATAATAATAATGATAATAATAGTAATAATATGCTGGGCACACGTAGGAGACTAAGACTCCTTCCACTGTCTTTCATTGGGTGCTATAAGAGTGGCGATAATAAAAATACAGTAATGATAATGATAATGGTAATGATAAAGATAGAAATAATGCTAACAATAATAATAAAAAATAAAATTTGAGCAGGATGCTTTAAGCAGAAATTGAGATCTCCAGTGTGTCTCAATAAAGTTTGGAAGTATGGAACTTGGTCTTTAGATGATTTTGTTATAAAATCAAGCATATTAGGTAATTTTACAGTCAATACATACATTAAATCTTTAAATATTTTAAGTCAAACATAACCCTTCAACCATCAGATGTTCTCTTCTCAATAAAATGACCTAGGATTAACAAGTATAAAATTCTGAAGGTCCAGCTCTTTGAACGAAAAGTGTTAAAATAATCATGACAAGGTTTAACCTCTTGACCTTGAGGCATTTACTTGTACCTCAATTGAATGTAGTTATCTACTGTTAGTTACCGTAGAACATAATAGAGAAAAGCCAGGTCAGGAGGAAAGGCATTAAGCCACATTGTAAATAGTACATCACTAAAAGAATACTGAATATTATTCTGAAATTCCTTTGAACACAGCCCAATATAATAAGACCAGCTATGGTATTTCGAACTTTCTAGTAATAAGAGCAAAAATCAGTAGCAGATTTCACAGTAGGTTTTTAAGATTAATTTGGACTGAATACACATGTAATAGGTACTACGTTGATTCACACTCACTTCAAAGTTACTTGTTCATCCAAAGCCTGGAGTTGGCAGTTCTCTGAGGTGCCAACAAATCAACATGGCTTGAGAGGTGATGTATTTTATTGTAAACAGACATGGTTCATGAAAATAATACAAATTGCATCTATGCAGTATCTTTTGTAAAAAGAGAGGTTTCGAGGAAGTGACATGAGCTGCATCTTTTGGGATTTTTTTTCACTTAATACATTAAGGGAGAAGGGCACCCTTTATCAATTGACTGAAGCAAGATAATTTTACTTGTAGTAGAGTTGAGACTGGGGCGTTAAAGGGTTAAAAAGTCTTTCTACATTAATACATAAACAATATACAAGGATTAGTACCACAAATAATGGACACGCTATAAAGAATTACTCTGTACAATTTATTAGGAAAAAGTATATTACTGTACAGTTGGAAGTACACCCATTCCACAAGTTAGAAGGAAAACTGGATACTACTGTTAGGTGAAGCAACTACGAACACAAATTGTGATTTCACTGGTTTCCTTTACATAATTATTGAATGTTTTCATCAGTGATAATTAACCTAGAGTTTTTCTGCACTTAATGTGAAAATGAATATCATGAGGGGGTATTGGTTGTATTAGGTGGTTCTAGTTGGACAACAGTATGTCACCAGATTAACAAACATAAAGTAAATCAGCTGAACAAAATCAACAGGTGTAATCCAGAATAGAATTATAATTTGCAATCTTGCACGTTAATCCTTTGCAGTTTGAGTGACATCTCCCCTTTCAGTAATAAAGTTATCTCATTTTAGCCAGAGTAAAATAAAAAATTCAACCTTTCGTCCAGAGATTAGTAGCATGGAATACATAAAAACACCTGGGCTTTTATTGTAAAATTAAAAAGTTTGTCACGTGACAAAAATGAACCAATTGAATGAATGTGCTCAAAACAAACACAAAACAATGAAAGGGTAAAGCACATGACAAATTACATGTGAATTGGACTGCAAAAGGGGCGAAAAATAGAGCGTGGATAGAAAATAATAATGTGAGATGGCGAAGGAAGGTGAGATGATGAAATGAAGTGTAGGAAGAGCTAAATGTAAGAAAATCGCTCGTTGATACCATGAGGTTGAAGTGTTCCAACTTTGGAAATGAGACGCATTTCCTGACTTTTGCGGCTATCATTGCTACTTGAAACGGGAACTAAAGCTCGAATTTGCATGTCCGAAAGGCTGTGATTACCATTGTTAAAGTGCCTGGCAACAGGCTGATTAGCACCGTTCTTAGTAACAGCACGACGATGCTGCCCAAACCTGTCTCTCGAAACTCTTCCAGTTTCTCCAATGTAGAGCATGCCACATTTACTGCATGAGATGCAGTAAATGAGATGGGAGGAGGTACAAGTGAAGTGGTGTTTGACAGTGAATTTAGATTTTGGCGCCGAAATTGTAATGGAGGAATCTATGAAACTACAAGTTTTGCAATTCTTGATGCCACAGGGAAATGTGCCCTTGGAAGACGACATATTCTGTGGTAGGGAACTATTAACTAGGGATTCACGGATGTTTTTGCTGTGCCGAAAATAAACTAGAGGGTTATCGGGGAAAATGGAAGATGTTTCAGGGTGATTCTTTAGGATATGGAAGTTCTTGCGGATGACATCCCTTACTTTGAAATTGAAGAGATGGTAAGAGAGTACTAAGGGTATTTATTTGGAATCATTGACTACAGAGTCTATGAGGGTATCCGAACGGGGAATCTGGGCAGCTTTGGTTAAGTCAGTCTCGAGAAGGGGGGTGGGATAGCCTCGCTGGACAAAAACGTTTCTCATTTCAAAAAACGAATCTTTGAGCAGTATACTGGTCCTATGTCTGATTACTTTGGTATGTACATTGATGACTGTCGTGGCACAGCATCATGTTCCCGTGTCGATTTGGAGTGGTTCATTAACTTTGTTAATGATTTCCTTCATTAACTCCAATTCACATGGGAGATCAGTGAGACCGGTGTATCGTTCTTAGATATACTTGTTTCCATCAACGGCAATAAACTCACCACCTCCGTCTTCTAGAAACCTACTGACTCCCATTGTTATCTCCTTTATGCCTCTTCCCACCCCAACCACACCAAAAGGTCGATCCCTTTCTCCCAGTTTCTTCGTCTTGGCCGTCTCTGCAGTGAAGATGAAGATTTTCAGACCAAAAATTTGGAAATGAAAAACTTTTTTGTCCAGCGAGGCTATCCCACCCCCCTTCTCGAGACTGACTTAACCAAGGCTGCCCAGATTCCCCGTTCGGGTACCCTCGTAGACTCTGTAGTCAATGATTCCAAATAAATACCCTTAGTACTCTCTTACCATCTCTTCAATTTCAAAGTAAGGGATGTCATCCGCAAGAACTTCCATATCCTAAAGAATCACCCTGAAACATCTTCCATTTTCCCCGATAACCCTCTAGTTTATTTTCGGCACAGCAAAAACATCCGTGAATCCCTAGTTAATAGTTCCCTACCACAGAATATGTCGTCTTCCAAGGGCACATTTCCCTGTGGCATCAAGAATTGCAAAACTTGTAGTTTCATAGATTCCTCCATTACAATTTCGGCGCCAAAATCTAAATTCACTGTCAAACACCACTTCACTTGTACCTCCTCCCATCTCATTTACTGCATCTCATGCAGTAAATGTGGCATGCTCTACATTGGAGAAACTGGAAGAGTTTCGAGAGACAGGTTTGGGCAGCATCGTCGTGCTGTTACTAAGAACGGTGCTAATCAGCCTGTTGCCAGGCACTTTAACAATGGTAATCACAGCCTTTCGGACATGCAAATTCGAGCTTTAGTTCCCGTTTCAAGTAGCAATGATAGCCGCAAAAGTCAGGTAATGCGTCTCATTTCCAAAGTTGGAACACTCCAACCTCATGGTATCAACGAGCGATTTTCTTACATTTAGCTCTCTATACACTTCATTTCATCATCTCACCTTCCTTCGCCATCTCACATTACTATTTTCTATCCACGGTCTATTTTTTGCCTCTTTTGCAGTCCAATTCACATGTGATTTGTCATGTGCTTTACCCTTTCATTGTTTTGTGTGTGTTTTGAGCACATTCATTCAATTGGTTCATTTTTGTCACGTGACACACTTTTTTAGTTTTACTCTAAAAGCCCAGGTGTTTTTATGTATTCCATGCTACTAATCTCCTGGCGAAGGGCCTTCGCACGAAACTTAAGGAAGCTTGTTTTCTATATTTTAGATAGTGTATAATCTAAAGAACGCCGGTGTTTTATCGAAGCTATCTACACTGGACCTCCGCGCCTTGGAATTCATCATAAAACCTACTTTAACTTTAATACCTCCCCTTTATGATGAAAATTATTAGGTATTAGCTAGAATAAATGAAATGTTGACCTGTTTCGGGATTAATGGATTATAAGATACCGTAGCTAATAATCGCCTAATTTCAGCCTAGATGTCTTCCCTAACTGGGAAATACTGTACATTTGGAACTCTGATTGAGAGAGTAATAAATCTTAACAAGACGTGCAGTGTATACTGATGCAAAATATTCACGACTGGCTGTAACGCTTCAAAGTATGTCGCCCACATAATTTGAAGACCATTATACTGCTTTTAGAAAAGCTCAGATCTCCATGAATCTTAAGATTCAATTCAAGGTGGTTGCCATTCATTCTTATTCGTAGCTCCAGTTAACTCAACTACAAACAAGTTAGCTTCACAGTTGATAACTGCAGCACAACTACTGTGCAGCTACGAAGTAGGCTCGAATATTGAATGATGAAAAATTCTCATGGCTTTAGAGAAATTAAAGCTGCACAAGTGGAAACTTCAAATCAATTTTCATCATTAACATAAATTCCCAATCTGTCTATTTATTGTAACACTTTAGAACGATTCATTCAGAGCAAAAATTTTTATGTGTAAAGAAAGTGACGATTTACCAAGAGCAAACCTTAAGTATATACCTGCACCTGATGTCCAGCAAGAAATCTCCATTTGTGACTAAGTGTCTTCTGAATAGAAGTTGTCTTCCATTTAGTCGCTCACATAATTCGTTACATATTGGTCATATGGAGTCAATTTCGTCGGTGTCGGGAGACTATGACATGGCGCCCATGTCTTACGAATAATTCTGTCAAATTTGTTTCTCTGATTTGGCAGCCATGACGTTATATGTAAAATCTCAGTATGAAACTAAAAATGAGTCTGTTTAGGGGCGTGGTGACTGGTCGATGTTGGAGGTCTAATACCCTCCCAATAATTTTAAGTTGTAAATAACCGGTCATATGCAAAATTATGATAATGAAAAGGACGACTTCGATGCTGATAAAAATACACAGAAAAATCTAGGTAAGATCTTTAAACTGCACATTCTTACCAGGTTTAGAATCCAATACTTCTTATGATATACTTAATAGCAGATTTTCTTGTCCTACTTTCTTTCTGTTTTGTGTTTTAGGGTATTCGGTAACCAACAATATTGTACAGCTCGTTCATTTCTTCGCCGTTTATTATGTTGCTTTTGAAATTCATTTGATCTTCGTCACAAGATTCTTTCAGAAGTCTTTTACTACCAAACGAAAGAATCTTCATTATAGCACCCCTCAGACATTTCTAACCATATTTGAGATAATGTGGACACGGCAAGGAGATTATAATGTCAAAATTAATTTCCTCAATAAAATCACGCAATGGACTGAAAAGGATTTCTTGCCAAAGAAGTGGATTAAGTATTTTACAAACTAAGACAAAACATTAATCCTTCTACTTAAATCAAACTGAAGTTACAGTGACGCACTCAAGGGAGTGGATAGCTCAGGAGACTAAAGCCCCCATTGGCAACCATAAAAACTTATTTCTATCTGGCATTGCGTTCACGAAAAAAAAAAATGTTTAAACCGAACGGACTAAAGGGTACAATACGTCTGGCACACGACTGTAAAATAATCAGATAATTTCTACGTTACCTAATCAGTATTTCGTGCACAATGACCATAATAAAGCAATTGCCACGCTCAGAACTTTTTTATTGTACATGTACCAGATATTTGTTGATGTTTTTCTACGCGTTTTGGAAATGGAAACGCAATCCCTTCCGATTGGGAGGACTGCGAAAGGTTTTCTAGTTCTCCCTCTGTTTTTTTTTTAATTTAGCCTGTTTAGATAATTGACGAGACGAGTAATTTCTGCTGCGCTGACTCCTTTGACCCATTACTGTGGTGCATTTAGCTTGCCGATTGGTTTTATGTTTGGCAGTGTAATTACTCAATCGTGACACCCTCCCTTACGAGTAAATAATTAAACAGAAGTTTAATGCGGGAAATGTTCCCGGTTGAGGTAATGTCCATACCTTTGTCTCGTAAAGGTTCTTTCTAAATTCTAAATCCGGGAATTGTAACAACCAAACTTATTGATTTATACATTTTGTGCAAAGTGATTGACCTAAAAATGAATAAAATACGTTCGTATGTGCCACCTCCAGCGAGTCAAAGCAACAAAAAACATGAACGAGCGGATCCCCTAATGATACTCCGATAAAGCGACACCTTAACCTCGACGTGTCAAATTTCGAACAAACGATATACAGTAAACTCTCTGTAAGCGAACACCCCTCCAACGCGGACACCTCTCCAAGACCTACACAAAATTTGGTCCCTGCAGTATCACGCTTGTTTCTCTGTTAGTGAACTCTCTCTAAGGTGGACACCTTTCTAAGGCGGACACGGATGATTTTTTTACAGCGTTTTGGTTCAATATACCTGTCAAAGCGGACACAGGATGTTTACGAAATTTTACAACGGAGCAGTATTAGCTCAAAATGATCTACGACATAATAGATACAATCTGACTTTCTGGCTTTGATAGGAGACTAGTGTTTATTTCACATCTGAAAGACAATTTATTTGTGCAATGTTTTACTACAATAAGGCGAGTCGTTTCTTCGCTTTCTTTTCTTTTTTCTTGATTAACGGTAATTCTAATCTTTGTGTTTTCTTTGATTACGCACTTTGTAATCCAGGCCTCGAACTGTGTAATTGCATGGAACTTCAAGCCCATATCCACCCCCATGGTTTAACCTTTCCCCTGTAATTTTGCAAGAAATGCTACTTGAGTCAATCTCCAGGAATCGAGTGATATAGCAGCTATAGTTCGGTGGCACGTGGTCGACAACTTTCCCATTACTAATTATGGCAACAGCATTTGGGTCTTTTTCGTTGGTGGTCTTTCGTTTACGCCCTAGAATTACTCCAAGAGTAGGAATCCAGATATCTTTATAAACATGGTGCCCACGAACAAAGGAATTAAAGGAGAATAAATTCCGCACTCCGTTCATAGTGTCCTGAGTGCATTGATATTTTGTTAATATTTTGGCGAAACTTATTATTAATAGGGTGTGGCCCTAAAATAGCGTGGGAAAAAAATACACAAGAGAGCAACATAATTTGTAACAGTGGGGTCATGTGATAAAGTGAAGAAATATATTCACATTTAAGCAAACTGTATGTGAATTCATCACAACTTTTTTATCTAAAACTCAAGCTAGTACTAATTGGTTTGGCTTTAAAAAACTGTTGCGCGTATAAGCTGAAGTCACAAATAAGGCTATGGATGGCGGGTTGTTGTGAAAAATTCGGAGGCATACCATGGCACTTCACATCGTAGAATTCAAGCTCCCCCAATAAAAATCGATACAAAGGGATTTTGTTATGGTTAATTCATATATTCTGTACGAGTGTAAAATTCTGGTTTTATTTTCAACGTTTGGCTGTCAGATTACCTCTCTCCGTCTAATGAGGACACCTCTCTTAGGCGGACACTAAATTTGGTCCCGAGAGTGTCCGCCTTAGAGAAAGGAGGTGAAATCTCCGCATGGGTTGAAACGGTCCGAGTTTGTAGCGGCCTAAAAATGTATTTCACTGTTGTGCAAGGAAATTATCTCAGTAATCTGGAGAATATATATATTTTGACTTAATGTTTGTGACATCTGTTTTCGTGGCAGGATTCACGGTACTCTTAATGTTCTTTCATAGAACTTTAAAGAACTTTACGATGTCATTTGGCCTTTGTTCAGCAAGAAGATTGTTGTATATTTGTCAGTCGATTAAATATAACTGCTGTAGAGTTCACCTCGAATTGAACACATGTACGGCGTTGAGTTTGTTGCAAAAATTTATTAAATATTATAAAATAAGTCATACTCGCTCATGTCTTAGATGTATGTCACAATCGAATTAGTTGTTTAGTAGATTAATTTATGGACAGCTCATTTATTAACTAAAGCATTGTAAAGCGAGAGGTAGACCATCTACTATAGACAAGGTGGTGTGCCGATATTGTTCATTCTCAGAAAGGTATATCTACCGCTGATATTACTGCCAAGGTGCAAATAGCAGGTGTGCATGAGCAGATCAATCTTCAAAATACAATTTGAGACCGCCACACCGGTACGGGCAGAACATTGTTGACATTCACGTCACTCCATTTCGTGGGACTTCACTAAGATCTCACGCACGAAGGGAAATTGGAAGAATAATCGTGTTCTGGAAGTATGGGAAAGAAATGGTTGTGGATATCAACTCTCTCAAGCAGGATCATGCCACTTATTTACGCCATGAACATTTAAAATTAATCATGATAGAAAATACCGCGTTAGGATAAGTTTTATATATGTGTTCTTTCTCAGTGTTTTATAACTTTCCCTCAAGAGGGATAGTGTTTTTGCCATAACTCCTCGTTAATATTATCGCAGATTTATATCTATGTTTAACTACTGTGTACACGTAATAGCTGCATTGCTGATTTTTAGACAAATGCGCCGACAACATGTTAGAAATGTACACAGAAATATTAAGGATAAACGAAATTTTACCAAATTGACTGCATGAGAATCTTGAAACTCGATACAGGAATAAATGATTTCGACTTTGCTAGCTCTGGCTGATATAATGGTATTAAATTTCGAAAATAATTCATAAAAGTGCGCAAATCACGTGAGCTATACTATATACGAACCTAACTTCTTTTTCCGCCGTTACCAATACCACAACCACTTTGACCTGAGGGTTGACTGGATCTATTATTTCTGTCAGTTAAAAAAAAAACAAAACAAAACAGAATTACTTACGAACATTTTGCATTGGAGGTCTTTCCAGGACTTAAATTCAGCCGGAGCTTATTTAATAATTTTTTAATTTGATGATTCAAACGCAAAAAGGAATCCGCGACAGACAGGCTTAATGTACTGACAAATGTACTGGATGTGCTGACGGACGTAATCAGGACGAAAAGTGGAAGGACAACTACACCTTCTTGGCTACGCCAATGTCTGTGGGGCGTTTTTTCAGTTCCAAATCCTCCGTAAGGTAGTATATGGAGTATAGGTGTAGTAACACAAATAATGACCATGCTAATATATATTTACTAGGAAATGATACATTACTACACAGTTGCAATACTAGTATTTTCCCTTCCTCAAGTAGAAAATAAAACTGGGTAGTAATGTTCGGAAAAACATTTAGCAAAAAAAAATGTGTGAATTCACTGTTTCCCTGTATAGTTATTGAAGTTTCGTTAGTGATGGTAAACCCTGACATTTTTCGGACTTGACGTGAATCTTAACATCATGAGGAAGCATTTGCTACATCAAGAGCCGATTTGTGGAAAACAGCGTATTAACGAATTGAGGGACAAACACCCTACATTGCTGAATAAAATCCTTTGGTATTACCAATAACAAAATTTTAAACAGTGACTATAATAGGTCAACCATATTTAGCAGTTAACCCGTTAAGGAACAGGCACCTTGCTTTGTTGAATAAATTAATTTTACATTTGCTACAACATAATTCTAAAGGGTACACTTATCCCCAAGAAGGTAAATCAAAGGTGTTAATGCATTAATTTCATCACTAATCCCTTTCAGTTTTACTCATACCAAATGTACGAAATTTTAATAGTAAATGGAAGATATTTTGGACAGCTAGGAAGTTAACAATTCATCACCAAATCTGGCTAAGTTATCTTCTCTTAATCAGTAAAATTATGTAGCAACTGTGAGAATAAAATTATTATTGCCCAGTTTTAAGATTGATTGATGGAGTCACCACATGTTTTAACCCTTAAAACCTAGTCAAGATGTCTCCATAACTAAAAATACATTTTGAACTGTGCTTTAGAAAGGAATATATCATAATGAAACTGATAGTCCATGTCTTGAAATATGACTGGCTATAACAGTTGAAAATTTGCTTTATACACCAGTTCCAGACCTCTAGTAAATAACATGCAGAAAAGTGCAGTTCACAGTGACTCAAAAAATTCACTTAAAATCAGTTACTATTCTGCCTCATTGTACTTAAAAACGTTCTCCAAACCTAGAATGCAAGAAAAAAAACAGTTATCTATATCTTTAAAAGTATGACAGCAAACACTTAAATGAAGATGAGAGGTAGTCTGAATAATTAGATACATTTCAAGGAAACATTTTCATGGCAATCAAGTCACACAACTGTTATGGCTGCCAAGTTTGGACAATTTAGTTCAATTTCTAAAATGTTTGAAAACTGAACAGAAATTATACTTTTTTGTAAAGTCTAAATGTCGTAGCCAACACCTTTGTTGTTAAAACATTGATCTAAAGAAGTTAAAATGATGCAAATTTTCTTTGACCCAATCCCTGACGATTTGCATCAAATTTTTTTTGGCCAAATTTTAAAAAAAAAAATCCTTAAAAGAATAATTAAAAACACTCTTACTAATTAAATACCTTAATCCATAAATAAGAAACATGTCAGCAACCATATACTTTAAATACTGTAGTTACATGGAGTTGCGCATTATTCAACATACCATCACACGTAATCAAATGACATGCCCTATACTTAATTATACCTAGTAGACTGTATTTTTAGCTAAGTCTAGCACAAAATATTACCTAAAAATTAATACAAGGACGGAGATATTTTAAAAAGATGAGGAGGAACCTAACGACACTGCAATGTAACCAAACACAGCAGGCAAATAATGTGCTGGAGGGTTTTGCAGGATATCTTTCCAACAAATCTTTTAAAGCAGTATGGCTGTTGTATGGTCTAGGAGACATTTCTGATGTATAAACTGTGCCATCACATTTCTACATACCTTACAATAATTTTTGTTAATTATTAAGATTTGAAATACAGCAGAATTGTAGACAAAACTTAGTAGGAGATATGCTTAGTTAACTACATTTTGAAACGTCCAAAGTATTTTTCCTTATATCATGCATATTCTATACTGCATTTTTTGAAAGAAATGGAGGGTCTGCCCCAAAAATATTAAAACTGGGGAGCACAAGCCTCCTTACCTCCCCACACCACATATCTGCCTCCACTGTAATTGTTGTATGAGCTCCCCAACTCAGCAATAACAAAAGGAAAGTCGGTGGAAAAAGCTTTACTTGAGTCATTACTAAATAAACACTAATATTAATTTGACTTATAACAGGTACAGTAGAAGTTACTGCGGACGTAAGAGATTAAACTTCTTGTTAATGAAACAGGGAACTTCTTCAAAGTTATCAGAATTCATTGTATGATAACACAACGACATGAAGACAAGAGATTAACAAAACCACTCCAGACCAATGTGTATTCCTTGTATTTCTTCAATACATGAATTCCAACAGATTTCAAATTTAAAACATCTCCAGTTGACTCATCAATACTTTGAAAAATGTGACTACGAAGTACAACATAAAGTTAGCATTAAAATATTGACCAAGGATTTACCAGGCGTTAATCGTAGTCGTAGGATAAATGTTAATGAACAGCTATAAATTCGAATGTGAATAGCAATGACAAGATAAAACACGACAAATAACAAAACATGTTATTTTAAACAAGCTTTACTGACGCTTTTCCTTGCTAACGCGCAACATTTTCAAAGTGATATACACGATGGATAAGGTAAGGTTATAAATACGATATTTACAAGGTAAATGAAAACATCAGGTCTGTTCCGCTTGCCTTATTTTAATTAGTCTTTTCCCCTTCCCCTCTTCCTCTTCTGCTTTTCTCACACCTTTTCTCCTCTCTCTTTGGCTAATTAATTTTCACACCTTGTAAATATCGTACTTATAACCTTACCTTATCCATCATGTATATCACTTTGAAAATGTTGCGCGTTAGCATCGACACGTCAGTTTATACGAACATGTTTTGCCATTTGTCGTGTTTTATCCTGTCATGGCTATTCACATTCTAATTTTGAGCTGGGCATTAATATTCATCCTACGACAAGTTAGCATTGCCACAAACATGTTAGGTACACAGAACATAACTGCAGCATAAATACTGTGTAATGCAAAAAACACATTGGCATCTTCATATATAATGGTTATGAAAACAATTTATTTCCCACTGCCATCTTATTTAATAATTGTGCTCATTCACTTCAAATTCATATACGTTTTTCCCTTGTAATAAATTTTTAAGCTCCACCAGTATTACTACAACAAAACAAGTAAGTAACTCTATATCTTTCCAAGTAGTAATCAAACGAAGGAGAAGAGTCATAGCAACGCACATTCAAATTAAACTAAAACAAATTTCACAAAATAATTACAAAACTGACGCTATGAAAGAATTTATAATAATGATAATCGGAAATTTGCATGGCTTCATGGGGAAATGCTGCTCAAGAGGAAACTTCCGATCAACTTTCATCTTTCATATAAATGCCCAATCAATCTTTTTCATTTGACATTTTAATACGATTATGTATGAGAAGAAATGTCTGTGTGCAAAGAAACTAACAATTGTCTATGAGTAAATCTAAAGTACTTACCTGAACTACAGTAGTTTTCTTGCGACAAATCGCTGTTAGTGATTCCGATTCCGTGCCTTCCTACCAAACGTAGTCTTCAGTTTCGCTACTTTTATAATCCAATCGCACCACCTCGCAAGTTGGCTATGCCTTTACATGTACGGGCACATTAAATATTTCTGATATGTAGCCAATCTCATGTTAGCATGGAAACCGGACCACGTTTAATTGTCGACACCGTACGTTCTTCCAATATGGCCAGCATGAAGTCATGTGTAAGCTATCCAGTACGAGCGTGCCGCTCAAATTCTTCCACAGGAAACGATTGTTACTTACAATTCTACATCTCGGTATCGTGATTACTGGATAACCTTGAAAGTAGCCGCAAAGTCAAAATACATCTGCATTCGAGAGTAAACATCAATACATTTCGGTTTCTTGGATCTAGTTATTCCAACTTCCGCACGGACCTATGGTGTATTGTCTCTAAACGTATTAATATTTGGGCATATCGTTAGCGGGAACTTAACACTTTACTTTGTCAACTTCATGAACGATAGGCAAAATAAATCAACGGACGTTTTACCAATTTACAGTTTAATGTGAGAACAGACGCTTTTTTTGCAAGTTGAAATCTTCCTGAAAATGGCTGAAATTTTAATAGGGATATCTTTTTTTTGTTGGGAGAACGAAGTTTTCGAAAGAAATTATGATTGTTATCACCAGTTCTCATAGTTTTCTATGAAAGAAAACTTTCTCTAAGAATGTTTTGGAAAAAGTTTTGGAGAAGTATGATAGGACGATAAACCTAAATTCATATTATTCAGAACCTTTTTTATTATTTGACTTCGTAAAAGGTAAGGAATGATAGATTTCGATTAAATTAAAACTATTTTTGGTTAGTTTCGTTTTGTAAAGATGTGCGATAGTTTCGCAAAACGAGTTTACCATACACTGGACGATACAACCGAGACTAATGAAAAACATTAACTTAAAACCAATTTATTGCGTAAGTGCAGTAAGTAGTGATCATGAAAGATCACTAAACTGAAATAGGTATGCCAGTAAATAAAACTTACTCAAAGGAACTAAAGACAAAAATAATACTAAAGTAAAAAAAATAGCAATATTAAGCAATTAGAAATCTAGTACTGTACTCATTGTGCAACTGTTTATCACTTCACCTCTCCATCGTAACAAAAACCAAAGTTAAAAATTATAAAATACGTGGCAACGGTACCAGCAGCATTTTAAATGTGTTTAAACTATTTATTTCCACGACGAGACAAAGTCTATGTAAAAGTCTAGAAACCCTCGCCACTTTCTCACCATGACACATCGCACACTACCACATCCTATTTAGTTATAACAACAGTGGTACCTGCTTTTTTTTGTGCCAACACCATTCATTAATGTCCACACTTTAACTATGCTGAAGTCTGCACAAACTGCGTTAAATCACAAAACGCCATGTTTCTAAACGCCTTTCCAGTTTGTGAGTTGCCTAGGGTCTCGCTTCTAATTAAGTTAGTCGTGATACATTATCATCGATCGCCTTTTAGAATTCATAATTACTCTGGTAAACCAACCAAAGTAAAACGTAAAATGAACAAGACCACCTTGGCATATTGCACTAATAAAATAATTCGAAATCAGGGTATGGTTTGGATGTATAGAAACGGTAATTTTTAAACCCTAGTAAAAATATTGATATTCCAAAATGTGATCTGTTAATGCTACTAATTATAGTTGACCCACGGACGTTTTTTTGATTTTATCTTTTATGAGGATGAATATTCTGTATTAAAAGACATCACACAAATTAGGGAATGCTACTTTATCATTACAGAACTTCAAAATATTTTCTATTACTTTCTGAAAAGTTTTTGATAGAACCATGGCGTAAGAAGCGAGATGGATGCTTCAGCCTCCTAATGTATTCAAATGCAGGGGCTGAGCTACCCTACAAAATGGGCCAAGGATCACAAAAGTAGTTTATGTTCTCTGGTCCGAAAGGAGCTTACGTGATTTTCTATTGGTAGCCAGTGTAGCTAGACCGCAATAGAAGAGCGCAGATTTCAGCATGAAAGTTTGAAGCTGCTGGAAATAAAAAAAAAAAAAATTAAAAAAGAAAATTAAAAAAAATAATAAATAAAAATAAAAAAATAAAAAAATTTTATGAATGCATGCATTTGAAATTCAACGCAGCCAATCTCAGAGGCTAAAGAAACTATATCAGTCAGACATCGAGTTTCATTGCTTATGAACACTGCGTCTCAAAAAAAATTGTATATGTGGAAAATAATATCCTTTCAATGAAAAGGAGACTCATCAATCGTGAACAAATAACCGCAATTTGAGTAGACTGATGACTTTGGCAGCATTCTAAAAGCGTTTAAAAATATGTTATTCTTCCAGAAGTATATGTTTTTCTATACTAAGTTCAGACCCCAAAAATCAAATTCGTTCCTACGCTACGGGATAGAACACGAGATGATTTTCTTTTAAAATTGTGGGGTACTAGTCATGTTTTTTAGGAACTTTTAATTATTAAAAAACGGCCAAGGGTTTTGGGTACCTATTTTGTTAAAATTTTAGTAAATGGATAATCAGGGCTTCAAGTTGTACAAGATGGGGTAAAATTGATCATCCAGTTGTTTCAAACAATTCTATTAGAGTTTTACTGCGATATTTTCCCCTTTGCTTGTGCGAAAGAACCTTATAGTCCTGTTCCTCCCTCACAGAACCTACCTTGTTTTTACTTGGAAACCCCTTTTTACTAACGTTCGCCAAAGCCTTCTAAAAATTATTTTCTACTCTTATAATCTAAAGCTAGCCAATTCTTCTCGTTAGGATAAGATTACCAGTGCCAAATTAATCTCTTTATTATAGGAATTTTGGCTCAAATCAAATCACGGATATTCCTAAGGATCTTTTCGATTCAACACCAAAGCTTACAAAAGTGTAAGTACTTGATGTAGTCGCTACATTCTTTCTAGGCACCAATGGTGATTATTATGGATTCGAGTGCATCTGATACGTCCTTTTAATTTTTGTTGGTTTCAGGGGGGTAAAATATTTCATTAACCATCATATAAACCTTTCAACGTTACATTCTTAAATTAATCAACACAAATATCGTTTTCTCAAAATTTTTAGATGATAACACCTTTAGCTACGCTTTCAACAGCTCGATGTTATACTTTCCGTTTCCGTCATGCCGAAATACATTTGATATTGCTTAACGAATGTAATTATTACACCATTTGTTAAAGTTTTCCTGTAGGCGAAAAGTTAGCACGAAAAATCTTCAATGTTTTAACATTTGAATACGTACTTTAAGCATGTTTTGAGTGAAAGGTTATTGGTCCTTTTTCTTAAGCTTCACTTTCATATGTAAGGATACAGATATTGATGCGATCATGATACAAATTTGTATCCTAATTTCGGGTACGTTTCTTTTCTTTCCATTTACGTGGTTTCCACTGCGAATTTTCCGTTTTTTGAAAGTAATTCAAATGTTACTCCACACGAATCCGCATACAGCAATGACAGGATATCAACATGATCGGATTCTTAAAATCGTGTCCGCATGCCGTATTCCCATCCGTGTCCACATATGTAGATATGGAAACACATCTTAAATTTTAAATCATCGCGATTTTAGCGGTATTCGAACTCATATCCGTATCCATACAAATGGAAATTTCGAATAAAGCAGATGCTTCAGAAATTCCATCAGATCAACTTTTATCTGCACTGCGATGAGACGGATTTAGTCTCGTCCTCCAATTAACATAACTCTGGGAGGAACGTCACATAGGACCTCGAAAATTTACACTTATTGAAGTTTAATGGTTAGCCATCGGTATATGTTTCTTTACATTCCGAGAAAAACCGTTGCAACAATAACAAATTTTTTCTATTCCACTTTTTCCAAATCCATTTCCTCTTGTTGCTATGTATATATACATAAGTATTTTACTATATCTCGCAATGCCTTTGTCAGGAACTTAAATGAAATAACTTGAATCATGTTTTATCTGATGTTGCATTGTCCGCCCTTCGGGTAACATGCTTCTTGGTTGACTTGCAAGTTCCAAATTCCTTGAAGAACTTGCTAAATGAAGATTGCATTGTTGCTACGCTACATCGAAAACTTGGCTATACATGAACATCCGGTTTGACTGTAACAGTATTTGACTTGTTTAAAATCGTGGTAAGATTAACAAGAATTGAGCACATGTTTGAATCAATCAAGCGTTGTCAACAAGTTCGGACGATATTTGTAAATTGTGGAGTAAATTTTATTTTGTAAGCTCACTGAACAAATAGCCCTCGATAGGTTTGAAAACCTAATTTCAATGTATAAGTTTAGTACTACAATTAAACTTCACTTTGTTTACATATAAATGAAAAAAATTCGTAAGAGGTCAAACCTGCCGGGGGAACTTGTCAGGAACATGGCGGCCAGCGCATGCGCATAAAAATTTGGGAGAAATTTTACGAGAATTGGACCTCTTGTTGACAATCTACTCTATGCCAGAATCAACAATGAAGAAAACCAAACATGCACGTGACGTGTTTATCTAACAAGTTATGGAAAATTTCCATTTAGATCTTGTAAATAAAATGTTTACTGTGCTTGTTTGTCTGCTTATTTTATAAAAGAAATTGAAAAACTCGTCATGTGCTTTTATCGAGTCACAAAGCACGAAAGATGTTGAAAGAATATTCTAGAAGCAGTAAATCACTCGGCTATTGCCTCGTGTTTTACACGCTTCTTTCGTGTTCTTTCAACATCTTTCGTGCATTATAACTCAATAAAAGCACCCGACTCATTTTCTATTTCTTAATTAATCCAGCAATGCAGTGCATTGTATACCATGCTAAACGCAAGTCCCAAGCAAGTCAAAATTTTCCGATAGCTATAACCAACAAAATATTTATAACCATTATAACATCATTCCTGTCGGTATTTACTTTAAAATTGGCTAACGTTTGTTTACGCTTGTTGCCACAACATTCACGCGTCAGATAATTCACTTGTTTGGCTACTTTTAGCGTCCTTTTGGCTTTCGCCCAATTCATAGAAATGTAACCATCCGACCAAATAATACCCCAAACAAGCAGTAGGCGTGTCCTAATGCCTGTAATCTGAAAATAGGGCTTTAAAGGCCAGGAGAATAATAATTCAGTTTTTATCGAAGTTGGCTTAAAAAAACCCTCTTAATCATGATGTACAGCATATGGCGTAGACATCCAATCCATTATTTACAGTACATGCATCCATATATGTTTGACAAAATCGTGTTCATCATGGAACATCTAGCTCACTATGAAAAGGCACGCCATCAATTTTAATCAACTGACGAAAGCGATGAGTTGAGTTTAAAGGACCAGAACTGATATCTTGTAAAACCAGTCCAGAGGTAAGTGTGGATGTTGGTAAACTTATCACATAATTAAATGTCTATAATACTCACACTACTTATATTTGTGCATGGTGCAAATGCAGTGGAATTATCTTGCTGAAGATTTTAAAAAATCTGAAACTCTTTTTTCTTTTAAAAAGAAAATACGCCAGACGTAATTGTTATTGGATCGAACCTATTTTTTAATTTTATTTTTTTTATCTTTATATAGTTTAATCTTTGCGTTTATTGGTTTACTTATATATAGTTCAGTTTGAATATAGTTAATTCGTGACGCCCCTCGTGGAAAGCAGCGTTTACGTTGATCGAGTGCAACGTGTTTAAATAAAGTTTTACCTACCTACCTACTTACCTACCTGTTTATTAACAAATCCATGTTGAAAATTGTGAACCAACAGTTGATGACATTACTAGCCGGACTCCTCGACTGCTACGTTAATAAGGTGTGATCCAGATTCAGATATCTATGACCCTTTACTGTATGGCGTAGCTACATCGAAGGGTTTAAAGATCGTTAGTTTGAATATAAACAGCCTGCTAAAGCATATAGACGAAGTTAGAATACTTCTTGCAGAATACACTTTTGATATTCTTGCAATCAATGAATCCAAAATAGATAATAGTATTTCCAATAACGAAATACATATATTAGGATACGATATAGTTCAGAAAGATCGTAATAGATTTAGGTTGGTGTGGTTCTATATGTCCGTTATAACATAGCATTCTCGAAACAAAAGATCTAACATCGGAAAGTCTCGAGATAGTATGTATTGAAATTAATAAGCCATATAATAAATCTATTTTAATTAATGCGTGGTATAGACCGCCAAACTCAGATACAAATGTGTTTGATGAGTATGCGGTGTTTTTATGCAAACGTGAATGCGAAAACAAAGAATTAATTGTCTTAGGGGATTTGAATTGTGATGTTAGTAAAACACCGTTTGATCATCAAACACAAAAATTACAATTCTTATGTTCGCTCTATCACATTGATCAACTTATTAATGAGCCAACAAGGATGACGCTGACATCACCTTCTTTAATTGATTTAATATTTACTAACAAACCTGAAAATGTTTCCCAATCAGGTGTTTTTCACCTTGGGGATTCCACATACGCTTCCAAGGTTCATTAGTGAGAACGGTACCATGGTGGTATGCTGTTGAAATATGCTTGTCGGACAATAATGTCTTTGGTTGAAGAATGTGGTGGATGATCATCGTCTTATTCGAGTTTCGTTTGTGGAAAGATTGTTTCTGGTAATGACTGATGTTTCTCCGACTGTAATCCCGCAGCTAAAGATTGGCATATTTTTCCTAGCAAAGTTTGTGAACTCATCAGCTTGCATAACCAGGTTTGTAACTAGGAAACTTATTTGTGCGCACTGCAATCAGAAAAAACTTCACGTTTGGTCATTTGCTACAATTGATTCTGCGCGAAGAAGTACGAGTTTCTCGTTCATATTTTGGGGGACTATAAAAGTCGTCAGATCTTTGTACAAGTAAAGTTAGAATATACAGAGAACAGAGCATAACGCAAAAAAATGGATTAAAATCTCATCATTACAACTACAACAAATTTTGAAAACAGGAGCTTCGGAATGTCAACTTCAGTGCTATCAAATGCAAAAAAAGCTCATGAAATGTTAATCCCGTTTCTATTTTCTGTTCACCCCTGTTAAAAGTATAGTGGTATGCACCTACACACGAATAAATAGCACTGGTCAAAAACATTCATCGCAAGAAAACTTCTGTGTCATACACATGAGCTAGAAAAGCTAAAAAGGAATTTCCAACAGATAATTGGTCGAGTTTATGGGGTTTTTGATTGATGTGGACAGTGTTTTGAAGATTCGCCTATTTTTGTGTCATTTGGGGGACTTCTGTTCAACAAAAATGCCTACGTTTCTCGATCCCTGCAAAGCGTCTTCTTTTATACACAACGACCAGTTTAAACTACAAGATAACCTTTGATTCTTGTAAACCACCCGAGTCAGAGACGTACCAACGGACATCAATATATGAAAGCAATTCCAGTGTCGCCTGAGCTGTTGTATCACTGCACCTTAGCAGGTCCAACACGTCCCATATTTGTACGCTTCCATTTCACTGAAGGATTTCTTTGTGTTCATTTCGAGTGGACTAGATCCTGGTCTCTCTAGCCTTAATATTTATTTAAGAATTCGACAAAAAATACCTCTTGGCTTCAATGTAGATTTATGGCCACCACAGTGGCACACATCTTTAATCTGCTAGCACTTGTATATGTAACGTTCCTTAAAGTTTGAATTTTGAGGCTGATTTTCTTTCTTGACAATCATTTCAAATGGTGTACTTTGCACTTCTTTCCAACAGCATTACCTTCAAATATTAAAAAATAATTTTATTAAAAAATACTTATTACAGGCTTTAAGATTATTGATCTTCATTTAAAAACCTCGCTAGAAAATGATCACAAGTTTCTCTGAAGAACAGCGGCAGTTATTCATGGATAAAATATAAAGGAAGAAGAAAAATCATACAGTATATCAGGATCATAAGAATGGTTTTAAATGACTTTGGAAATGTCGTTTGTTTACTGTGTAGTTATTAATCCCTAACAGTCAAAAATGTCCAGAAACATATTTTACCAATGATCAACGACTAGTTGTCCCTTCGACGTTTCTGAAATTTTGGAGGGTAATGCTCACCATTTTCACGAATATTCTAACCGATCTATCCCAAAAACGTCGATGTTGGTAGGTTTGTATTTGAGAGCACTTAACATACTTCTCGTTCGATACTGCATGTCACCGATGTCTCTTCTCAAAACACCATCTCCAAAAAGGATAATGACCGCAATATATTGTTTAGTTACTTTTCTATCCGTCTTTTCAAATTCGTTATTTGCTTATTTGTGTAAGGTCATTAATAAAAACATGTTTTGCGTAAAAACGACTTCGACGTACAAAAAGAATTTAAAAAACCAAAAAATGTTGGAACTTTATATCATGTTTATTTTGTTAATTTATTTTAGACTGATATTGATAAAATATTGTTTCTGCTAAAGGACCTTGCTGTACTTAAAACAAGGTAATGAAGAGGTTTTGACCACCATTCTATAGCCTTGATGTCGGCAAAGATAAATGAAAAAAACTATATAAATATACACGAGGTGATCGTGTATTCCATAAACAGTTTATAAATGCATGTGACGATTTTGTGAATTTACGTGTAGGAATAAATAAATTATAATTGTGTAGTGCCACATTTTTCCTTTAACTGGAAGACGTTTTCCATTGTTTCCCCCTACTTTTAAGCACTACATGCCAAAATTTCAACGATTTTCACGTTTGATCTCTCCCATAATCTATAACTCGACTATTTTCGAAACCTAGCTATTACTAGTTTTGCTCATATCTATTTTATATTTTTTATTTATGTTAATCTCGAAAAATCGCGTTCTTTCCAAGAAATCTTGTAGTTGAAATCTGTTTAATCTTTAAGGTTGGGCCGGAATTTTGCAAATACTTTTTCCCTCCGTTCTACTATGCTGATGAGACATTCGATTTGTTACTATTCAGAAGTAACATTGTGATTTATCTTGTGATGGGAATAGAAATTTCAATAGCGGTCTGTGATGATCGGTTTCTGTAAACGTCACTAGTAGTTGCTCCATCTACTATTAAAACGGAAGAGTAAAGGAATGACATTTGTTGGTTTGTTTATGTCGAACAGTGAATGAGATGTTTGAGTAAATGGAACTGAGAGTTTGGTTGAATGTGATGAGTGCATTTCTCTTCGTAATGGAAAAACTGTCGTCAACATAGTACTTCCATTACTTTGGGAGGATAATTGGTTTTTCGATGACTTGTCCTTTAGGAGCTTTTACCATGTAAAGATTGTACAGTGTCCCATTAGGAAATACAGCTATCTGCTATGCGCGTTGGTTGTTCCAGCATTTGATCCCAGTTACGTTAGTAAGCGATCTACTAACGAACACGTTATATGTCTCGTGGTCAAACATCCACAAAATAAAACTACGTTAGCAAGGTAGTTTAGGGCTGCGAAATTGTCGTAGAACTGTTTGCGTGTAACACATCTCTTTAATTTTACACTTGAACCACACAAAACGTGGCTAGAAATGGTACTTACTGGGCTTCGCATAGCACAAACTTGTATCTCATTGCAAGTAGTATCGTTTTTGACTTCTTTCTAGCAAATATTTCGTTTACATTGACACTGACTCCTAGCAAATGCACGATTGTATTAAACAAAGCTCATTATGCGCCATTGTAGACAATCCTTACACAATAAACTGCAACATAAGACATCCAAAAGGAAATAATCTCAAGAAAGTACTTGAACAGCTACGTCAACGGAAATGTTTTTCATCATAAACAGGAATACTGTCACTACATCCAACCGTTCTCTCAACTGTATTGACCCCAAAATTTCATTAACTTTCTAAGATGAAAAAACCGATAAATGTCCTTCGGTCATACTGCTCTTTGGAGAGGTAATAGAATTATCACTATGGACATAATCAACGAACATGCGCTGTTATCTGGATTAACATCACGACATAAACATGCAACTTCAGCACCGAGCGGAAACTTGTACATTGATTGCTTTATTTACCCAGCAGAATGCAGGGAATAATCGAATGAACTAAAACATGAAAATCTTACAATCTAATGGTTATACAGAAAAATTGATTTCCAACTTCTTCAAAGAACAATCTAGAGGTGAGACACCTAACCCCCCCCCCCCCCCAATATTGGTCGAAATATTTTTAGTCATACTCCTCGTGTGGGACAAACGTAAAGCTGAAACTGATTGGTCAATTGATTAAGGTAAGAAAAACATCTAGCGCACGAGATCGCTGGATTTTCTTTACTTCTAGAACTTGTTACGATAATTTCGAGTAAAATTTTCGTCCTTTTTTAGTTAAACGAAATTCAACAAAATATTATTAAGAAATGACTGACACGATTGTGGGAAATGGGAGTTATGAGAATTTAAAAAATTTCCTAATCCAAGAAGTCGTGACTGGATTTTTGCACACTTTCACCACGACTTAAATAATACAATATATTATCATGCACGCTGTAGCCGCAGATAGCAAAAACAAGAAATATTTTAAATAACACCGGAAATCTTAAAGTTAGTTGTTTAAGAACGGATGCATTCAACATATAATTGTAACGCAAGTCTATAACAATCTTTTACCTAAATGCAATTGCTAGCCTAGTGATGTAGAAAGGGAAGCGTGTACGAACTCCTGTTGAGGCTCGAATCGCCAGTTCAGGCTCGATGTCAAATTTGCTTCCTACGGTGATTACTGTTAGAGAAAGAAATGCTTCGTGTAAACTCACTGGATCTGTGTTTCTGTTATAGAGGAGAGTGAATAAAGGAAAGTGAAAAGAAGGAAAAAAAAAGAGGAAATTGATAGAGGGAGAACTAGTTAAAATCATCGGAAATATAATAAACAAAGATCGAAATACCGTGAAAAGATCTAAAGAAAAACCATACTGAAATAAATTTGACAACCCAAATAAAATCACACTACCTAGTATCACATCATCAACGAGTAACACGGTAGATTTTGAGAACAACACATACAATATCAGTGTCATAGTACAAACAGTCAGCTACATGGAACGACGTATTGCTATCAAGGAGAAGTTGAAGCTTCGTTCCGAAAATCGCCTTCTACTTCTTGAGACAAAGAAAATACAATGCTTCACACGCTGCTTCAACGCCTAAACTTTTTTCCCTTTAATGCGTTGAGGCTTGATTTTCCTTTGCTAAGGCACAATAGTTGGCACGTCGTTCAGTCTCTTCCTTACATTGTCTTCAAATTCAGAACTACATTTCTTTGTCCTGGCATGTATACTGTCGCGTCCACGAGGTTGAAACAAAATTCTTATTAGTTGCTTATCGTGTATTGGTGCGTGATACAATTTCAATCCTGAGCCTCTCGTTTAACAGTTTTTAAATTGTGGAACTGTGGAGTTTGCTACCATATTGCGTTAATGAGTCAAAAGTATTGAATTTACTAATGAGCTTGATGTTTTCCCTACCTTCACTTGACTAAAATATCAGGTTAGGCGTTTTGTCACCCACACTGTGAGGTGATACATTCCCGTTAAGGCGCTACAAAAAGAATTTCGGTCGCCTGAATTAACACCACCCCTCGAATAGAAAACAGTTGTCATGCAGAAGTATTCTTCGAAACAATGCCATTAAAGCTATATTCGAGAATCGTGCAGGAGTTTTGAAACTAGAAAGAAAAATATGACAAATGTTAAACTTCATGTAAAAATCATCGAAATCATGGGAAATGGGTCTAAGAAATGGAGCTAACGACAACTCAAAACCTCTTCCAGGTCATTAGGCTGTCCTTTTTAAGTACTAAAAATTGTACCGACGAATTTTAAAATTCTTATCAGTTAGCATGCCCAATCACATCTACTTAAAAGTTATTTTTAAAATATAACATCTGCTCGTATGTTGATACAGCTTATTTCCACTCACCCTGAACCCGATGAAAGCAGTACACTGACAGTCGGAAACTCGTTATAATACGACTTTGATTAGAGGACGTTTTTGCTTAATTTCGTTTACTATGTTTAAACCTGACCGTGATTCTAAAATGACTACTTACGATTTAGTTTCCTTGGAAATACTTACTTTCAAAGGCAATTCTTAAATTTCATTTTTCCTTCTGAGGATGAGCCTCTTGAGTGGATTGTAAGGTCTCTTCAAAACATTCTAGTGCTTATGTAATAAGTGATTTATAACAACACGTTCTCTAATTTCATATAAATTTAACACCTGGAATAACAAGGTCCAAATTCACATGTCTATGTTCTGAGTTTCTTTCTGCAGCGGTCTATTAGAACAAAGTATCTTTAAATCTTTGAAACCTTGAATTTTTTGAGCTTGCCAGCACTCCATGTATTTCAAATATAACTAATCTCAAGCTTTCCGCCCAGGTATTCTAGATGGGAGGATCATCCTTAGGTATTAGGTTATAGCATATCGTATTTGGTCGTTGAAAAACGTTACGGAGATGGTTGATATGAACTTCCTAGTCTTTGTTTATTAGTACGTTGATACCTATTTGAGTGGTAATTAAGATAGAGTAAAAGACATGAGAAAATTTCACACTAAAAGGAAGAATAGACAGTTACCAAAGTTTACGTACTTTCGGACTAATCAATTGACCAATTTGCATTCCCATGTAATTTCGTTTAAGTCAAACCTCCTGGAATAAAATGTTATGTTGCAAAATATGTTGAAATATGTCCCAAGTTATTACGCTGGAAGATGTCACCTTTTGAGATGTTACGTTATGCTGTAGGATACTAATTTTTATGACCTTAATTCAAATGAGCTTCATTCCTTTCTGCCACGAGTTTCTCTCAGGCGCGTAAGATGTCGGGCATTTGCAAAAATAAAGTAACCTGCTGTTAACAGTATGATAATAGAAGAGCTATCTACATAGAAATAACGCCATGTACGTCGAAACACAGTACGTAATGAAATTTAATTGCAGACTTTTGTGACACATTGTTGATATTTGGGTACCAATCGTCATGTTACAAAGAAACACGTTACGTTCTGTTACAATAAGGTTATCGTGCTGGACGTTACACTGAAACGTATTTAGATTACAAAGTACAAGACATTAATTTGCTATACGTCATGTTAAGTGTTGTTGGTTTGTAAACGGATACATTACTTGTTATGGCGGTAGATAATTATAAGTAATACTATGCCATGAGGAAAATTAGTGAATAAATGTCCCCGAAAGTGGAGGAAGGTTCGGGGAAGTGCGGAAGGCGTTAGCCTGAGGGACTTTCACAAACTTACCGAGGCTTGAGGGGACATTTAATCACTCGTTTCCCTACATGCCATGACAACAGTTTGTAATACCATGATGATCGACTAATTGACTAGGTATTGTTTCACGTTCTTTTAGGGATGTTAGTATCGTTCATAGTGGGTACCAGCACTTGTATAAAATGAGACGTTCTTGGTTAAATGTCACTTTTGTTACATCAAGTAACGTTTGTTACATTAAGTAACGTTTGTTACATCAACTATTACTCGATTATCACTCATGTATGTTAATGAAGGCTTATTAGAAATTTTGCCCCTTGTGAAGTAAAATTAGTAAAAGCATTCATGCTGATGAGAGAATTTAAGGATTAAATCTCACCTTAAGAACAACAGAAACGGAGGTCATCATGGTATTACATAGCAAAATACTACATCACGTTTCAAGATACACCACGTTTAAAGATAGCACATTACGATCTAATATGGCACATTAGTTTTTAAGGCTCTATATTAGGACCTAAGGTCTTATAATACAATATGTTGCATGACGATGCAGTACGTTGTACGATTTTACAGATGAAGATTACGTTGTCATGTGCTTCATTTTAATACAATGAACAGATATTAACGCGTATTTATTCATCATTACCGTCACCTACCAAACACCATACGAGTAGACAGAGACATTAAGATAGTGACCTAATTACAATTCTCTGCGAGATATCAATCACCGACTACAGTAACGTGTTTTTGTTCTCAAGGTTATGGAATATTTCAGATGAATGTACTCACATTTTTTCATGCCTTCGAAATTCTCCACAAGCGTTGGTTAAGTTCATAACTTTTCGTTTTACCAAAGTCTAATAAATATTCATTCAAATTTTTCTAAGCAATACCAATGCAAGTGGATTATACCTTATTTTAGTGATGCAGAAAACAAACAATCCTTTCTTCAGGACATTGGGGTCATGGAACTTACAAGTCATGATAGCAAGGAAATTATCATCAACTATGGGATGTATAGTTTCATGAGGTGCACTTCCATGCTACACGTCAAGACATGTTGTTAATTAATTGCAATTATATACAAGTTTTCTCAATAAATCACAGAGTTGTGTACATCACTTGACATCACAGACTATCTGATTAACATATCAGCCAAATCTAAACATCTAATAAACAAAGAGTTTAACTGCAAAACGATAAACGCCATTCTTCACTACGTTAGTTCTTACTAATCACACCAAATTAACAGAGCTTTCTCTCATTAGCTCCAATGGTGACAAAAAGAACCTACAGATCGTTATTCGACTAGATATTTTGTTATACTAACAGTAGTTTGTCCAGTGAGAAGTAGACTTGAATCGATTGTTTTGTGGGCAATAAAGCAAAATCATCCCATTTAAAAAACTTCATAATCAGCTCACCTTTTGCTTATTTCTCAATTAATACGATTCTGATGCATTTAAAAGTGATGTTGGCTGTATGATGAATGACTGACCAGAAATCGGACAAATGACCACCAGTTCGTCGTAAAGGCATTTCGCTCGCTCCGTCTTTCCATGCATAAACACCTCAGTGTCAATTTTCAAAGGGCAGAAACACAAGGCTCTCTGGGACAATTTAGGGCCAAGGATCAGCTTTACATCGGAATAAAAAGACAGACTCAAAGTATACTGTAGTATTATATAAATCGGCCTGAGAACGAGGATGAATCATATTTTATGGCAAGGTTTTTATACGTCAAAGAGTTTCTTATTTGCTTATCTATGAAAACGGGATGTCTCATAAACGGAATGAGACAAGTGTGGTCAACGACATTTTCCGCCATTTAACAGTTCTGTCAAAGAAGGGCAAGTAAATTTTCCTCTCAGTTCCTAGAGTTAGTATGAGTAAATAACTTTTAGGTCTATCCTTTTATTATTTTCTATTTTTGAATGACATTTGAGTGTGTACTTGAAATAGTTAAATGTACAAAGTGGTTATCGAGTCGTATGAACCAGTCAATTTGAAATAATAAATGATCCTTTGGTAAATCTTTAATGGGTAATCGAATGTTAAAGTATAATTCAATTTGCGACGTAGTGGCGTCGTGCGGGATGGCGAAACACCGGATATCATGACAGTGCAGAGACTTGGAATTTTCACACTAATATATCTTCAATACAACAAATAGAGAAAGCCAAACATCTTATGAAAACAGGATTTTCGCCTTTATTAACTAAGTTTGCTATTGCTAAGGCCGTTGGTACAACCGATAGATCAAAAGTGAAAGTGATTCTCCGGCCTATTGACGAACAAAGTAAGAGGCGTTGGTAACTCTCAATAAATCAAAAAGAAGCGGCGAAGAAGGAAAAGATTTTGAAGAAGCGTATTACTACGGCACGGAGTTTGACAAGCAATAGGGTACTAGGGTAACGATCGTCTCCGGTAACATGTCGTTATCGTACGGTTAAGAATTGCGGAGGCGAACTATTTCATATCATTTGTGGACAACCAGTGAAACATTTTTGCGACATTTTGCTGCAGAATAAAACAAAACGAACATTTCCAATCTAATCTGCAAACAGCAACAGTTGTTCTCGAAATTTTGCACACCCTCTAGTCCCATACCACCCAGATTGCTTTGCTTGAGTTCTCAAGTGTACAGTGCTTTCTGAGATTAATTTTCTTGGTAGTGCTATAGCTGACCTGATGGTTTGTCAGACTGTATTTTGCTTATGGACTCCTTTTCCTTGAAAACATTTTGAATATGGCCTTTAGTTCGGATTTTCAAGTGGAGACGAACGCAGAGCAGAACATAACTTCCTTACCTTGCTTGATTACTTTAACAACTACAAGTGAGTATCAACGTTATTCTGTTAGTCTATTCATACTGAAAATTCATTAAATAATGAGCTGCGTCTATGTTTTCATCAAATCATAACTGGATTTTATGAAAAATCACTTCAAGACCAACTCGATAAAATGGCGACAAAACACAAAGCGAAGGAACTGTTCAGGTAATCTTTGCACGATTCTAATGCAGAAATTGTAACCGAATTTTATGCAGTGTAAAATTGAGCTGCATATTTACGCTTCGTTTGGAAATGTGAGAAAAATTAAGGAAAAAGCTCGGTCATACTGGATACACAGACCTGGCTGCTCGCATGCTTCTTTGGCAGCCACTACTCATGGTTAGCGAGAGCTCTTATAATTCCTAAAATAAATATTCTGGAATATTAAAATTCTGTAAAACATAAATTGAAGGAAAACATAATTAGAATTCATAGGTGATAATAGCATGACTATTGACGTGACTTAGTTGTTGATTTTTAACGTCTTTTTATTAAGCTATTACGGAGTTGTATCAAGGATAAAAGCAATGCTAAAAGTGTTATTTTAACATTTTCAAATCAATGTACTTAACAACTGAAAACAATGCAATAAATAACATGAATTCTGAGGCAAGATTAACAAGTAAAAGTGCTGTTATTGCAAGCAGATTTTTTATTTAAAAATTACTTCTTTTCTTGTAGGGAATTTCGTCCATATATTGATATGGGAAATGCGCTAAAGCACAGTATGAAGTGGGTCATCGCATCAGTCGCCCAAATACAATCTTTATTACAAAGAATGCAGCTCTACAGGTCATTAAAGTGAGAAGTTGCAAACAACACTGACAAGATGTGTTTAAGTACTTTCAATTTAAAAAGTACACGCTGCCATTTAACAGAGTGCTATCTGTCCTGCTTGGACAGATGTACTGGATGTACCGACAGACCTAGTCAGGACGAAAAGTGGAAGGACAACTTCCCCTTCTTTGCTACGCTAATGTCTGTGGGGCGTTTTTTCCGTTCCTAAGCCTCCGTAGGGTAATATATGGAGTATAGGTGTTGTAACACAAATAATGACCATGCTAATATATATTTACTAGGAAATGATACATTACTACACAGTTGCAATACTAGTATTTTCCCTTCCTCAAGTAGAAAAGAAAACTGGGTAGTAATGTTAGGAAAAACATTTAGCAAATACAAATGTGTGAATTCACTGTTTCCCGGTGTAATTATTAAAGTTTTCGTTAGTGATGATGAATCCTGTCATTTTTCGTGTTTGATGTGAATCTTAACATCATGAGGAAGCATTTGCTGCATCAAGAGCCGATTTTTGGACAACAGCGTATTAACAAATTAAGCGACAAGCACCCTACATTGCTGAATAAAATCCTTTGGTATTAGCAATAATAAAATTTTAAACTGTGCTCTTATAAGGTCAACCACATTTAGCAGTTAACCCATTATGGAGCAGGCACCATGCTTTGTTGAATAAATTAATTTTACATTTGCTACAACATAATTCTAAAGGGTACACTTATCCCCAAAAAGGTAAATCAAAGGTGTTAATGCATTAATTTCATCACCAGTCCCTTTCACTTTTACTCATACCAAATGTACGAAATTTTAATAGTAAATGGAAGATATTTTGGACAGCTAGGGAGTTAACAATTCGTCACCAAATCTGGCTAAGATATCTTTTCTTAATCAGCAAAATTATGTAGCAACAGTGAGAATAAAATTATCATTGGTCTCTTTTAAGAGTGATTGATGGAGACACCACATGTTTTAACCCTTTCAACCAAGTCAAGATGCCTCCATAACAAAAAATACATTTTGAACTGTTCCTTAGAAAGGAATATATCATAATGAAACTGATAGTCCCTGTCTTCAAATATGAGTGGCTATAACACTTGAAAATTTGCCATATACAACAGTTCCAGACATCTAGTAAATAACATCTAGACAAGTGCAGTTCACAGTGACTCAAAAGGTTCACTTCAAGGCAGTTGCTATTCTGCCTCAATATACTTTAAAACTTTCTCCAAACCTCGTATGCAAGAAAACAAACATTTGACTATATCTTTAAAAATATGACAGCAAGCCCTAAAATGAAGATGAGAGGTAGTCTGCATAATTAAAAAGATTTCAAGCAAACATTTCCATGGCAATCAAGTCATGCAACTCTTATGGCTGCCATGTTTGCACAATTTAAATAAATTCTTAAATTTTTGAAAACTGAACATAGATTATACTTTTTTGTAAAGTCTATGTGTCACAGCCAACACCTTTGTTGTTAAACCATTGATCTAAAGAAGTTAAAATGATGCAAATTTTCTTTGACCCAATCCCTGAGGACTTTGCATCAAATTTTTTTTGGGCAAATTTTAAAAAAAATCTTTCAAAGAATAATTAAAAACGTTCTTACTAATTAAATACCTTAATCCATAAATAAGAAACATGTCACCAACCATATACTTTAAATACTGTAGTTACATGGAGTTGCGGATTATTCAACATACCATCACACGTAATCAAATGACATGCCCTATACTTAATTATACCTAGAAAACTGTATTTTTACCTAAGTCTAACACAAAATACTACCTAAAAATTAATATAAGGACGGAGATGTTTAAAAAAGGTGAGGAGGAACCTAATGACATTGGAATGTAACCAAACACAGCAGGCAAATAATGTGCTGAAGGGTTTTGCAGAATATCTTTCCAACAAATCTTCTATAGCAGTATGGCTGTTGTACGGTCTAAGAGAAATTTCTGATGTATAAACTATGCCATCACATTTCTACATACCTTACAATAATTTTTATTAATTATTAAGATTTGAAATACAGCAGAATTGTAGACAAAACTTAGTAGGAGATATGCTTAGTTAACTACATTTTGAAACGTCCAAAGTATTTTTCCTTATATCATGCATATTCTATACTGCATTTTTTGACAGAAATGTAGGGTCTGCCCCAAAACTTTAAATCTGGGGAGCACAAGCCTCCTTATCTCCCCACACCACATATCTGCCTTCACTGTAATTGTTGTATGAACTCCACAACTCAGCAATAACAAAAGGAAAGTCGGTGGAAAAAGCTTTACTTGAGTAATTACTAAATAAATACTGATATTAATTTGACTTATAACAGGTACAGTAGAACTTAATGCCGACTAAAGAGATTAAACTTCTTGTTAATGAAACAGGGAACTTCTTCAAAGTTATGAGAATTCATTGTATGATAACACAACGACATGAAGACAAGAGATTAACAAAACCACTCCAGACCAATGTGTATTCCTTGTATTTCTTCAATATATGAATTCCAACAGATTTCAAATTTAAAACATCTCCAGTTGACTCATCAATACTTTGAGAAATGTGACTACGAAGTGCAACATCAAGTTAGCATTAAAATATTAACCAAGGATTTACAAGCGGGAATCGTATTTGTAGCATACATATTAATGCCCAGCTAAAAATTTGAATGTGAATAGCAATGACAGGATAAAACGCGACAAATAACAAAACATGTTAGTTTAAACAAGCTTTACTGACGCTTTTCCTTGCTAACGGGCAAACACTTTCAAAGCGATATACATGATGGATAAGGTACGTTTATAAATACGATATTTACAAGGTAAATGAAAACATCAGGTCTGTTCCGCTTGCCTTATTTTAATTAGTCGTTTCCCCTTCCGCTCTTCCTCTTCTAGTTTTCTCACACCTTTTGTCCTCTCTCATTGGCTAATTAATTTTCACACCTAGTAAATATCGTATTTATAACCTTACGTTATCCATCATGTATATCACTTTGAAAATGTTGCACGTTAGCAACGAAACGTCAGTAAAACTTGTTTAAATTAACATGTTTTGTCATTTGCCTTGCTTTATCCTGTCATGGCTATTCACGTTCGAATTTTGAGCTGGGAATTAATATTCATCCTACGACAAGTTAGCATTGCCACAAACATGTCAGGTACAAAGATCATAACTCCAGCATAAATACCGGATAATGCAAAACACATTGGCATCCTCATATACAATGGTTATGCAAACAATTTATTTCCCACTGCCATCTAATTTAATAATTCTGCTTATTCACTTGAAATTCATATACGTTTTTCCCTTGCAATAAATTTTTAAACTCAAACAGTATTACTACAACAAAACAAGTAAGTAACTCTAAATCTTTCCATGTAGTAATCAAACGATGCAAAAAAATCATAACAACACACATTCAAATTAAACTAAAACAAATTTCACAAAATGATTACAAAACTGAAGCTAAAAAGAATTTAAAATAATGAATAATCGGAAATTCGCATGGCTTCATGGGGAAATGCTGCTCAAGAGGAAACTTCAGATCAACTTTCATTTTTCATATAAATGCCCAATCAATCTTTTTCATTTGACATTTTAATACGATTATGTATGAGAACTGTCTGTGTGCAAAGAAACTAACAATTGTCTATGAGTAAATCTAAAGTACTTACCTGAACTACAATAGTTTTCTTGCGACAAATTGCTGTTAGTGATTCCGATTCCGTGTTTTCCTACCAAACGTTGTCTTCGGTTTCGCTACTTTTATAATCCAATCGCACCACCTCGCTAGCTGGTTATGCCCTTACATGTACGGGCACATTAAGTATTTATGATATGCAGTCAATCTCATGTTAGCATAGACACCGGACCACATTTAATTGTCAACACTGTACGTTCTTCCAATATGGCCAGCATGAAGTCATGTGTAAGCTATCCAGTACGAGCTCGCCGTTCAAATTCTTCCACAGGAAACGATTGTTACATACAATTCTACATCTCGGTATCGCGATTACTGAATAATCTTGAGAGTAGCCTCATAGTCGAAATACATCTGCATTCGAGAGCAAACATCAATACATTTTGGTTTTTTGGATCTAATTATTCCAACTTCTACTCGGACCTTTGGTGTATTGTCTCCCAACTTATTAATATTTGGACTAATGGATAGCAGAAACTTAACACTTTACTTTGTCAACTTCGTGAACGATAGGCAAAATATATCAACAGACGTTTTACCAATTTACAGTTTAATATGAGAGCAGTCACTAAGTTTGCAAGTTAAAATCTTCCTGAAAATGGTTGAAATTTTAATATGGACATCAGTTTTTTTAGGAGAACAAAGTTTTTGAAAGAAATTATGATTGTTATCACCAGTTATAATAGCTTTCTGTGAAAGAAAAGTTTCGCTTTGAATTTTTTAAAAAAAGTTTTGGAGAAGTATAATATGACGATATACTTAAATTCATATTATTCAAAACCTTTTTCATTACTTGACTTCGTAAAAGGTAAGGAATGATAGATTGCGATTTAATTAAAACTATTTTTGTTTAGTTTCGTTTTGTAAAGACGTGCGATAGTTTCGCAAAACGACTTTATCCTACACTGGACGATACAACTAAGACTAATGAAAAACATTAACTTGAAACCAACTTATTGCATAAGTGCAGGACTATTGCACAAGATCTGATCATGAAAGATCACTAAACTGAAATAAGTATGCCAGTAAATACAACTCATTCAAAGGAACTAAAAACAAAAATGATACTAAAGTACAAAACTAGCAATATTAAGCAATTAGAAATGTAGTACTGTGCTCATTGTGCAACTGTTTATCACTTCACCTCTCGGTCGTAACAAAAACCAAAGTTAAAAATTATAAAATACCTGGCAACGGTACCAACTAGTAGCATTTTAAATGTGCTTCAATTGTTTATTTCCACGACGACACAAAGTCTATGTAAAAGTCTAGCAACCCTCGCCACTTTCTCACCATGACAAATCACACACTACCACATCTTATTTATTCATAACAACAGTGGTTCCTGATGTTTTTTGTGCCAACACCATTCATTAATGTCCACACTCTAACTATGCTAAAGTATCCAGAAACTGCGTTAAATCACAAAACGTCATGTTTCTAAACGCCTTTCCAGTTCGTGAGTTGCCTAGGGTCTCGTTTCTAATTAAGTTAGCCGTGATACATTATCATCGATGGCCTTTTAGAATTCGTAATTAGTCTGATAAACCAACCAAAGTAAAACGTAAAATGAACAAGACCACCTTGGCATATTGCACTAATAAATTATTTCGAAATCAGGGTATGTTTTAGATGTATAGAAACGGTAATTTTTAAACCCTAGTCAAGATATTGATATTCCAAAATGTGATCTGTTAATGCCACTAATTATAGTTGACCCACGAGCGTTTTTTTGATTTCATCTTTTATGAGGATGAAGATTCTGTATAAAAAGACATCACACAAATTAGGGAATGCTACTTTATCATTACAGAACTTCAAAATATTTTTCTATTTTTTTCTGAAAAGTTTTCGGCAGAACCATGGCGTAAGAAGCGGGGGGACTACTGATGCTTCAGCCCCCTAATGTATTCAAATGCAGGGGCTGAGCTACTTCACAAAGTGGGCCAAGGATCACAAAAGTAGTTTATTATCTCTGGTCCGAAAGCAGCTTACAAGATTTTGAACTGGTAGGCAGTGTAGCTAGACCGCAATAGAGGAGCGCAGATTTCGGCAAGAAAGTTTGAAGCTGTTGGAAATAAAAAAAAGAAATTAATAATTAAAAATAAAAAAATAGAAAGAAAATTTAATGAATGCATGCAATCGAAATTCAACGCAGCCATCTCAGAGGCTACAGAAACTATATCAGTCAGACATCAAGTTTCATTGCTTATGAACACTGCGTCTCAAAAAAAGTTTTATGTGAGGAAAATAATATACTTTCAATAAAAAGGAGATTCATCAATCGTGAACAAATAACAGCAATTTGAGTAGACAGATGACTTGGACAGCATTCTAAAAGCGTTTAAAAATATGTTATTCTTCCAGAAGTATATGTTTTTCTATGCTAACTTCAGGCCTCCAAAATCAAATTCGTTCCTACGTTACAGGATAGAACACCATATGATTTACTTCAAAATTGTGCGGTACTAGTCATGTTTTGTAGGAACTTGTAATTATTGAGAAACGGCCAAGGGTTTCCGGTATCTCTTTTGTTAAAATTTTTGTCAATGGCGAATCAGGGCTTCAAGTTGTCCAAGATGTGGTAAAATTAATCATCCGGTTTTTTCAAACCCCTCTCTATTACAGTTTTACTGCGATATTTTCCCCTTTGCTTGTGCGAAAGAACCTCATAGTCCTGTTCCTCCCTCCCAGAACCTACCTTGTTTTTACTAAGAGACCTCTTTTTACTAACGATGGTCTAAGCCTTTTGAAAATTATTTTCTACTCTTATAATCAAAAGCTGACCAAATCTCTTTGTTAGGATAAGATTACCAGTGTCAAATTAATCTCTTTATTACAGAAATTTTGGGTCAAATCAAATCACGGATATCCCGAAGGATCTTTTCGATTCAACACTAAAGCTTGAAGATGTGTAAGTACTTGATGTAGTCGCTGCATTCTTTCTAGGCACCAATGGTGATAATTATGCATTCGAGTGCATCTGATAGGACCTTTTAATTTTGGTTCGTTTCAGGGGGGTAAAATATTTCATTAACCACCATATAAACCATTCAACGTTACATTCTTTAATTAATCAACACAAAATTGCACTATCTCGAAATGGAAATATCGTTTTCTCAAAATTTTTTGATGATAACACCTTTAGCTACGCTTTCAACAGCTCGAGGTTATACTTTCGGATTCTTAAAATCGTGTCCGCATGGCGTATCCGCATCAGTGTCCGCATACGTACATATGGAAACAAACCTTAAATTTTAAGTCATCGCGATTTTAGCCGTACCTGCACTTGTATCCGTATCCATACAAATGGAAATTTGGATTAAAGCAGATGCTTCAGGAATTCCATCAGATCAACCTTTATCTGCACTGCGGTGAGACGGATTTAGTCTCGTCCACCAATTAACATAACTCTGGGAGGAACGTTCCATAGGACCTCGAAACTTTATACTTATTGACGTTTAATGGGAAGCCTTCAGTATATGTTTCTTTACATTCCGAGAAAAACCGTCGCAACAATAACAATTTTTTTCAATTCCACTTTGTGACTTTTCGATAGTTTTCTTTAGATAAAACCAAAGAAGCTCTTCCCAAATTTTAATTTCCCCAAGCTAGTGGTTATTTTTAATCATTGAAACATTAGAGGCAAATATTCTACGAGAAATTTAACATGCTGTGTTTTGACGAGTTTTGCTTCTCCCACCATACTGTTCGTTTTCAGGTCACCTTCCTCTGAACATTTTCTTACGAGAGTGGATAGAGTAGAAATCTATCGTTCGTACGTGAAAATTTCCCCCATACGAACGGTATTAGGCGGAACGTAATAGTGCATTGTCAAGTATTGGAACACTTCTTGAACAATTGTTCAGCACTACTAGTACTTCAGTTTACAGTGCAACTTTGATTTTTCTTTACGATTATACACGAGTCAATTTCCAATGTCTTCCAAACTTTTGTTTTCATTGCTCAAAGGTTAAAAGAAATAAATCGATTTCCTCTTGTTGCTATGACTACAAACATTAGTATCTTCCTATATCTCGCAATGCCTTTATAAGAAAATTTCTCGACTCTTTAAACTTCTCTTTTTGTTCGACACAGGTTTACTCCTATTTTCGAACAGATATTAACGTTGCTTGTTAAGGTTTATGGTCCACTTGGAGCTACTTGCCCTTCGTGGCTTAGTTAAGCTTTACTAACGATGTTACATCGTTTATTACACTCGTGACCATTCATCAACCATTCCTTAATGAATAATTATAGTGCAGACCAAATTAATTCAAAGTTTTCAACTAGTTCTGTAATAGGCTCTTATCTTCATAATTTTACTAACTTGTTGGCATCGTAATGAATACAACGATCCAGGATAGAATATGGCCGAGCGGCATAATTCAACTCAACAAAGATAGAAATAATACTTCTTAAGATCAATTGCTATTCTTTGCAGCAGAGTATTTCCCTGATTAATTCCGTCTTCTAAAGCAGTTAGCCTCCTAGCTATCAGACCGTAAAATTTTAAGACCTGTAATAAGACTACTAACACAAGCGGAGTAATTAGATATCTGATGAGTTTTTATAAAATAAGGAGACTACAACATGCAATTTGATTGGCTAATGGTCGTGCATTATAACTCAACAATGCACTGTTTTGGTTTGCTGGTTTTCCCGCGTCACCTGTACGTGTTCCGAAACATTGTGAATAAATTCTGAATACAAAATTTGATAAAATACTAATTACTAAATGCACAATGTCCACAACCGAGGCTGCCAATAGGAGACGGCGGGTCGACTACAGAGGAAGAAGGTTCGCTGCTGTTTCCATCTCTGAGCTGAACTTTTATTAGAAAATAGACTCTGAAAGGCTACCAAAAACGCGACAAACTGGGCAGTTAAAACTTTCAAAGGTATGTAAAATTTTTTTTAAACTTTTAAAAGCTTCCTATACAGTGTACTGCAGCAACAAAGCGAGTTTACCTAAGTGTTTACGTGTAAAAATGGTCATTTCGATATAGTAATCAAGGTGAAAGAAACGAAATTATATAAACATGACATTCTTCAATGTTTTGTCAAGTAAAATTAAGAGTATTTTAGTCGTACTATAAAAAAGTAAACACAATACGAAGTAGTTTTTTTTACGGTAGCTGACGAAACTATTTCATACCATTAGAATGGTGCCAGCAGAAAAACTTTGTGACGAAGCTCGATCAAATGACAACCGGGCAACTAGACGAGAACCTCCGTCGTTTTTACGCCGAAGCGAGAATCAAGGACAAACAAGAATAGAGCAAGTCAATGCAGGTCGGCTTCAGATACCCTATTGAAAGATACCTAAATTATCCACCTTTAAATAGAGGGATTAAAATAGCTTCAAACCCGAGGATTATACAGTCCAACCACACTCTCGTTGCAAAAACAAAACAGCTGAAGCAAATTGGCAAAGAGAATGTCAAGCACAAACCGCCCTTGGGGCAAAAAGACCTTGTCAAGCTGAAAGCAAGCGGTGTTTTCGACCTGAACCATCCACTATCTCTTCTTCGTTGTTTATGGTTTCACGCCCTACTGTGCTGGTATAGAAGAGGCTGCGAAGGTCATAACAGCTTCACCTTTGTAGTCGACAGTTCTGTTCGACGTTAAGAGAAAATGACTCACGATGAATCGTCCAAAAACAATCCTGGTGGGGCAAACGACGCATGCAGAAACGAGGAGGAGGCAAGAATGTATGCTACCGCCCAAGAAGTTGATGGCTATAAAGCCTTGGCTTTCTATCTTAAAGAAGACAACCCCTACTGTCCGGCTCTTTTTCAGTAACCCGATGGGAAGAGTTGGAAGCCAACAAACACAATCTGGTTCGAAAATCAGCGACTCTGAGTCAACAATTTACCTACGCTGCCGAAGTCAAATGAAAAATATTGACTCAAGCGGGATTTGAACTCGCACCTTCGGGATACCGGTCCGCCGCTCTACATGTTGAACTATCGAGTCCACAGGGATTGGAGGTGAGTTTTTATCCAATTAAAGTGCACGAGATATTCTCGCGACAACGCTATCCATGAGGATGGACAGAACGATATAAATTGGCCAGAATGATGGCCGATATCAGCGAAGCAGCAGGTTTTTCGAGGATTTACACCAACAACAGTGTAAGAGCCACAGCTATCACACTTTGGTCGAATGCAGGTATTCCAAATCGCCATATCATGGTAATCTCTGGTCATCGAAATGAACAAAGTCTTGTCCATTACAACGAATGTCTGTCTTCATCACAGCTTCGGAATTGCAGCGATGTCTTGCCCGTTCTCTATTTTCTGGTCATCCACCTTCTGCTGCTCTCAGTAGGGCACCTCACGCTCACCTATCGATCAACTCGCATACTTCTGTGGCAGAAGTGGCACTAACGTCGACAAATACACAGTTCCAGAATCTCTCCATGGCTGGCAGCCTGTTCAGTTCTTGCTCAATCGGAATTGTCCAGATTGTTTTTAAATCGAGTAGCGACTACTGAGTAAACTTGTAAATGTTAGACTGTGTGTCTGTTAATCATTCTTGAATTTTTTTACCTTTCTGTACTCTTTTTATCCGCACTTTGTTTAAGAATTTCGCCAAACACCAATGTTGTTGACTTCCCTTTTCGCCGCCAGAATCACAGAGTAAATAGTCTACCAGAGGTCAAACTCACTGTCTGCAGCTTTCATGTTTCTGTCTTCGCGCATGTTGCCTCAAAATCTCATTAATTCAAACGGCGCCATGTTCCTGGCAAGCGTCTAGCTCACTGTCCTCTAAGTCAGTGGTCTAGCGCTCGACGAGTTTAGGTATGTGTTCTATAACTTTCGTGCTCGTCTGAACTGAATTTTTGCATAATCGAAGTGGTTTTACCGTCTTCGTCCACCTTAAGTGTGATCGCAAGGCAAGAAGAGGCAAGCGAAAAAATTACTGATCAGCACATGTATACCAGTTGATCTTTTACAGTCAAACCGGATGTTCATGAATAGCCAACTTTTCGATGTTGCATAGCAACAATGCAATCTTCATTTAGCAAGTTGGTCAAGGACTTTGCAACTTGCAAGTCAACCAAGAAGTATGTTACCCGAAGGGCGGACAACGCAACATCAGATAAAACATTATTCAAATTATTGTCATATACTTAAATGAAATAACTTGAATCATGTTTTATCTGATGTTGAGTTGTCCACCGTTCGGGTAAACTGCTTTTTGGTTGAGTTCCAAGTTGCAAACTCCATGATGAACTTGCTAAATGAAGATTACATTGTTGCTACGCAACATCGAAAAGTTGGCTATACACGTACATCCGGTACGACTATAACAGTTTTTGACTTGTTTAAAATCATGTTAAGATTAACAAGAATTCGGCACATGTTTGAATCCATCGAGCGTTGTCAACACGTTCGTACGATATTTGTAACTTGTGGAGTAAATTTTATTTTGTAAGCTCACTGAACAAATAGCCCTCAATAGGTTTGAAAACCTAATTTTAATGTACCAGTTTAGTACTATAATTAAACTTCACTTTGTTTATATATAAATGGCAAAAATTCGTATGAGGTCAAAACTGCAGGTTGAACTTGTCAGGAACATGGCGGCCAGCGCATACGCATAAAGAATTTGGGACAAATTTTCACGAGAGTTGGACCTCTTGTTGACTATCTACTTTGTGTCATAATCAACAACGACGAAAGCCAAGCGTGCGCGTGACGTGTTTATCTGACATGTTATGGAGAATTTCCATTTAGATCATGTAAATAAAATGTTTACTGCGCTTCTTTGTCTGCTTATTTTATAAAAGAAATTGAAAAACTCGCCGGGTGCTTTTATCGAGTTACAATGCACGAAAGATGTTGAAAGAAAATTCAAGAAGCAGTAAATCACTCGGCTATCGCCTCGTGTTTTACACGCTTCTTTCGTGCTCTTTCAAGATCTTTCGTGCATTATAACTCGATAAAAGCACCCGACTCATTTTCTATTTCTTAATTAATCCAGCAATGCAGTGCATTGTATGCCATGCTAAACACAAGTCCCAAGCAAGTCAAAATTTTCCGATAGCTATAACCACAAAATACTTATAACCATCATAACATCATTCCTGTCGGTACTCACTTTAAAATTGACTAACGTTTGTTTGCGCTTATTGGCACAACATTCACGCTTCAGATAATTCACTTGTTTATCTACTTTTAACGTCCTTTTGGCTTTCGCACAATTAATAGAAATGTATCCATCTGAGCAAATTATCCTAAGGTAAATCTTTCCTACATTCTTTCATTTAGAAAACCCAATAATAAATACCCCAAGCAAGCAGTAGGCGTGTCCTAATGCCTGTAATCTGAAAATAGGGCTTAAAAGGCAGAGAGTATAATAATTCAGTTTTTATCAAAGTTGGCTTAAAAAAGCCCTCTTAATCATGAAGTATAAGGCGTAGACATCCAATCCAATATTTTATGTAAATGCATCCATATATCTCTGAGAAAATCGTGTTCATCATGGAACATCTAGCCCCCTATGAAAAGGCACGCCATCGATTTTAATCAACACACGAAAGCGATGGGTCGAGTTTAATGGACCAGGACTCATATCTTGTAAAACCAGTCTAGAGGTAAGTGTGGAGGTTGGTAAACTTATCACTAAATTGAATGTCTATAATACTCACACTATTTATACTTCTTTCTGTTTATGAACAAATCCATGTTGAAAATAGAATTTTAGTTACTACATTGAGTAACATCGTGTTAGCTTACTTTTGACTTGCGCTTCAACAACAACGATACATATCTCCCTTGAGCGTCAACATTCTAGGTATTTACCGTCGGGATTCCACTTCCGCTTCCAAGGTTCACTTGTGAGAACTGTACCATGGTTGTATCATGTTGGAATATGCTGGTCGGACAATAATGTCTTTTGTTGAAGAATGTGGTCGATTATCATCGTCTTATCCGAGTTTCGTTTGGGGAAAGACTGTTTCTGGTAATGACTGATGTTTCTCCGACTGTAATCCTGCAGCTAAGGATTAGCATATTTTTGCCTGCAAAGTTTGTCAACTCATGAGCTTGCATAACCAGGTTTTTAAGTAGGAAACTTATTTGTGCGTACTGCAATCAGAAAAAAACTTCACGTGGGGTCATTTGCTACAATTGATTCTGCGCGAAGAAGTACGAGTTTCTCGTGCATATTTTGGAGACTATAAAAGTCGTCAGATCTGAATACAAGTAAAGTTAGAATATATAGAGAACAGAGCATATCACAAAAAGTATGGATTAAAGTCTGATCATTAGCTCTACAACAAATTTTGAAAACAGGAGCTTCGGAGTGTCAACTTCAGTGCTATCAAATGCGAAAAAAGCTCATAAAATGTAAATCCCGTTTCTATTTTCTGTTCACCCCAGTTAAAAGAATACTGGTATACACGTACACACGAATAAATAGCGCTGGTCAAGAACACTTATCGCAAGAAAACTTCTGTGTCATACACATGAGCTAGAAATACTAAATAGGAATTTCCAATAGATAATTGGTCGAGTTTATGGGGCTTTCGATTCATGTAGACAGTGTTTTGAAGTTTCGCTTATTTATGTGTCATTTGGGGGACTTCTGTTCAACAAAAATGTCTATGTTTCTCGATCCCTGCAAACCGTCTTCTTTTATACACAACGACCAGTTTAAACTACAAGATAACCTTTGATTCTGGTAAACCACCCTGGTCAGACACGTACCAACGAACATCAACATATGAAAGTAATTCTAGTGTGGCCCCAACTTTTGTATCACTACACGTTAGCAGGTCCAACACGTCCACATTTGTGCGCTTCCGTTTCACTGAAGGATTTCTTTGTGTTCATTTTGAGTGGGCTAGATCATGGTCTCTCTAGCCATAGTATTTATTTAAGAATTCGTCAAAAAATACATCTTGGCTTCAATGTAGATTTATGGTCACCACAGTGGCACATATCTTTAATCTGCTTGCACTCATATATGTAACGTTCATTAAAGTTTGAATTTTGAGGCTGATTTTCTTTCTTGACAATCATTTCAAATGGTGTACTTTGCACTTCTTTCCAACAGAATTACCTTCAAATATTAAAAAATAATTTTATTAAAAATACTTATTACAGGCTTTAAGATTACTGATCTTCATTTAAAGAGCTCGCTAGAGAATGATCACAAGTTTCCCTGAAGAACAGCGGCAGTTATTCATGGATAAAATATAAAGGGAGAACAAAAATCATACAGTATATCAGGATCATAACAATGGTTTTAAATGACTTTGCAAATGTCGTTTGTTTACTATGTAATTATTAATCCCTAACAGTCAAAAATGTCCAGAAACATTTTTGGCCAATGATCAAACACTTGTTGCCATTCGATGTTTCTGAAATTTTGGAGGGTAATGCTCACCATTTTCAAGAATATTCTAACAGATCACACCGAAAAACGTCCATGTTGGTAGATATGTATTTGAGAGCACTTAACATACTTCTTGTTGGATACTCCATGTCCCCAATGTCTCTTCTAAAATACCTTCTCCAAAAGGGATAACGACCGTAATACACTGAACTAGTTACTTTTCTCCATTCGTCTTTTGTGTATTTGCTTATTTTTTTTGCAAATTTGCTTATTTGTGTATAGTCATTAAAAAAAAAAAAAAACATGTCTGGTGTAAAAACGATTTCGAAATTGAAAATTAAGTTAAAAAAAAAGTTGGAACTTTATTTCATATTTATTTTGTAAATTTATTTTGAACTGATATTGATAAACTGTTGTTTCTGCTACAGGTCCTTGCTGTACTTAAAACAAGGTAATGAAGAGGTTTCGACCACCAGTCTATAGCCTTAGTGTCGGCAAAGATAAATGAAAAAAACTATATAAATATACACGAGGTGATCGTGTACTCTGAAAACAGTTTATAAATGCATGTGACGATTTTGTGAATTTACGTGTATAAATAAATAAATTACAATTGTGTAGTGCCACATTTTTACTTTAGCTGGAAGACGTTTTCCATTGTTTCCCCCTACTTTTAAGCACTACATGCCAAAATTTTAACGATTTTCACGTTTGATAACTCCCTTAATCAATAACTTGACTATATTCGAAACCTAGCTATTACTAGTTTTGCTCATATCTATTTTATATTTTTTATTTATATTTATCACAAAAAATCTCGTTTATTCCAAGAAATCTTGCAGTTGAAATCTGTTTGCTATTTGAGGTAGTGCCTGATCTTTGCAAATACTTTTTTCCTCCGTTCTACTATGCTGATGAGACATTCGATTTGTTACTATTCAGAAGTAACATTGTGATTTATCTTGTGGTGGGAAGAGAAATTTCAATAGCGGTCTGTGTTGATCGGTTTCTGTAAACGTCACTAGTAATTGTTCCATCTACTATTGAAACGGAAGAGTAAAGAAATGACATTTGTTGGTTTGTTTATGTCGAACAGTGAATGAGATGTTTGAGTAAATGGATTTGAGAGTTTGGTTGAATGTGATGAGTGCATTTCTCTTCGTAATGGAAAAACTGTCGTCAACATAGTACTTCCATTACTTTGGGAGGATAATTGGTTTTTCGATGACCTGTCCTTCAAGAGCTTTTACCATGTAAAGATTATGCAGTGTCCCATTGGGAAATACAGCTATCTGCTATGCGTGTTGGTTGTTCCACCATTTGATCTAAGTTACGTTAGTAAGCGATCTACTAACAAACACGTTATATGTCACGTGATCAAACATAGACATAATAAAACTGCATTAGCAAGGTTGTTTAGAGCTGAGAAATCGTCGTAGAATTGTTCGCCTGTAACAGATCTCTTTAATTTTACACTTGAACAACACAAAGCCTGGCTAGAAGTGGTACTTACTGGGCTACGCATAGCACAAGCTTGTATCTCCTTGCAAGTAGTATCGTTTTTGACTTCTTTCTAGCAAATAATTCGTCTACATTGACATTGCCTCCTAGGATATGTGCGATTGTACGAAAGAAAGCTCATTATGTGCCACTGTAGACAATCCTTACACAGAATAAACTGCGACATAAGACATCCAAAAAGAAATAATCTCACCAAAGCACTTCAAGAGCTACGTCAACAAAAGCGTTTTCCATCATAAACAGGAATACTGTCACTACCTTCAACCGTACTCTCAACTGTATTGACCCCAAAATTTCATTCACCTTCTAAGATGAAAGCAACCTGTCCTTTGGTCATACTGCTCTTTGGAGAGGTAATAGAATTATCACTATGGACATAATCGACGGACATCCGCTGTTATCTCGATTTACATCACGACATAAACATTCAAAGTTAGCACCGAGCGGACACTAGTACATCGATCGCTTTATTTACCCAGCAGAGTGGAGGGAATAAACGATTGAACTAAAACATCTCATGAAAACCTTACAATCTAGTGGTTATACAGAGAAATTGATTTCCAACTTCTTCAAAGAACAATCAAGAGATGAGACACCAACCCCTCAAAACTGGTCAAAATGTTTTTCAAACTGGAAGAGGAAAAATGTATCTAAAGGAAATGCAGTTCTTACATATATTAAGGGACGTTGTCTTTGGCATGACAAAAAAACAAGACATAATGGTGACCAATAAACCGATGAGATAAATTCACTCCCGTGCGGGACTAACGTAGAGCTTAAACAGATTGGTCAATTGATTAAGGCAAGAAAAATATGTAGCGTACGTGATCGCTGGATTTTCTTTACTTCTAGAACTTGTTACGATAATTTTAAGTAAAATTTTCGTCATTCTTTTGTTCAAAGAAATTAAACAAAATATTATTACAATATGACTGACACGATTGTGGGAAATGGGAGTTATGAGAATTTAAAAAATTTCCTAAACCAACTAGTCGTGACTACATTTTTGCACACTTTCACCACGGCTTAAATAATACAATATATTATCATGCACGCTGTAGCTGCAGATAGCAAAAGCAAGAAATATTTTAAATAACACCGGAAATCTTAAAATTAGTTGTTTAAGAACGGATGCATTAAACATATAATGGTAACGCAAGTCTATAGCAGTCTTTTACCTAAATGCAATTGCTAGCCTAGTGATGTAGAAAGGGAAGCGTATACGAACTCCTGTTGAGGCTCAAATAGCCAGTTGAGGCTTGAAATCAAATTCGTTTCCTAAGGTAATTATTTTTAGAGGAAGAAATGCTTCGTGTAAACTCACTTGATTTGTATTTCTGTTATAGAGGAGAGTAAATAAAGGAAAGTGAAAAGAAGAAAAAGAAAAGAGGAAATTGATAGATGGAGAACTAGTTAAAATCATCGGAAATATAATAAACAAAGATCGAAATACTGTGAAAAGATCTAAAGAAATACTATACTAAAATAAATTTGACAACCCAAAGAAAATCACCCTACCTAGTATCACATCATCAACGAGTAACACGGTAGATGTTGAGAACGACACATACAACATCAATGTGATAGAACAGTCAGCTACATGGAACGACGCATTGCTATCAAGGAGAAGTTGAAACTTCGTTCTGAAAATCGTTTTCAACTTCTTGAGGCGAATAAAATACAATTCTTCACACGCTGCTTCAACGCCTAAATTTTTCTAGATTTGCTGCGTTGAGGTTTGGTTTTCCTTTGCTAAGGCACAATAGTTGGCACGTCGTTCAGACTCTTCCTTACATTGTCTTCAAAATCAGAACAACATGTCCTTGTCCTGGCATATATACTGTCCCGTCCACGAGGTTGAAACGAAATTCTTATTAGTTTCTTATCGTGTATTGGTTCGTGATACAATTTCAATCCTGAGCCTTTCGTTTAATAGTTTTTAACTTGTGGAACTGTGGAGTTTGCTACCATATTGCGTTTATGATTCAAAAGTATTGCCTTTACTAATGCGCTTGATGTTTTCCCTACCTTCATTTGACTAAAGAATCAGGTTAAGCGTTTTGTCACCCACACTGTGAGGTGATACTTTCAAGTTAATATGCTACAACAAGAATTTCCATCGCCTGAGTTAACACCACCCCTCGAATAGCAAACAGTTCTCGTACAGAAGCATTTTTGAAACAATGCCATTGAAGCTATATTCGAGAATCGTGCAGGAGTTTTCAAACTAGAAAAAAAATATGATAAATGTTAAACTTCACGTAAAAATTATCGAAATAATGCGAAATGGGTTTAAGAAATGGAACTAGCGACAACTCAAAACCTCTTCCAGGTCATTAGGCTGTCATTTTTAAGTACTAAAAATTGTACCGACAAATTTTAAAATTCTTATCAGTTAACATGACAATCACATCTACTTAAAAGTTATTTTTAAAATATAACATCTGCTCGTATGTTGATACAGCTTATTTCCACTGAGACTTTACCCCGATGAAGGCAGTACACTGACAGTTGGAAACTCGATATAATACGACTTTGATGAGTGGACGTTTCTGCTTAATTTCGTTCACTATATTTAAACCTGGCCGTGAGTCTTACATAACTACTTACGGTTTAGTTTCCTTGGAAATACTTACTTTCAAAGGCAATTCTTAAATTTGGTTTTTCTTTCTGTGGGTGAGCCTCTTGAGTGGATTGTAAGGTCTCTTCAAAACATTCTAGTACTTATGTAATAAGTGATTTATAACAACACGTTCTCTATGTTCCTATAAATTTAACATCCGGAATAACAGGGTGCAAATTCACATGTCTATGTTTTGAGTTTCTTACTGCAGCCGTCTATTACCAAGAAGTATCTTTAAACCTTTGATAACTTGAATTTTTTGAACTTGCCAGCACTCCATGTATTTCAAATATAACTAATCTCAAGCTTTCGGCCCAGGTATTCTAGATGGGAGGATCATCCTTAGGTATAAGGTTATAGCATATCGTATTTGCTCGTGGAAATATCTTACGGAGATGGGTGATATGAACTTCCTATTTTTTGTTTATTAGTACGTTGATACCATGGTGAGTGGTGATTAAAATAGAGTAAAAGAAATGAGAAAATTCCACACTAAAAGGAAGAATAGACAGTTACGAATCTATTGACCAACTTGCATTTCCATGTAATTTCGTTTGTCGAACTTGCTGGAATAAGATGTTTTGTTGGAAAATATGTTGAAACGTGTCCCAAGTTATTACGCTGAAATATGTCACCTTTTGTGACGTTACGTTATGTTGTAAGATATTAATTTCCATGACCTTAAATCTAAAGAGCTTAATTCCTTTCTGGCACGAGTTTCTTTCAGGTGTGTAAGATGTCGGGCATTTGCAAAAGTAAAGTAACCTGCTGTTAACAACAGTATGATAATAGAAGAGCTATCTACATAGAAAAGACGCCATGTACGTCTAAACACAGTACGTACTGAAGTTTAATTGTAGATTTTTATGACACATTTTTGACATTTGAGTACCAATCGTCATGTTACAAAGAAACACGTTACGTTCTATTACAATAAGGTTATCGTGTAGAACGTTACAGTGAAACGTATTTAGATTACAAAATACAAGTCATTAAATTGCAAAACATCATGTTAAGTGTTGTTGGTTTTTAAACAGCTACATTACTCTGTATGGCGATAGATTATTATAATTAATACAATGCCATGAGGAAAATTAGTGAATAAATATCCCCGAAAGTAGAGGGAGGTTCGGGGAAATGCGGAAGGCGTTACTCCGAAGGAATTTCACAAACCTACCGAGGCTTGAGGGGACATTTAATCACTTATTACCTTACATGCCATGAGAATAATTTGTATAACCATGATGACTGACGAAATTTACTTGGTATTGTTTCAAGTTCTTTCTGGGATATTAGTATCGTTCATAGTGGGTACCAGCATCTGTATAAAATGAGTTGTTCTATGGTTAAATGTCACTTTTGTAAAATCAAGTAACGTTTGTTATATCAACTATTGCTCGATGTTCACTCATGTATGTTAATGAAGGCTTATTAGAAATTTTGCCCCTTGTGAAGGAAAATTAGTAAAAGCATGCATGCTGATGAGGGAATTTAGGGATAATATCTCACCTTAGGAACAACAGAAGCGGAGGTCGTCATGGTATTACATAGTAAAATACTACATCACATTTCAAGATACACCACGTTTAAAGATAGCACATTACGATCAAATATGGCAAATTAGGTGATAAGGCTCGATATTACGACCTAAGGTCTTGTAATACAATATGTTGTATGACGATGCAGCACGTTAGTACGATTTTACAGATGAAGATTACGTTGTCATGTGCTTCATTTTAATACAATGAACAGATATCAACGCGTATTTATTCGTCATTACCGTCATCTACCAAACACCATACGAATAGATAGAGACACTAAGACAGTGAGCTAATTACAATTCTCTGCGGGATATCACTTACCAATTACTGAAACGTGCTTTTGTTCTCCAGGTTATGGAATATTTCAGATGACTCTACATAACTTTTCGTTTTACCAAAGTCTAATAAATATTCCTTCAAATTTTTCTAAGCAATACCAATGCAAGGGGAGAATACCTTATTTTAGTGAAACAATTCTCTCTTCAGGACAAAGGGGTCATGGAACTTACAAGTCATGATAGCAAGGATATTTACGTCATGTATGGGATTTATAGCTTCATGAAGTGCACTTCCATGCTACACATCAAGAGATGTTCCTAATGTATTGCAATTATATACACACTTTCTCAATAAATCGCAGAGCTATGCACATGACTTGACATCACGGACTATCTGATTAACATATCTACCAAATCTAAACATCTAATAAACAAAGAGTTTAAGTGCAGAACGATAAACGCCATTCTTCACAACTTTAGTTCTTACAAATCACACCAAATTAACAGAACTTTCTCTCATTAGCTCCAATGGTGACAAAAAGAACCTTCAGTTCGTTATTCGACTAGATATTTTCTTATACTAATTGTAGTTTGTCCACTGAGAAGTAGACTTGAATCGATTGTTCTGTGGGCAAAAAAGTAAATTCATCCCACTTAAAAAACTTCATAATCAGCTCAATTTTTGCTTCTTTCTCAATTAATACGATTCTGATGCCTTTAAAAGTGATGATAGCTATATGATGAATGACATACCAGAAATCGGAGAAATGACGACTAGTTCGCTGTTAAAGCATATCGCTCGTTCCGTCTGTCCATCCATAAACATCTCAGTCTCAAGTTTCAAGGGCTGAGGTACAAGGCTTTGTGGGACAATTTAGGGCCAAGTATCACCTAAAGGTCCGGAATAAAAAGACAGGGTTAAAGTATACTGTAATATTACATAAATAGGCCTGAGAGCGAGGATGAATAATATTTTATGGCAAGGTTTTCATACTTATAAGATTTTCTTATTTGCGTATCTTTGAAAACGGGATGTCTCATCAATGAAATGAGACAAGTGTGGTCAACGACATTTTCCGTCTTTTAAAAGTTCTGTCAAAGAAGGGCCAGTAAATTTTCTTCTAAGTTCGTAACGTTAATATGAGTAAATAAGTTTTAGGTCTATTTTTTTTTTTGTTTTTTATTTTTGAGTGACGTTTCAATGTGCACTGAAATAGTTAAATGTACAAAGTGGTTATCGAGTCGTATGAACCAGCCAATTTGAAATAATAAATGATCATTTGGTAAATCTTTAATGGGTAATCGAATATTAAAGTATAATTCCAATTGCGACGTAGTGGCGTCGTGCCAGGAGATGGCGAAACACCGGATTTCACAACAGTGCAGAGACTTGGAATTTTCACACTAATATATCGTCAATACAACAAATAAAGAAAGCGAAACATCTTATGAAAACAGGATTTTCGCCTTTATTAACTAAGTTAGCTGTTGCTAAGGCCGTTGGTACAACCGATAGATCAAAAGTGAAAGTGATTCTACAGGCTATTGACGAACAAAGCAAGAGGCGTTGGTAACTCTTAATAAATCAAGAACTAGCGGCGAAGAAGGAAAAGATTTTAAAGAAGCGTATTACTACGGCACGGAGTTTGACAAGCAATAGGGTACTACGGTAACGATCGTCCCCGGTAACATGTCGTTATCGTACGGTTAAGAATTGCGGAGGTGAAATATTTCATATCATTTGTGGACAACCAGTGAAACATTTTTGCGACATTTTGCTGCAGAATAAAACAAAATGAACATTTTCAACCTAATCTGCAAAAAGCTACAGTCGTTCTGAAAATTTTGCACACCCTCTAGTCCCATACCACCCAGATTCTCTGCTTGAGTTCTCAAGTGTACAGTGTATTCTGAGATTACTTTTCTTGGTAGTGCAATAGCAGACTTGATGGTTTGTCCAATTATATTTTTCTTATGGACTCCTTTTCCTTCAAAACATTTTCAAACTGGCTTTTAGTTCGGATTTTCAAGTGGAGACGAACGCATAGCAGAACATAACTTCCTTACCTTGCATGGTTACTTTAACTACTACAAGTGAGGATCAACGTTATTCTGTTAGTTTATTCATACTGAAAATTCATTAAATAATGAGCTGTGTCTATGTTTGCGTCAAGTCATGACTGCATTATATGAAAAATGACTTTGAGACCAACCAGATAAAATGGCGACAAAACACAAAGCGAAGGAACTGTTCAGGTAATCTTTGCACGATTCTAATGCAGAAATTGTAACCGAATTTTATGCAGTGTAAGATTGAGCTGCACGTTTACGCCTCGTTTGGAAACGTGAGAAAAATTAAGGAAAAAGGTCGGTCATACTGGATACACAGACTTGGTTGCTCGCATACGTCTTTGACAGCTACTACTCATGGTAAGCGAGAGCTCTTAAAGTTCCTAACATAAACATTCTGGAATATTAAAATTCTGTAAAAGATAAACGGAAGGAAAACATCATTAGAATTCATAGGTGATAATAGCATGATTACTGACGTGACTTCGTTGTTGATTTTTAACGTCTTTTTATTAAGCTATTACGGAGTTGTATCAAGGATAAAAGCAATGCTAAAAGAGGTATTTTAACACTCTCAAATCAATATACTTCATTTTAAATTAAGAACTGAAAACAGTGCAATCAATAACATAAATTCAGGGGGCAAGATGAACAAGTAAAAGTGTTCTCATTGGCAGCAGATTTTTTATTTAAAAGTTACTGCTTTTCTTGTAGGGAAATTCGTCCATATATTGATATGGGAAATGCACAAAAGCACAGTATGAAGTGGATCACCGCATCAGTCGTCCAAATACAATCTTTATTACAATGAATGCAGCTCTATAGGTCATTATAGTGCCAAGTTGCAAAGAACACTGACGAGATATGTTCAAGTACCTTTAATACTAAAAGTACAAGCTCCCATTTAACACAGTGTTATCTCTCCTGCTTGGACAGAGACCTCTTAGCGATTTTCCGATGTAAGACCGCTTACCGATGTAAAAGCGGAATGGAGTACAATTCATTCTAGGTAAAGCCGATCTATACCTTACAACTGTCAAATTTTCTTTTAGGTGAGAAGAATAGATCAGTAATACACAAAGCGACGAAAAGATACCAATTAACAGTGTTAGGGTGTTATTTTTGGAAAGCCAGTATAACATTACCCCGAATTGAAGAGAATCGTCATTTCGGAGGAGTCCATGCAAGGCGCACAAAGAAAGCGCTTGATAATACGTTTACACCGAAGATCCATGGAGAGATACGACACTCTCGTAGTTACTTTCTGTATTGATGGTACTGCATAGTGTCATTATTGGACGCCCAACTGGCTCCTGTGCGAAGGCGAAACCAGTTCGAACATGGTTAGTTACGATCCATTGCCTCAACCAACGACTGGAACTGATCATTGGTGATAGTTTGCAGGGAAATTCATCCTTGAAACGCTCGAATGAAATGATAAATATCCATCAATAGTATTAAGAAAAGGGCGCACGAATTCCGATTAGCCCAGAGGCTGTCGTACACATGGGTGTCGTTTGTTAACAGCAAAGAAAACAAGGTATGGGCAAGTCACTATCAGAATGCAATTGATGATTTGTGAAATAACTTACATTACTGCTGTTTCCTTAAAAATATGGCTGAGGCCGATAACAGAAGCTGATCTGAAGTCCCATTGAAAGGCTACCTCATCAAATGGGTGACGTATAGCCATCTCAGCACCCTGCAACTGTATGGCATAGTCTTCCATCTTACTTTTTACCTACTTTTTATTGTTATTTTAACTTCTTATACTCAAGTCTTGCTGGAGCCTGACAATGTAGGGTCAGTGTATCTTCTTAACATATGTAACTGATGGTCTTGTATTTGATGGCCGTGGTTCATTAAATAACGCAACACTAAGTGCCACAACAAAAAATATCTTTGTGACAACACAGTTCATATAAAGGGTAAAAGTGACGTAAGACAAAACGACACAGGTTTATATTTAGATCTGACGAGCAAGATATTATACGTACACGAAATTTTTGATGAGACACAATGTTACCCTCAAGGACAAAGCTCGGCAATGAAGACATCATCTATCTTCTCGATCTTATTCTTTCCTGCAGCTCTAACGGTTATAATGAAGACACCTACAAACAGATTAATAGTCGTACCATGGAAAACCCTGTAAGTCCTTTGGTTGCAAACGTACATGTATATTATACAGGGTAGTAATTCAGTAACAAGCTATCGACACCACGACCATCCACTCTAGCTTTGGAAACGCTATGTTGACGATTGTTACAGCATCATAAAGAAGAACGCCGTTTATAGCTCCCACGAAACTTTCAATTCCATTAACTCTCAGATATCCTTCATTATCAAACACGAAAGCATTGGCCAATTGGTCTTGCTTGAAACTTGGGCAACTGGACGAAATTACAATTTTAAGGTCAGCGTCTACAGGTAGGCAACACTCATGGAAAGATCCTTGTTTTATCAACTACACCATGACAAATTACACAGGATAAGCACTGCCAACACGCTAGTTCACGACGTTTTTACCTAACAACGACAGCCGAAGATAGAAAACAAATTGAGCACGAAACAAACGCTCTACAATGAAATGTTTATTCGAAAAAATCATATCTAGTATAGTAACTATTAAATATGAGGAGCTGGTAAAATGTTTTTTCAAATACTATAGGACAATTACACTGGCGACGATCCTTGGCCTCTCTGTCAGTCCATACGTGAAAGTTATAACCTAACCTCTAACATGAATCTTAGGAAGTCTCGACATCAAAGTAAGCAATAAATCGCTACGAAACCTTCAACATGAATTCCCATTACCCAGATATAGAGCTCTAGGTGAAAAAGAAAACAACGTAAATTATCCAACTAATACTCTGTGCACACTATTCATGGACTTATGTTGGAGAAATTGGAAGATCATGTGAAACAAGGAAGAAGGAACATATGCAGAACGATAAAATCCTCGCAAAAATTCAAAAAGCGCTAACGATGCATCGACTCACACATACAATTGACTTTAAACATAGACATGTTAACGACGAAGGAATACAATCGCATAACAAAAACATCCCCATGAGTTATGGAGCAAGAAAGAACTTGACACCATTTCCTAAACTATGTTTGCTTATCTCACGTAAACAATGTCACCGGTGTTAACAAAAACATCGTCGTAATGTATGCAAGATTTTTGTTATTGTAGCTATATTTCATCACTATTACATCTATTAAGTCACCTACGCATACAGTGTATTTCTATCTCGTCTTTTCGTGTTTCTCATAATTTATCGCCCGTTAAAGGCAGCAGCTGTTGTAACCGAAAGGTCAAATGAAAAACATTCGGTCTGAGAACACTTAACAAATATCCTTAATGCCGTATGTATTTACCTGACAGTGCTTCCAGTACATTATTTAATGACAGTATTGTAGTAGCAGCAGTTGCAGTATATGCACCTTTTGCTGTTCATTTCCAAAAAATATACTAACATTAACGCCCACCTTAAACTCATTAACGCAAAAATACATTCATTTTGTTCAATGGGTTTTCATTAGCGTGGATACACAACCATTTGCATCGAAGGGTATTGCATAGCGCCAACAGACTACCATTAACACCATTCTACTATATATTAGGGATAATAAAATTTGAATTACGCAAGAGAAATGTCCTGCCTAATTGAAATTTAATTATCTCTAATGTAGAATAGAATTGTGTTAATGGCTGTCTGTTTGCGCTATGGAATGTCCGTTGGTGCAAATGATTGCGTATCAACCATAACGAATGTCGATTGAATAATATGAACGTATTTTTGCGTTAATGAGTTTGAGGTGGGCGTTAATGACAGAATAGTTTCTGGCAACGAACAGCAAAAATTTTAGTTGTAGAAGTAGTACAAACAAACGTACTAATAGTAGTGATAATGGTGGTGGTGGTAGTGGTGGTGGTGGTGGTGGTGGTGGTGGTGCTAGTGGTCGTGCTAATGGTCGTGCTAGAGCTAGTGGCAGTGGTAGCAATGGAGACAGCTTGTCTCCATTGCTGTTCATTGTGGCCCTAATCCCACTATCTATGGTGTTGCAGCAAGTGAAAGCTGGCTATGATCTGCGAAAAAGAAAGCGCTTTTTAAATCATCCATTATTTGTGGATGATTTGAAATTATTTGGAAAGAACGAGAAACAAGTTGAAACCCTGGTAAACACTGTTCGAATTTTCAGTAACGACATTGCAATTGAATTTGGGATTAGTAAATGTGCTGTGCTGATAACGAAGAAGGGCAAATTGCGTATACGTGAAGGCATTGTTTTGCCAGATAAGCAGGTCATCAGAGGGCTTGAAGATGATGATGGGTATAAATATCAAGGGATTTTAGAAGCAGATGACATGAAGCACAGCGACATGAATGAAGCTTTATCCAAGGGCATTTGAGAAGGATAAGGAAGATACTAAAATGAAAGTTGAATAGTGGAAATTTAGCGAGCGCCATTAATGCAAAAGCAGTTTCGTTAATTAGTTATAGGGCAGGTATCTGCTGGAGGTATTATTTGTGGTATTATCCACAAACAGCTGTAGCCAGACTTTATGTAAAGAGATGACAAGAAGGCAGAAGCTTGATAAGCGTCGAGGACTGTGTTAATATTGAAGTTGGCAGTTTATATAGGTAAGTGGAAGCTAATAAGGAAAAGTTACTTATAGGTGATAAAAATGAAAATATCTTGGATTAAGGAGAGGAAAAGCAAAGAATTAGACAGGAAAGATTAAACAGCTACAGAAGAAAGCCATTGCACGGACAGTTTGTAAGGGGTACTGAAACATTAGAGCTTCAGAGTCCTGGAATTGTTTGAAAAGAGCAACAATGAAAAAAAAGATGGAAGGTCTCATAACTTCTGCACAAGATCAATCCCTTCGTACAAACTACATCAAGAATAAGATAGATAAACTGGACGTGTCACCAACGTGTCGAATGTGTGGTGAAAAGGAGGAAACTGTTAGCCATATAACGGCAGAATGCAAGAAATCAGCTCAAAATCAGTACAAGAACTGGAGACATGACAAGGTTGCTCAAGTGATCCATTGGAGTTTATGCTAAAAATTTGATCCTGCAGCAAAGAAACCTGGTACGATCATTCCGCAGAATCAGTGTTGGAAAATGACAAAGTGAAGGTGTTGTGGGACTTCAAAATTCAACAGATCTCCATTTAGATCATAACAGACATGATATTGTTGTATTGGGAAAGAAAGAAATAATGTGTTACATTATCGATGAGGCATGTCCTTTAAATGTGCAAGTGTTTGAAAAGGAACAGGAAAAAATTGATCACGATCAAGATCTGAAGATTGTAGTTCAAAAGATCGGGAGCTGCAGGAACGTAGCTATTACATGTATTCCAATTATAATTGGAGCACTTGGGACAGTCAGCAAGAATTTGAAGACGTAGTATGACGAAATAGCACTATCTGGGAACATTTCTTTACTTGAAAAGGCTTGCTTGTTGGGCACAGCAAAGATTCTGCACAGAGTACTGGACACCAAGGGCTATGGAATGTAGCCTGATGTTCTGGGAATCAACAATACCGCTGATATTAATATTTGGTGTGAAATGTGAAAATAACAATAATAATAACAATAATAATAATAAGAATAATATAATTTATGGGTCATGTGCTCACTTTGGAATAATATGGCAATTTGGACTAAACGACCTTATTTGCTCGTATGACCTGACTTTCCTCAATAATATGCTGGGCACCCGTAGCAGACTAAGACCCCTTTCACTGTCTTTCATTGGGTGGTATAAGAGTGGTAATAATAAAAATACAGTAATAATAATGATAATAGTAATGATAAAGACAGAAATAATGCTAACAATAATAGTAAAAAATAAAATTTGTGCAAGATACTTTTAGCAGAAATTGAGATCTCCAGTGTGTCTCAACAAAGTATGGAAATATGAAACTTGGTGTGAAGATGATTTTGTAATAAAATCAAGCATATTAGCTAATTTTACAGCCAATACATACATCAAATCTTTAAATATTTTAAGTCAAACATAACACTTCAACCATCTGATGTCCTCTTCTCAATAAAATGACCTAGCATTAACAAGTATAAAATTCTGAAGGTCCAGCTCTTTGAATAAAAAGGGTTAAAATAATCATGACAAGGTTTAACCTCTTGACCTTGAGGCATTTACTTGTACCTCAATTGAATGTAGTTATCTACTGTTAGTTACCGTAGAACATAATAGTGAACAGCCAGATCAGGAGGAAAGGCATTAAGCCACAATGTACATAGTACATCACTAAAAGAATACCGAATATCATTCTGAAATTCCTCTGAACACAGCTCAAGATAATAAGACCAGCTGTGGTAATTTGTACTTTTTAGTAATAAGAGCAAAAATCAGTAGCAGATTTCATAGTAGGTTTTTAAGATTAATTTAGACTGAATACACATGTAATAGGTACTACATTGGTTCACACTCACTTCAAAGTTACTTGTTCATCCAAAGCCTGGAGTTGGCAGTTCTCTGATGAGCCAACAAGTCAACATGGATTGAGAGATGATGTATGTTCTTGTAAACAGACATGGTTCATGAAAATAATACAAATTGCATCTATGCAGTATCTTCTGTAAAAAGAGAGGTTTTGGAGGAAGTGACATGAGCTGGACGTTTTGGGTTTTTTCCCCTTAACCCATAAAGGGGCAAGGACACCCTTTAGCGTTTGGCTAAGGCCAGATCATTTTACTTGTCATAGGGTTGAGACCGGGACATTAAAGGGTTAAAAAGTCTTTCTACAGTAATACATAAACAATATACTAGGATTAGTACCACAAATAATGAACACGCTACAAAGAATTACTCTGTACAATTTATTAGGAAATTGTATATTACTGTTAAGTTGGAAGTACACCCATTCCACAAGTTAAAAGGAAAACTGGATACTAATGTTAGGTGAAGCAACTACCCACACAACTGTGTGGTTTCACTGGTTCCCTGTACATAATTATTGAATGTTTTCATCTGTGATAATTAACCCAGAGATTTTCTGCACTTAATTTGAAAATGAATATCATGAGGGGGTATTGGTTGTAATAGGTGGTTCTGCTTGGACAACAGTATGTCAACAGATTAACAAACATAAACTAAATCTGCTGAACAAAATCAGCAGGTGTGATCCAGAATAGAATTATCATGTGCAATCTTGCACATTAATCCTTTGTAGTCTGGGTGACATCTCCCCTTTCACTAATGAAATTATCTCATGTTAGCCAGAGTAAAATCAAAAATTCAACCAAAAAGTGAGAATTGAGTTATTCTTAACCCTTTCCAGTCTGAGACATCTCTGTTTCACAAGTAAAATCACCTGACATTATCAGAGTGAAATCAAAGTAGGACATGGAAAAAAAAAGAAATTAATGGGTTATACAAGTTAGCAGTTATCTTATTAATGACCAAGCATCCTGCTCTGCTGAATAATATCATCTGCTATGAGCAAGAACAGAACTCTAAGGTCTTGTCCCTTAATGATTTAATCATACTTCTTGAGTCATAAATTCCTACACTAGTCCCTTTCAGTTTTACTCCGACTAAAATCAGGTAATTTTTTTATTTTATTTTAATATAAATTTAACAGCCTCTGCCAAGACAATTGAAGATGCCACAGATGCAATGAACTCAGATTTGGAACTCTAAAACAATGGTTATTAGCAAATAAGCTAAGCCTAAATGTGACAAAAACTGAATTTATGTTAATTGGGTCAAAACCTTTCATAAATCGTGTGTCTGTCCATCAAATAAATGTCATTATTGACAACAAGTCAAATAAACCAGTAACTGAAACTAAAACTATTGGTGTAATTATTGACCAACATTTGTCATGGAAAAGCAATACTGAAGCTATTAGCAAGAAAATCACTTCTGGTATAGGTGCTCTTAGACGGTTAAGAGAATTTGCTGATAAAGATACCCTATTATCAATATACAATGCAATTGTTAGTCCATACTTTACATATTGTTGTGAAGTATGGAATGTCTTTAGCGAGACACAATCATCACGATTGGAAAAGCTCCAAAACAGAGCAGCTCGAATAATTTTAAATATGAACAATGAAGTACATCATGAGATTGCATTAAATGCCCTAACATGGCAACCTCTCTGTAAACAAAGAAAAAAAGCAAAAGCTAAAGTGATCTTTAAAGTCTTAAATAATATGGCTCCAAAATGCCTCTCTGAACATTTTACGTAAACAAAGGAAAAGTCAAACTATGACCTCCGAGACTGTGAATCCAAAATCTGTTTGCCACAACCTCGTACAAACAGCATGAAAAAGAGTTTCATATACAATGGGGCATTTATATTGAACTCTTTACCCAAAGAAATAACAGAAAGCAGCTCACTAACTGATTTTAGTCGTAAAATCGCTACTTATATGTTTTAGATTATGTATCCGTACCTTCATACTCCATGTAAATATCAGTATTTAAGTTTCAATGTATACTGTATAAAATTCCTTCACTATTCTTATTGTCTTTTGCTATATTACTTTCATATGTTAACTATGCATGCACGGCCATCGTGGAAATCAGCTATTGTTGTCCATGTTAGCGTGGATAAATAAATATATATCGATTTATTTGATTGACATGTTGGCCAGCTTGGGGGTAAACCATTTATCATAAAACCTATTTTAACTTTAATACCTTCCCTTTATAATGAAAATTATCAGGCATTAGAGAGAATAAATCAATTGTCGACCGGTTTGGGGATTAATGGATTATAAGATACCGTAGCAATTAATCCCTTAATTTCAGCCTAGATTTCTTCCCTGACTGGCAAATACTGTACATTTTGAACTCTGGTTGAGAGAGTAATAAATCTTAACAAGACTTACAGTGTATACTGATGCAAAATATTCATGACTGGCTGTTACGCTTGAAAGTATGTCACCCACATAAGTTGAAGACCTTTATACTGCTTTTAGAAAAGCTCAGATCTCTATGAATTTTAAGATTCAATTCAGGGTGGTTGCCATTTTGCCTTATTCTTAGCTCCAGTTAACTCAACGACAAACAAGTTAGTTTCACAGTTGATAACAGCAGCACAACTACTGTCCAGCTACGAAGTAGGCTCGAATATTGAATGATGAAAAATTCTCATGGCTATAGGGAAATTAAAGCTGCCCAAGTGGAAACTTCAAATCAATTTTCATCATTAACATAAATTCCCAATCTGTATTTTTAATGTAACACTTTAGAACGATTCATTCAGAGCAAAAATTTTTATGTGGAAAGAAAGTGACGATTTACCAAGAGCAAACCTCAAGTATATACCTGCACCTGATGTCCAGCAAGAAATCTCCATCTGTGATTCAGTGTCTTCCCAATAAAAGCTGTCTTCCATTTAGTCGCTCACATAATTCGTTACATATTGGTCATATGCAGTCAATCTCTTCGGTGTCAGGAGACTATGACATGGTGCCCATAGGCCTTTTCTGAACTCACTGGAAATTTGTGACCATAAAGCATTATGGTCTAGTTTCGGTACAAACAAAAATTCTGGGAAAATGGCGAAGAAGTTGCCACGAACAGATACAATAGAAAGTTGTAAATACAAAGTAACGTGACTGCAAATAGTCATGACTTTTCTCGAACGAAAAATGGCGAACTAGGATCATTCCTGCAAGATCGAAGAATTCCGTGTCACGACAGAAAGAATAAAGATCTAATTATTCTTGCCAAAGCAGCGAATAATCTGGGCTTCCTTGTTCATCTGAAACCAGACGAATATAAGACAGAAGTTGAAAAGGATAAAGAGAATCTGTTAATAATAGAAAACGGCATTATCAAGCTCCCTTTTCCAGATAAGTAAAGTGCTGGTTGGCAACAGAAACTAAACGATCTTCCTATTATATCACATCAGGAAGTCGTTGAATATGTTGACAAACGTAATTTAAGTATACGCAGGGTTTTTAATATTTGTTTTAAGAATCGACTATCTGTGGACGAATTTCAGAATATAAAACACCTACTAAAATTTTTAAATCTTTTGATTTCAAGGTCTCGACCATTTCAGTGTTGATGTTGATGCTCAACAAACAAAGGCTTTGAAAGATGGTGTAAATCTACTTCTGTCAGTTCATGTGACAAATGTAGAAATGCATCAAATTAGTCCAAACCTCAAGTATTGCTTTGTTAGGGCAATAGTAAACCCAGCAATGTCAAGAACTCAAGAACCATATGGGTGTGGGCACTTCTTCATAAAGAGACTTCAAACATTGAAGCAGCATATTGTGCATGCCCTGCAGGGTAAGTAAAAGTAACATTATTTTATATTTTCTTTTTATTACAATGTTACTAAAATATACCTCTGTTATTTTATTTGTCTTGTAGTTTGAGGGGATTTTGCAAGCATGTGATGGCATTATTTCATTTTATTGTAAGAAAAGCGGAACAGGGTTGCAATGTTGCCTGTACATCAAAACCTCAGCAATGGCACAAGCCTAAGTCAAAAGGGAAAATCCATGTGCCTGACTTTCCTAAAAACCTTGTTGTTTATCAAGCAAAAGGTCAACTTCATCCCACTCCTAATGAATTTGAAAAAAGTAGTAGAAGCAGTCATGATCCAAGAAGTTATGCATAACGTAGAGATAGAACCCTAACCGACTTCAACCTGGAAAGATTAATATAAATAACAAGTGCAAATTGTGTTGTTTTACTTTATACTCCTCTGAATAATGGCATTAGTGACAGCAATGGCAACAATGATCGCAATACCAAGGAGTCAAATCAAAATATAAAAGTTGAAGGTATTTCGCACATTGTAACTAAAATTTTGAATAGCAATCCAGGACTCAGTTTGACAGAATTTAAGGAAATACTTGACCAAGAAATACAAGTAAATGAACAATTAATACAGACAGTGGCTTTTCAGACAAAAAGCCAAAGCAATTCGTCCACGTGGTTTGCACTATGGTTAGGACGGATAACTGCATCTAATGTGAAACAATGCATAAAAAAGGTCAGTGCTGATGGCAGTGTGTCAAAGAAGAATAATAGTCTTCTGGGAAATATATTGGCATCCACTCTTTCAATTCAAACAAGAGAAATGAGATATGGAGTTAAAATGGAACGTACATGCATCAATAACTACATTGCAGTACCGAAGAAGAGACATTTCAATTTTCAGGTGACTTCTACTGGGTTACATACTTCTGAAGAACATCCATTTATTGCAGCTTCACCTGATGAAATAATAAACTGTTCTTGTCCAACTGAATCACCAACCTCTAATGCAAAAGAAAAGAAGGTTGCTTCAAAGGAAAAACGCATTCACCAGTGATAAGATAGCTGTTTGGGCAACCAAGCCATCATCTTGTTTGCTAGTACAGCAAGATGGGACAGTAAAATTGAACAAGGACCATCAATATTATGCACAAGTTCAGTGCCAAATATTTGTGACTAATACAGATTATGCTGATTTTGTTGTTTGTACTAGTGCAAAGTCTTCAAATATTCATATTGAACGAATCAATAAGGACACTGAATTTATTGACAACATGATAACCAAATGCAGAATATTTTTTAAGAAAGCAATTGTACCTGAGCTTTATCATGGTGTAGTTAAAGAATTTTACATACTCAGATTTGTAGAATAAGTTGTGGAGAAGATTGTACATCATGTATGTTTTTTGGAATCTCGCCACACAGTTGGGATGACTGGAACCAAAAAACTAAGGCTTAGGTAGTTATAATATTGTAATAAAAAGTTGAGTTTCAGAGCATTTATGCAAAATTAAAACTAACAGGCAATTATTTCTACTTATGATTAAATAGTTGTTTTTCAAAAATCAGAGTCTATGCTGAATATACCACAAAAAAATCACATGTTTAACTATGCAAAATGTATTGCACAAACTCAGATCTTGTAATGGAGGATAGAATAGCTTTCTGCTACCTCAAAAATTAGAAGAACCTATTGTAATTCTTATGAAAATTTTTGAAATTCAATAAAATTTATCTGGCACCTTAGATGGCCTAACAAAAAAGGTATGGCAAATGGCATTGAAAAACTCAAAATTTTCAAAACTTTGTTCACTAGGTGCAAACCATGGTTGTGCCCGATATGAAAGTTGCCCTCCGCTTTAACAAGCTTCATACACTTTTGAGCTAATTTGTGGCTTATTCACTGCACTGTGGCTACTTGGTTTGTTTAAATTTATGTACCTTTAAACCTTATCTTTTTTAATGGGCACCAAAATGCCCATTAGATTTATGAGTGCACTAACAACAAAGAATAGCTTATCAACCATGTCCATCATGATTAACAGTATGGGACCTTTTGTTATTTTAAAATTCTTCCACCTTCCAATCACTCTTTCAACATGAATTCTTGCATTTGAGACATCAGCATTATAAATGTTTTGTGATAGGGAGAATCGTTCATCTTTTCGTTTAAATTCTGGTATAATTAATTCAACTTCTTTCATTAAAAGTCGTCTATGTTGGTAAAACCCTTGTCAGTCAAAACTCTGTCCCCATTTTTCAACTTCTCAAGAATTCCAGATCGTCACACCATTTCCACATCAGACATATCACCACCGGCTGCTTTAGAAATAAATGAAATACTTTCTCCTGGAGTGCAAGCCACCAGGACTTTGAATGTATGTCTTTGTTTATAATTAGAATAAAGAACAGAGTTAACACTATTCATTGATGGCCTCTCTCTTTGTACTTCTGATGCATCAATTATTGCACAAACATTGTCTCCATACCTTCTGAAGCATTAAGGATAGTATCTTTTCAGCTGTTCTTGTGAAGGCCAGTAAATCAAAGGCTTCAGTTCCAGCAGAGATATCCAGGTAGTAATTGTAACAGAGATTAATGATGCTGATACATTAATCAAACCAGCAATAAATTCAATGTTCACATTATGTCTAAGTTTAATTAATGTGATAAATAGCTCATCTTCTAAGCATAGTTTTCTCTTTGGTCCTGGTTTATTCTTGTCATTGACTTGATAATACTTGTCTGAGCTCGACTTTTCACCTCTAAAGTAATTCATGTTTTTAGCAGGTTCTTTCACCTCTTCAAACAACCAACTAAAACAGCATAAGTTAGGAGTCCTGTATAGACTTTAACAAGATAATCACTGTGTTTGATGGAGTGAATCCCAAAACTGGGCCTTGAATTCCTTTTGCTCAATCACCTTATCTCTTTCTACGATAAGTTCATGGGTCTCCTTCCCTTTCTGCAGTAATTTCATTTTTAGTTCACAAATCTCTGATTCATATTCTTCTTTTGTGCGTGTTTGAGCTATTTGATCACTTGTAGAACATGATATCCCTGCACAATCACCATCATTTCCATCAGTATTTGATGCTAAGTTCTCCATTGATTCTTGTTCATTAGTCCCTTCATTCGAATTTTCCTGTATCTCATCAGATTTATCTCTACTTCGACAAACAATGGCTCTCCTCTCTTTATATTCTGCTTCATGATTAACAGAATATCCTTTAAGATACATCGGAGGATGAGGCGACTTTGGTCGTGGCTGTGGCTGCCCATACTCAAAATGATTACTACAAACAACAGTAGATGAAGTAAATTTAGACATGTTTTGCAATCGTAATAAATCAGCCCACTTCTTGTACCAAGCTGTCTTAGGACATGTATGGAACTTGACAGTAGCTGCATCACCAAGATTTTCTTTTACATGTAGCATAAACTAGTCTGTAAAGTCCGGGGACCGGCAAATTTTTCAACACATTTTCAAAATGGGTCACTAACACAGCAGGCTGATAAATTCCAAACATTCAAAACATGCTCAATCTCCCTAACAACCAGCCTAACTCGATGTCAACAAAAAAAATATTTTCGGATTCGCCGGTTGTTAGGGATATCTGGAATGTATGGAATGTGGGGAAATCCCTCAACATCAGGTTTGGGGAATCACCTTTTTCTTAATGACGCCATTTCCAGCCGCTTCCAGGAATTTGATAACGTTACCGGGAATTTCATCAAAATTTTTTAAAGTGTCACAGGGGATTACCCTCAGCATTCCATACATGCTCAATCTCCCTAACAACTTGAACAGCTCGATGTAAACAAAAAAACTATTTTCGGATTCGCCGGTGGTTAGGGATATCCGGAACCTACGGAATGTGGGGGACAGCGTCGCTGCTAAAGTCCCTCAACATCAGGTTTGGGAATTACCTTATTTTTGACACAATTTTAAAGAATAAGCCCATATGCTAAACAGCTTCGCTGATAAATTATTTTATGGTTTAAATCCGTATATATTCTCATAAGTGCTAATCATTTCATTCATGTAATGTCCATGTGCTAACGTATCTATTTTATTTTCAAGTATTATTCTTTTATCATCTTTTGCTGACAATGCAATTTTTTCTACACTTTCAGTATACAATTCATGATTTCGATGTCATATTAAATTCATTTTTCTCATTTGTTCTTCACTAAATAAGCAATCTTTATAATTTTGAAAGGTTATATTTTTTTAAATAACAATTTTTTAACACCTTTGCATCTTTTTGATTCTTTTTCATCTATTTTATAAGAATATAATTTTGCTCTGAGCCCTACAAATTCTTCTATTTGTTTACCACCGCACTCATCTTTCATCATTCCAATTACTTTTTTGTTTAAACCGGTTTTAATTCTGCTTTCATGGTCTTTTGAATAATTACTTGTGTCAAACATTTTTTCAACATCTGGGGATATATCTTTATAAAAATCTTCAGTTTTAATTTCATACATTAAACTGTCAGTATCTGTAAATAACAGCATAGCGTTTTCTCCACATTTTGGTTTAATATAATTATAATGAAAATTATACATAAGAGTCTTGCTTAAATCCAATATGCTCATTCCTAGATATATTGGTTTATCTAGCTTAATTTTTTTCTTATACATATGCACAGCAATTAAATTTTCAGAAAATATTGTTCTTTTGTCAAAATTAGTTTTTGAAAATAATTTTAATGCTTTTTCCTCTCTGTTAACTAATTGTATATCAACTCTGTTTCTAATATTCTCCATTGTTTTTCCAAAAACAGAATGATTCATAAGTTTGAAAAAGTCTTTTTCAAATTCATTTTTTGCGTTCGTTCTCAGTTTTGTGTTTAAATCAATTTTTTTTTTATAAAATCTTCTTCATGAAATTTAATACCTTTATGAATTTTTGTAATTTTTAATCCTAATTTTTTATATAAGTTCAAGTTTTCATTATGTAAAACATATTTTTCTTTATTATTCAAATTTGGAATTAATTTTTCAACACCTCCGATTTTTAATCTTTCTGGTGCCAGCGGATATTCATTATGTAAATTATGCAACTCTTCAGGATATTCCAAGTCAACTTCTAATATACATGAGAATTTATACCAATTTTGCAATTCTCTTTCATTCATCCATTTAAAATCTCTCACAGGAAGTTTTTTACACATTGCCTACCCATAAAGATTATTTGCATCTAAATAAGCAAGATATATGCTATCTTCTTCAGGATTATAACTTGTTCCCATATATTTATTATTCGCTTTTGCATATCTTTTTGTAATAGTGGAAATTCCCCCTCGAATTCCATTTTCTACCATAAGGTACATTTGAAGGTCAGATAATAAGTCCAATTCTACTCTGGTCATTTTTAACATTGCATCCCATGCCAAACCAGAACTTGTCTAATACCAAGCTGGATCTAGTTTATAATTTTCTTTACAAACTTTTCTAAAATTTTCAAAAACATCTGACAAAAGTATCACATCAGTTTTCAAATATAGATCATGATATTCTCTCATATTTTTAATATTAAATTTTTTCCAAACATTTTGTGCATGCTCATAATCCTCCTCTGTTATATTTTCATCATTTAATTTTGAATAAAATTCTTCAATATTAGGTAATTTTTCTTCATTTAATTTTTCAATACTGTCAAACCAATCATATGGAAACACACCTTTTCTAGTTAATAATTCTTGCTCTTCTTCGTTGGAGTAAAATTTTTTCAAAATATTTAATTCATTTTTATCTAAATTTTTAACCACGTTTCCTAAGCTACTTTGCATAAATTTAAAACAATCAATCAACCTAATTTGTTGTTTTAACATTAATCATTTCTTTGATTTTATACTTTAGCGGCTTTGAGCCACTTATTTCACCTTTTTCATTATTAAATTCCTCATATTCAATAATATTTTCTTTACAACGACTTTTAAATTGTTTTTCTGTAATTAGTTTTTTAGATTCAAATTTATCAACAATAATCTCCTTTGTAAAGCTAATATATTTTTCTTCTGTGTTGGGGATACAATTAATTTCACCCTCTGACACTCCGAGATTTTTAATAAACAAATGGCTGTCATAATTTTGTAAATTATGAAATATAACTGGAACAAATTTAGGCTTTTTCATTTTTGAATTACAACTAATACAAGCAGCTCCACGATATTTTCCAGTATAATGACAATGATCGGCAACTTTATCGTTTTCAAATTCTTTAGCACAAGCATAACATTTCTCAGCTCTTTCAATTTTTTTTTCTTTCTTTTGTTGTAAATATTATTTTTTTTGAAATTTAAATTGTTCATGTATTTTTTTAATGTTATTTTCTAAACATTCTACAAATTTAGCTGAAACGTCTTCATCAGATTTTTTAGTGTATTTTACTAATTTTGGTTTAAACAAATTATCATCAAAAAATTTTATCAAATAGCAATATCCAGACGGTTCATGTTTTTGAAATTGTTTTGTATTATCACCAATATTTTTATCCTCATATTTTAAATTACATTCAAAATCTGCATAAATTACAAATGGAACATTGTGCATTCTTTCATTACTTTTAAACTTTAATTTTTCCTGTTTGTTAGGATAAACAGTTTTTCCACATTTATATTTTGAATAGTATTCCAAATGATTTTCAAGAGTTTTTTCATTTCTGAAATTTTGCAAACAATAATTGCAAATATGTAATTCTTCTTTATTTTTATTTACTTGATTTGAAAATAATCTACTCATGTCTTTAATTAAACAATAATGTTTATCACCATTTTCATTAGTTGTTAACAATATGTTCACATGTGTGTTCACATGTTCTTCTTTCAATTTACTCACCCTCAAAGGAAAAATTTCATGCTTTTTATTTCCAAATTTACTCTCTTCTTCATTATATCCAAACATTTTAATTGCAATTTTATTATTTTTTTCAAATTTATCAATATCTGAAAATCCACAGGGGAAATTAATTCCTTTCATATTAAAACCCTCAGCTTTCTTTTTTAAAATTTTTGTGATTCTGCCAGGATTTTTCAAATTTGGAGCGGTTTTCAAAATTTCACTTATTGCCACACACCATAATAAACATTTTTGGTCATCATTCATTGGATTAATAATTGCTTTTTTATCTTTTAAAAATTTTGGAGTAGGAATATAAGATGATGCAAGTAATCGTTGAATGTTATTAATATTAAGAATTATTTTTAAACTTTTATAAAATTTCCATAAACTTGAAATTTTTAAATATTCTTCAAAACTTAGAATAATGTTTTGAACCATTTTTTCATATATTTCATCAAAATTGCTTCCAGCAAAAATTTAATCATAATAGCTGTGAAAATGTGCTTTATCTGTTGTTTCTTCTCCAGTTGAGGGATTTGTTTTTTTCATTAAGCAAACAAAGGTTAATTGTTGTTTTGAACCTGTGGTTCTGAGAGCTTTGCCCGATGTGCTTGGATGTTTTTTAAATTTTTTAATCACCAATGGTTTTATTTTTTCCAACACACTCAAAGGATCATATAAAGTCATTCCATATTTTTCCAAATCTAGATCATAACGTTTTGTAACATTCAAAGCTTCTCTATCCAGCTCAAATTTTGGAACAGATATTTGTGATTTTTCCTGTATTTTGTTAAATATATTTAAAACATTTTCTTTTAAATGATTTTACCAATTTGTTATTTTTTCTGTTCCTTTGTTTACATTATTTCTATATTTATCAAATAAATTAAGTACTTCTTCTTTAGACATGTTAAATAAATTATTTGCTTTTTCTTTAGACCTTTCAATCAAACTTTTTATAATTTGTGTAAAATTTTTCTTCGTTTTCGTAATCAATATAATAATCACTAAAAATACAGAATTTTTCTTCAAAATTGATTGAATATTCATGATGTGGTAATAATTGTCCTTCTCCTGAAAGTTTAGCAATTTTTTTTCTAAAAATATATTTTAGATCTTCGTTATCATAATTTTCATAATTTTCTGTTTTTAAAAATATTTCAACAACTTTTTCTGAGACTACTTGATTCATTGTTATTTATTATATACAAATTTTTTCTTAAAAGCAAAATGTTTATTCAGCAAAAATCAAAAATTTTTTATCATTAATTTTCAAATGTTTTTTAGTTTTAATTCTGTACTTGATGCTTTCTGCATTTAGGTTAAAATTTTTTGCAGCAGAATAGACTTTAAAATTTTAAAATTTCACCTGTTTCTTTGTTTATAATAATTACTGATTTTGTTTTTTTAATTTTTTCTATACAATATTTTTCAAAAATTTCTACTGGTTTACTAATTTTTAAACTTAGCATTTTTTCCAGCTCCTTTTTGTTATAATTTTTATAATATTTTATTTTTTTTCTTTTGCAATATCTCTCAATTGCTTAATAGTATAATGACTTTGATTGTTCATTTGTTATATATAATTTTTTATTTAAGAACAATATTTTTTATTGAACAAAAATGAATAAGTTAAAAGTTGGGAGTTTTCTTTTCCGAAAAGAAAGAGAGAACTCCGTTCGATCAATTGCTTTGCTGTTTTATTGTTTGAAAGGATCCGTAGGAAGCCACTTTTTGTCTTGTGGATATTTAATTCCAAGTGTTGATAATCCTACAGCTGCTGTAAGTTTTAAAGTAGGCACTAAACTAGCTGGAGTTGACAAACCATCACGAAATACTCTTCTTGTTATCATTCCAATTCCCACAGCACCCAATGTAATTAACGTAGAATCATATAATTCATTCATAACTTCTTTTCTATTCATTTCGGTCATTTATTTATATACATAAAAATTTTTTTTATAAATTTTCAATAGAACACCTTGGTGGACCGCTTTGCAGTTTTTTTTCTCTACCTTGAGAGGTGCTACCGTCATACTTTTCTTTTACGTTTTTAAACGAACTTGTTAGCTTCGCTGTCTTTTTCTTCTTTGATTTCTCTTTTGTCTCTTTTATATGAATAATATAACCCTCCAAGTGTAGCAACAAGCGCCACAACAAGCGCCATCAACATATTTTTTTCTTGATAAATGTGTATCATTTTTCGGATGTGATGTTGTTATTATTTTATTGTTTCCAATTGATAAATCTCCTGTCATTGTTCCTCCTGATTTGTTAACCTTTTTATTCAATTTATCATCAACATATTTCTTTCTTGCAAGATGAGTGTCATCTGTGGGATCTGAAGTTGTAGTCACTTAATTTGATCCCATAACAATGTTTCCTGTCATTGTTCCACCTGTTAAAGATAATTTTTTAGCATCCTCATCATTAACATATTTCTTTCTTGTGAGTGAACTGGCGTCGTTTGGATCTCTTTCTGTAAAAATTTGAAAATCCTTTGTAAAAAGATTTCCCTTTAATTCATCTATTCTATTACCATAAAATGTACCATTTTTAATATTTATAAAGTTTCCATCAACATATGATTTTGTCGTCAGATCATTATTATTTTTAGGTGTTGCACTCGATGTCACTTTATTTGTACCCATATTTAAGTCTCCTGACATGGTACCACCAGTTAAAGATAATTTAGAATTGTCTTGATTGTCTATATATTTTTTTTCTTGCCAAGTCAGTATCATCAGTTTGATCTGAAGAAGAAATTACTTTATTTGTACCCATACTTAAATCTCCTGATATGGTTCCTCCAGATAAATTTAACTTTAAATTGTCTTGATCATCAACATATTTTTTACGGCATAAATCTTTATCACTTTTAGGATCTGCAGTTGTTGTAATTTTATTATTTCCCATTACAATATTTCCAGACATTGTTCCTCCTGTTATTGATAATCTTCTAGCATCTTGGTCATCTACATATTTTTTCCTTGTCAAATCTTTAACATTCGAAGGGCTCACAGTTGTTGTAATTCTGTTATTTCCCATGCTTATATTTCCTGTCATCGTGCCTCCTGTTTTTGATAGAAATGCTGAAGTTCCTCCTCTACTGCTTGCAACTTTGTCGTCTATGTATTTTTTTCTTGCAAAATGCGCATTTTCTGTTGGATCAACTGATGTTAGGATATGGTGTGATCCCATGTTAATATCTCCTGTCATATCCCCTCCTGTGGTAGACAGCTTCGCTGACATGTTTTTTCCTGTTACATCAGATTCATGTTTGCTTTCATATCCGTAAAATAAACTCATTTATTTAATAATAATTTCCAATAAAACATTTCCAACAGTCGATAAATTACTTCCTTCTACTTTGAATATTAATACATTATAAATTCCATTTGATAATTTTATTCCTCCTGTTTCTTCGGGTGCATGAATTTTTGAGATACTGCCTTTTAGTGTTTGTTCTGTCGTTCTTTGAACTTGAATAAGTACATTACTTCTTTTACCATTAACAAAATTTTTACTTTTATCAATCATATTACAGCTTATGTTTACATATTCTAAGTTCTTATTAATATTTACTACATTGTCACTTTCTGTTGAAGTATTTGCTTGTATTACTTTATTCTCGGAAAATCCTATGATTGGCCCAAATGTTTTCAAATTTAATGTTTTATCTGATTTTATTGTGCATTTTCCACAAAAATCAATTTGTTCCAGTTCAATTGTGCCGACATTTTCTAATTCAGTTTTTAAAATATTAAAGGTATAATATCCATCTTTGAAGTCAATTTTTCTATTATCATAAGTATAATGATGAATATTTTTATATAAATTATTAAAATTCAAAAAAGTACTTACTGATTTTACAAACATTTTATTACAATTAGTTAATATAAGTGGCTCGTCTAATGGAATTATCTTTTCTGACTTTTCATAATTTGTAATGAAGATTTTTAAAGACATTGTCATTTATTTTATAATATATATTTTGATTCGAAACTTTGTTTCTCAGAGCACGTACCATGCGATTAAAATTCCACCAATTATTAATAAAGATAAAACAATTAAATCCTCTCGGGTAGGAGCCCCGAGGTGGCTCCGTTTATCAGTTGTTGGTGTAGTTGTAGTAAGCTTTTTTGTGTCCCTCACAGGTTTTTTATGAACTTGTTCGCTTCGCTCACTATGTACAGAAGGTTTTTGAGGTTTATCATCTAATTTTTCTAATTTTTTCAATTCTATGTTGTGTTGTTTTTTCACAGGGGATGTTTCGCGAGTCTTTGACCCGTAATAATTTAGATTTTTATTAATTCCAAAAACCATATTTGTATCAGAAACTTTTAATTTATTATTATAACCATCAATAGTTTTTTTTAAAATTATTAAACTGCTTGGAATTAACCATAAAGTTGGACTTATAGCAGTATTTAAAACTACATTAGTTGATGAAATTGCTTGATTCATATTATTAATCCATGTTGATGTATCATAATTTATTATAGAATATTCAACAATTTGTCTAAAAACTTTTTGTGTTTCTAATGCTGAAGCTTTTTGTCCAAAAATACTTTGCCTAGTTCTAGCTTGTGCTCCAAGGATTGCATAAAGATATGATTCAATGCTCTGATTTAATAATTTTGTCCCCTTGATAGTTAATCCACTTGACATTCTAGGTATAAATTTTTTATAATCATTTTGAGTGTCTCTAATTTGCCCTGGACCATGTTTATAGGTTGTGTGTGGATCTGTACCTACGGTGTCTTGTCGTAAATGTTCATTTTTATAATGTAAAATTTCTTGCCATGTCAACTTTGGATAATGATCTTTTAAAAAATTTGCATTAAATGTATTCAAAATTGAAAATTCTCCAGTTTGAAATTTTCTCATAATTTTTCTGACTGTAAAATATAAATGAAATCTAATAAATGAAGTAATTTATTTTGGAACATCTGAACTAAATAATAAATGTTGTATTGAAATTCCACACCCATAAGATGCTATCCATGTTCCTATAATGCTTTGAAAATAAGGTTCTTTCAGTGACCATTTTGCATTATCATTTGTTGTTATATTTAATCCGGGTAAATTGCTTTGAAAATAATCTGTATTGTTTATATAAATTCTAAACTGATTAACAGGATAACTTAAAACATACTGTGTTGGGAAATTATCCCAATAATAAGATTTACCTGTATAATCAACATGTCTTTTTCCTCTTGGTAATTGTTGCACAGTTCCTCCGATTTTCCAAATTTTTGGAAAGTGGGCGGAACGCCGGCTGTCGCTGTGTTCAACTGCTTTATTTACTGTTAAATATTTTGTCATATTTGGATCATTTTTAAATGTATCTGATGTAATATCTGTTGAATATAATGAATTATTTTTGAAATAAATACAGTACTGGCCAAAAGTTTAGAAATTTTCTTTTCATGAGTGGAACGGAGTTTTTTAACATTTTGAGACAAAGTTTGTGAGACAAAAATAGAAAATAAGTAACTTTATTTCATACAAAATTTGTCCCACAAGTCATTGGCTTTAAATCTGGTTACTTAACTGCACTTCAGTTTCAGTGAGTTAATTGGTAGAAGCAGCCGAAGGTCATCATGGGAAAGGCAGTTGAAATCAGTGAGACTGTGAAAAGTAATGTTGTACTTTTGATGGAAGAAGGTTACAAGAATTGCAACATATCAAAAGAGATTTAAACTATCTGCAGCTTCTGTCAGCAGAATCATCCACACCTACAAAGAAAATGAGAGCTTTTTGCCAAAAAAGAGAAGCGGAAGACCTTGGAAGACTACAGTAAGAATGGACCGTGATATGAGAAGACTTTGTGTGAGAAAACCCTCAATTACATCGTCAGAAATAAAAAATTCAATACTATTACTTGCTGATGTATCCACTTAATCCACGAGAACAATACGATGCTGTCTTAACACTAAAATGCATTTACCCGTCTGAAAAGCGTTAATAAAGCCACTACTAACACCAAGGATGGCAAAGCAGAAACTGGAATTTTGTTGCAGATACAGGCGCTGGACATCAGATGATTGGGGGAAAGTTATGTTTTCAGATAAGTCCACATTCTTACAATTTCCGTCCTACAAACCATTTGCGCACAGACCACCTGGATCCTCACCAACTGACCCACAGTACATTCAAGCAACGGTAAAACATCCACCATCTGTTATGGTATGGGGTTGCTTTTCCATTAAAGGGTGTGGTGGCCTGTATTTCCTGCCAAAAGTTGTCACAATAAATGGTAAGCAGTAAGTTGGTGTTCTAGATGATCATCTATTCAATTTTATGGGACTTCACGGGTGTAAGACATTTCAACAGGATTCAGCGCCATGCCACAAAGCAAAGGTTGTTATGAGGTGGTTGGAAGGAAAAGGGGTTGAAGTACTGAAATGGACTGGAAACTTGCCAGACTTGAACCCAATTGAAAATCTATGGACTATCATCAAGAAAAAGGTTTCTCAAACAAACCTGATCAGTTTAGACGAGCTTAAAACTGTCATCAAATCCGTTTGGCATTCAGATATTGACAGAAACCTGCGTAAAAACCTGTCAGATTCTATGTCTAGCCGTATTGAAAACATTATCAAAAGTAAGGGTTATCACATCAAACATTAACTTCTTGATGAATTTATTGATTGTACAATAATACATTTGTTAGCTGAATAATAAACTACATTTTCAGAATAAATGTTCTCTTGAAAAAGGAATTCTCTCTATTTTTTAGTGTAATTGGAAAAATTTCTAAACTTTTGGCCAGTACTGTATATGATCCTTGAAAATTTCCATTTTTATCAAAATCAGCCTCAAAATCAAATTTAGAAATGTTTGCATATGGATATTTTTTTTAAATTGTTTTTTCAACTCTGCAACATCTTCTTTAATATTTTTCATAACATAATTCTAATTTTTTTCATAATACTTTCTTTCCATTTCTTCAACCTTCTGCATAGCAGTTTGTTTATTTGAATTCAGTGTTTATTTTAATAAAAATAAATGAACAAAGTTAGCGATAAAGAAGTTGTTATTGAACAAGAATTGAGAGACATTTATTACAACCCAGAAACTGGTTATCAATCTGCGGAAAGACTTTCTCAAAAAGCAAAAGAATAAGAATTAAACGTTAGTAGAAAAATTGTGCAAGACTGGTTAAAAACACAAGATACTTTTACAAGATACAAACCAATTGTTAGAAGGCATAAATTCCAAAGAACATTTGTCAAAGATTTAGCTGATCAAATACAAATGGATTTGGTTGATATGAGAAAATATAAAAACCAGAACAAAGGATATTATTGGATATTGTCAGCTGTTGAAATTTTAAGTAGATATGCATTCGCTATTCCTGTTTACAGAAAAGATACTAAAAACATGACAAAAGCTGTGGATGAATTATTAAAACAATTTAAAGAAAGATTTGGTAAATACTCAAAAGTCACTCAATTTGATGAAGGAAAAGAATTTTACAATGTAGGTGTAAAAGAAGTATTGAAAAAACATAATGTTGAATATTTTTCTACAAACTCTGATAGAAAAGCAGCTATAGTTGAAAGATTTAACAGAACTCTAAAAACATCCATGTGGAAATATTTCTATAGCAAGGGAACTTATAATTGAATTAACCACGTAGATGAACTTGTAGATAATTATAACCATACAAAACACAGTGGTATATTAATGAAATCTGCTGATGTGAACAAGTCTAACAAAGACCAAGCGTGGATTACACTATATGGTTACCTATTAGGAGATTTACCTTTACCTAAATTCAGAATTGGTGATACTGTTAGAATTTCTAAATATAAGAATATCTTTACTAAAGGTTATGAGGCTAATTTTACAGAATAAATATTTAAAATTGTAAAAGTATTTAGAGGTGATCCAAACATGTATGAAAAAGAAGATCATGAGGGAGAACCAATTATTGGAAAATTTTATGAACAGGAATTATCTGCTGTGGATAAAAAAGATGATATATATAGAGTTGAGAAAATATTAAAAAAGAAAAAAGTCAACAGAAAAAATATGGTGTTGGTAAAGTGGTTAGGCTATGACAATAAACAATTCTTGATTACCAGAAGAAAATATTCAAAACATCGAAGATGATAAATTAAATAAAATAAATAAATAAATAATTGTCTGAAGGTTTTGATGATATTGAAATGAAAAGTAGAAATAATGAAGAAGAAGAAAAAGAAAAAGAAGAAGAGGAAACACGTTTTGGTGGGGATGATCTTGAAGACAACCCTGAGGGTCATAATAGAAGTATAAACATAATAAACACAGAAAATCCAAAAAGAAAATTTAATAGGGTTGACCTTTCAAGTGAAACACCTGTGAATATACCAAGAAGAATGAGAAATGTAAAATCGATAATAACTAATGATAGAAAACTAAGTTTTAAAAAAATATTTAAAATTCGACTTGAAAAGAAAAATGGACCAAATAATAGTATATTGTTGGATAAAACAACATTTGTAAGAGACCAAAAAGGAAATGTTTCAATTATTTTCAAAGGTAAAAAAATTGGTAATGTCAATACCAACAATGAACCAGAGTTATTTACCAGAAAAAATAAGAAATATGTTGATGTATTTAATGATTATATATAAAAAGCAAAAAAAGAATATGAAAAAACTCCAAGTGCGGTAATAGAACAAAGAATTGGAGACAGCTTTGCTGAAGGTGATGATGGTTACTTTGAAAGTGAAGTTGTCAATTCTATCACTAATGATTCTATTTTAGAAATTCAAACTAAAATTGATAATATAATTGGTGAAAATAACTTAAAAATATTCATTGATAATGAACAGGATCCAAGACGAACATTATTTGAAAGAAATGAATCAAGAGAATTTAGAGGACTAGTATATTTGGAGGGTATTGACTCCAATTTATCAGAAAATGAAAAAAAAGAAGTTATAGGTGGAAAAATTGATGGATTTGATAGAGAGCATCTACATTGGAAAAATATATCTGATTTAGAAACAGCTGAACCCCAAAAAAGTATATATAAAAGTTTTTCAGATATTGCAAAACTTCAAGCAGATAAAATGAGACTTGAAAATAATAAAAGAACAATTAGTAAAGAAGGAATACAGATTTTAAATGAAAATGCTGAAGAATGTGACCTTGGAAGATTAGAAAGATTTAAAAAATGAGTAAAAGAAAATTTATTAGGTTTATCAGCAGTTGCTATTTCTGTAGCAGGTATAATTACAGCAATAGTTATAAGGGCAAGAAACGCATTAAAACAAGGTGCAAAAGCAGTTGGAAATTTACGAAAAGCAATTGCAAATATAGGTAAAAATTTTGGTGCAGTCATTTCAGCAGTTTTAAATTTATTTCTCAAATATTATCATGGGGTGCAAAAGGTATTGCCTTTCTTGCTAAAAATGTATGGATATTAGCTATTGCCAATGCATACTTTTTATATACATATGTGTATGAAGAATATAAGCTAGCAAAGCGAGCTCGAACGAACGGTGAAGCGAGCGAACAGCGAAGCTGATAAATTGCTAAAGTAGAAAAACAGCATAGCTGATAAATTAAATAAAAAATTTTTATATATAATAAAAAATGAATAGAGTAAACGAATTATATCCAGGATATAAAAGATCAAAAATGAGTGAAATTAAAGGAAACAGAACAAGGCATGTTGTAACTTTGAATCCGAATTCAGCAAATCCAGAAGAAGAACTTTATATAGACATTCAAAAATTAAATCCTAATTTGTGTCTTGTTCCTGATTCATTAAAATTGTTAATTTTAAAAATGCAAATACTAAATCGTGGTTTTTAAATAATTTATCAAAATTGTTAAAGAAAAGATTGGTTGTTAAATTTGCTGGAGAAATTGTTAACGATAATAGTGTAGAATCTTTACTAGAAATTTACAAAGATCTCTGGAAGCCTGAATTTGAAAGAGCAGATATGGTTGAATACGGCATCGCCCGAGAAAACCTCAGAAAATTAATTTCAAAAGATGACTCTGGAGCAACAAGTGGCAATGCAGAAAAAGCTTATGATAAATTAATGTATGATATTTATAGAACAAAACAGTGTTTAAAATTAGAAAAAATACTTTCAGATCATGGACTATATGCCCCTTACGGAATGATTAATAATTTTCAATACATTTTAACTTTTCCAAAAGCTAGTGAAATTATGGTAGCACAAAGTGTACAAAGTGTTGGTGGATATACATTGGAAAATTTGAACTAGAGTATGAAACAATTGAAAATCAAGACTTGGCAATTGATGTTTTATCAAATTACACCACAGGAAGATCATTATCATATAATTATGTAACTTTGATGAAAACAGTAGAATAGAATAAAGATGCAACTTTACATAATGAAACCATAAATATTCCGCGGAAGAGTATGAAGGCAGTTGTGCTGTTATTTAGAAATAAAACTATCACAGATAGTGAACAATTTGTTTATCCAAATATAACAGACGTCAAAATTAGTGTTGAAGGAGTGCCAAATAGTATATATTCTCAAGATATGCCAAAAAGAAGATTTTTTCAAGAGGCATTTAGAATATTTCACGGAGGATATGAAAATAGTGATGCAGTTATGAGTATTGAAAAATTTTATAAAGATTCATTTGCATTATGTGTGGATTTAAGAACATTAGATGATAACTTTGTTTATGGAACTGGTAAAAAATTAGTAAACACACAGTCTTGATTATTGTTAGAAATTAAAAAAACTGCTATTTCTGCAAATGTAATGTGTCATATATTTGTGATAAGTGATGGATTGTTAAACATTGTAAATAAAGATTTGTCATCAATTCAATTTTGAAAACAAAAATCAAGGATTTTTGAAAAATAAAAAATGAATAACAGCGAAGTGAGTGAAACAGTTGAACAAAGTTCTCAGCAAAGCAACAAGTTCATAAAAAAACCATTTAATATGATAATTGTTGGAAGGACTGCTTGTGGAAAAACAAAATATCTTTTAGATTTTATACAAAATAAATATAAAAATTATTTTGATTATATTTTTTTAATTTGTCCGACATTTGAATGGAATAAAACTTATGAAAATTGGAAATATGATAAAGATGAAGATTTTATTGCTATTTCTTTTGATCAAGATAACGTTGAAGATTGGTTAAAATTTATAGTTGAATTTTCAAAAGGAACTAAAATTCTTATTATTCTTGATGATTGTGCAATAGGTAAAAATGTTAAAAGTAGAACAAGTGAATTGGTTAAATTAGGATTTTCTGCAAGATAATATAATCTTTCTGTTGTTGTTATCACTCAACAATTGACATCTATTACAAAACCATTTAGAGAAAATAGTTCAAAATTAGTTACATTTTATAACCCGAATAAAAAAGATATGACAACAATAATTCAAGAATATTTAGATGTAGGCGACCGCAAAGAATTGGATAAAATTTTAGAAACTTTGAAAACAAAAAAAATATTCAAGATTGGAAATTAATTTAATTTTTCCATTTGGTTATAAAATAAATGAGTGAAAATAGTGAACATGTAGAAGTTCCTTTAATATCTTCAACAACCGCAAACAGCGAATCTGGCGTGAATCATGAACCGCATAAAAAAGAAGAAATAATGAAAAAACGTGAAGAATTGATAAGATTTTGTGAAAATGGTGAAATTAGTCAATCGGTGCTAAATTTGAAAAAAGCAAGTAATAAAGTTATATTAAAAATTCATGCTGAATATGAAGTAAAACAAGCGGAAAAAGCAAATGCATTTTTAACAGATTTAATAATTAGTAAATCTGCAGATTTATTAGGCGCATTAGACGCAATTGAAGGCAGTGAAGAATTGGAAAAAGAACTGGCGAAAGATAAATCATTAAAAAGACATGTAAAATCTGTAGTTGGAAAACTAAGTCCATATTTACTATATCTTGGAATATTATCTGGTGGAGTTACAGTTGGAAAACATATTAATAAAAAACAGAGCACAGCAACGACATGTGAAAAAGATAAAAAAGACGATAATGAAGCATCAACAAGCCAAACATGAATAATTTTATAATATATATTGTATTATAAAATTTATGAAATAATTTATCACTCAAGAGTTGATTTTACAAACTCGTTTACTTCTTCTTTAATTTCTTTATCATCTTTAATTTCATCTGTCATTTCTTTATCGTCTTTATCGTTTTTATCGTTTGTGTCTAAAGATTTGTTTAAAATTTCAGGGACCTCTTTAACAAGATTTGATTCCTTTTCTTTTGCTTTTTGTTGAATACTTTTTATAACATTTCTACCAACTAATTTTAAATTTTCATCCATATTATCAAAAATAAATTGTTTTGCTGAAGAGGTTCCAAATTGAATATTACATTCAATATCATATGCTTGCCCTGCTCCTACTCAAAAACCAAACTTGAATGCTTTTTTCTTAAATATTTATTGATTTTTTTCAATAATTTTTTCAGGTTTTAAAGTTGATTGTTTCTTCCCCGTTTATTTATATTTTTATTGAATTTATTTTATTTTCAAAATATGTAAATTTCCAATCAAAATGTTGAAGGACTTTAGCAGCGATGCTGTCCCCTGCATTCCATACGTTCCGGATATCCCTAACAACCGGCGAATCCGAAAATAGTTTTTTTTGTTTACATCAAGCTGTTCAAGTTGTTAGGGAGATTGAACATGTATGGAATGTTGAGGGTATTCCCCTGTGACACTGAAAAATTTTGATGAAATTCCCGGTAACATTATCAAATTCCTGGAAGCGGCTGGAAATGGCGTCATTAGGAAAAAGGTGATTCCCCAAACCTGATGTTGAGGGATTTCCCAACATTCCATACATTCCAGATATCCCTAACAACCGGCGAATCCAAAAATATTTTTTTTGTTGACATCGAGTTAGGCTGGTTGTCAGGGAGATTGAGCATGTTTTGAATGTCTGGAATTTATCAGCCTGCTGTGTTAGGGGATTTCCCTGCGACACTTTGAAAAATTTTGACCCATTCTGAAAATGTGTTGAAAAATGTGCCGGTCCCCGGACTTTACAGACTACTGCATAATAACCCACCTGTCGAAAAACGTACGATATACTTATGTTTCAACATTTTATAAAGAGTACTGATAAGTCAGAGTGTTTATATTTATAAAATCGGATTTTGATTGTTGATCAACAACGCAATGCTGCTCGAATAATTGAAATCTTACCTCTCCTTGTATCTAGTGTCATTGTTGCGTCCAAAAACTGCACAGCAAGGCATAACAAAACAAAAACACGTCGAACTTTCCTTTTCATTTGCATTAAAATAGCGTCGATTGTCGTCTATTGTCTTGTTTGTACTGAAACTAGACCATAATGCTTTGCGGTCGCAAATTTCCAGCGATTTCAGAAAAGGCCTATGTCTTACGAATAATTCTATCAAATTTCCTTCTCCAAATTGGCAGCCATGACGTCATATGGAAAATCTCAGTGTGAGCTTAAAAATGAGCGTATTCAGGGGCGCGGTGACAATTCGATGCAGGCGGTCTAATACCCTTCCAATAATTTTAAGTTCTAAATAACCGGTCAAATGCAAAATTATGATTATGAAAAGGACGACTTCAATGCTGATAAAAATACACAGAAAAATCTAGGAAAGATCTTTAAACTGCACATTCTTACCAGGTTTGGAATCCATTACTTCTTATGAGCTACTTAAAGAAGACTTTCTTGTCGTACTTTCTTTCTGTTTTGTGTTTTCGGGTATTCGGTAACCAACAAAATTGTACAGCTCGTTCATTTCTTCGCCGTTCATTATGTTGCTTTTGAAATTCATTTGATCTTCGTCACAAGATTTTTTGAAAAGTATTTTACTACCAAACGAAAGAATCTTCATTTTAACACCCCTCAGACATTTCTAACCATATTTGAGATAATGTGGACACGGTGAGGGGATTATATTGTCAAAATTAATGTCCTCAATAAAATCACGCAATGGACTGAAAAGGATTTCTTGCCAACGAAGTGGATTGAGTATTTTACAGATTAGGACAAAACATTAACCCTTCTACTTAAATCAAACTGAAGTTACAGTGACGTACCCAAGGAAGTGGAGAGCTCAGATGGCTTAAGCCCTCATTGGCAACCATAAAAACTTATTTCTATCTGGCACTGCGTTCACGAAAAAAAAAAATGTTTAAAGCGAACTTACTAGAGAATCAATATGTCTGGTACACGACTGTAAAATAATCAGATAATTTCTACATTACCTAATCAGTATTTTGTTCATAATGACCATTATAAACAAATTGCCACGCTCAGAACTTTTTTATGATACATGTACCATATATTTGTTGATGTTTTTCTACGCGTTTGGGAAATGGAGACGCTATCCCGTTCGATTGGGAGGACTGCGAAAGGTTTTCTGTTCCTCCCTCGCTTTTTTTTTTAATTTAGTCTATTTAGATACTTGACGACACGAGTAATTTCTACTGTACTGACTCCTGTGACCCATTAATGTGGTGCATTTTGCTTCCCGATTGGTTTTATGTTTGGCAGTGCAATCACTCAATTATGAAACCGTCCCTTACGAGTAAATAACTAAACGGAAGTTGAATGATGTAGATGTGCCTGGTTGAAGTAATGTCCGTGCATTTGTCTCGTAGGGGTTCTTTCAAAATTCTAAATCCGGGAATTGTAACAACCAAACTTATTGATTTATGCATTTTGTGCAAAGTGATTGACCTAAAAATGAATAAAATACGTTCGTGTGTGCAACCACCAGCGAGTCAAAGCAACAAAAAACAGGAACGAGCGGATCCAATAATGATACTCCGATAAAGCCACACCTTAACCTTCACGTGTCAAATTTCGAACAAACGATATACAGTGAACTCTCTGTAAGCGAACACCCTTCAAACGCGGACACCTCTCCAAGACCGACACAAAATTTGGTCCCTGCAGTATCATGCTTGTTTCTCTGTTAGTGAACTCTCTCTAAGGTGGACACCTTTCTAAGGCCGACACGGACAATTTTTTTACAACGTTTGTGTTCAATATACCTCTCAAAGCGGACACAGGATGTTTACGAAATTTTACAACGGAGCAGTATTAGCTCTAAATGATCTACGACATAATAGATACAATCTGACTCTCTGGTTTTGATAGAAGACTAGTGTTTATTTCACAGCCGAAAGACAACTTATTTGTACAGTGTTTTTCTACAATAAGGAGAGTCACTTCTACCCTTTCTTTTCATTTTTCCACTGTCATGATTTTGATTAAAGGCAGTTTTAATCTCTACGTTTTCTTTGATTACGCACTTTGCAATCCAGTCCACGAGTTCTGGGATACCTCGAACTTTGTATTTGCATGGAACGTCAAGCCCATATCCACCCCCATGGTTTAACTTTTCTCCTGTAATTTTGCAAGAAACGCTACTTGATTCAATATCCAGGAATCAAGTGATATAACGGTTATAGTTCGGTGGCACGTGGTCGACAACTTCCCCATTACTGATTATGGCAACAGCATTTGGGTCTTTTTCGTTCTTGGGGTCTCGTATGCACACTAGAATTTCTCGAAGGGTAGGGATCTAGATGTCTTTTTAAACATGTTGCCCACGAACAAAGGAATTAAAGGAGAATAAATTCCGCACTCGGTTCATAGTGTCCTGAGTGCATTGATAATTTTTTAATATTTTGGCTAAACTAATTATTAATAGGGTGTGGCCCTAAAATAGCGTGGGAACAAAATACACAAGAGAGCAACATAATTTGTAACAGTGGGGACGTGTGATAAAGTGAAGAAATAAATTCACATTTAAGCAATCTGTATGTGAATTCATCACAACTTTTTTATCTATGAACTCAAGCTAGTACTAATTGGTTTGGTTTAAAAAACTGTTGCGTGTATAAGCTCAAGTCACAAATAAGGCTATGGATGGCGGGTTGTTGTGAAAAATTCAGAGGCATGCCATGGCACTTCACGTCATAGAGTTTAAGTTCCCCCAATAACAATCGATGCAAAGGGGTTTTGTTAAGGTTAATCAATATATTCTGTACGAGTGTAAAATTCTGGTTTTAGTTTTGACGTTTGGGTGTAAGATTACCCAGCTCCTATTAAGGCGGACACCTCTCTAAGGAGGACTCTAAATTTGGTCCCGAGAGTGTCCGCCTTATAGATGGTTCACTGTATTGGGTAAACAAAGCGAAATCTCGGTTCTACAGCGAGAGAAAATATCAGAAGGCACTTAAAAAAAACAGCCTCCAAAAAAGGGGTGGAGCTTTGTGATTGTAGTCAAAACTAGTGCTCATGCTCGAAACAGAAGGTGGAATCTCCGCATGGGTTGAAACGGTTTGAGTTTGTAGCGGTCTAAGAATGTATGTCACTGTTGTGCAAGGAAATGATCTCAGTAATCAGGAGAATATATACATTTTGAGTTAATGTTTGTAACATCTGTTTTCGTGGCAGGATTTACGGTACTCTTAATGATCTTTCATAGAACTTTAAAGAACTTTACGATGTCATTTGGCCTTTTGTTCAACAAGAAGATTGTTGTATACTTTTCAGTGGATTGAACATAACTGCTGTAGAGTTCACCTTGAATCCAACAAATGTACTGCGTTGAGTTTGTTGCAAAAAATTATTAAATATTATAAAATAAGTCATACTCGCTCATGTCTTAGATGTATGTAACAATCGAATTAGTTGTTTAGTAGATTAATTTATGGGCAGCTCATTTATTAACTAAAGCATCGTAAAGCGAGAGGTAGACCATCTACTATAGACAAGGTGGTGTGCCGATATTCCTGGATCTCAGAAAGGTATATCTACCGCTGATATTACTGCCAAGGCGAAAATAGCAGGTATGCATGAACAGATCAATCTCAAAATACAATTTCAGACCGCCACACCGGCACGGGCAGAACATTGTTCACATTCACGTCACTCCATTACATGGGTCTCTATTAAGATCTCACGCACCAACGGAAATTGGACTAATAATCGTGTTTCGGAAGTGTGGGAAAGAAATGGTTGTAGATATCAACTCTCACAAGCAAGATCATATATTTACTTACGCCATGGACATTTAAAATTAATCATGATAGAAAATACCTCGTTAGCATAAGTTTTATATATGTGTTCTTTCTCAGTGTTTTATAACTTTCCCTCAAGAAGGTTAGTATTTTTGCCGTAACTTCGGGTTAATTTTATCGCAGATTTATATCTATGTTTAACTACAGAGTAACAATTCTATTTATTATACCCAAGATTACTGTATCTCATTCTGAAATGCTTCTAAATACAGGTCAAGGTAATAAAAGTCGGTATGGGTTATTGTAAATTTTACTAATAATGGTGTACACGTAATAGCTGCATTGCAGATTAAAACTCACTTGGAAGTTAGTCGTTCATTTGAAGGCTGGAATTCGGAGTTTTCTAAGGTCTCCATAAATTACTCATCCTGACAGGTCATGCACCTTCTGCAAAAAGGCAATTTTAAAGAAGGTGAAACAAATTTCGTTAGTGGGCAGTTGCGTAGCCAGGAATTTGAAAGTGGGGGACTGGTAGGGGAGGCAGGCAAAATTTTAGACAAATGCGCCGACAAGATGTTAGCAATTTACAAACAAATATTAAGGATAAACCAAATTTTACCAAATTGACTACATGAGAAACTTGAAACTCGATACAAGAATAAATTATTTCTACTTTGCTAGCTCAGGGTGATATAATGGTATTAAATTTCGAAAATAATTCGTAAAAGTGCGCACATCACGTGAGCTATGATATATAACAACGTATCTTCTTTCTCCGCCATCACCACTATCACAACCACTTTGCCCTGAGGGTTGACTGGATCTATTATTTCTGTCGGTAAAAAAAACAAAACAAAACAAAACAAAACAGAATTCCTTACGAACATTTTGTATTGGAGGTCTTTCCAGTACTTAAATTTTTCTGGAGTTTAATTAATAATTTTTTAATTTGATAATTCAAGCGCAAAAGGAATCCGCGACAGACAGGGTCAATGTACTGACAAATGTACTGGATGTACCGACGGACGTAGTCACGACAAAAAATAGAAGGACAACTGCCCCTTCTTTGTTTCGCTAAAGTCTGTTGGGCATTTCTTCCGTTCCAAAACCTCCGTAAGGTAATATATGGAGTATAGGTGTTGTAACACAAATAATGACCATGGTAATATATATTTACTAGAAAATGACACATTACTACACAGTTGGAATACTAGAATTTTCCCTTCATCAAGTAGAAAAGAAAACTGGGTACTGATGTTAGGAAAAATATTTAGCAAATACAAATGTGTGAATTCACTGTTTTCCTGTATAATTATTGAAGTTTTTGTTAGTGATGATGAACCCTGTCATTTTTCGTGTTTGATGTGAATCTTAACATCATGAGGAAGCATTTGCTGAGCCGATTTGTTGACAAAAGCATATTAAAAAATTAAGGGACAAGCACCCTACGTTGCTGAATAAAATCCTTTGATATTAGCAATAATAAAATTTTAAACTGTGCCCTTAATAGGTCAACCACATTTAGCAGTAAATCCATTATGGAGCAGGCACCATGCTTTGTTGAATAAGTTATTTTTACATTTGCTACAACATAATTCTAAAGGGAACACTTATCCCTAAAAAGGTAAATCAAAGCTGTTAATGCATTAATTTCATCACTAGTCCCTTTCAGTTTTACTCATACCAAATGTACGAAATTTTAATAGTAAATGGAATATATTTTGGACAGCTAGGGCGTTAACAATTCATCACCAAATCTGGCTAAGATATCTTCTCTTAATCAACAAAATTATGTAGCAACAGTGAGAATAAAATTACTATTGGTTACTTTTAAGAGTGATTGATGGACACACCACATGTTTCAACCGTTTGAACCTAGTCAAGGTGTCCCCATAACTAAAAATACACTTTGAACTGTTCCTTAGAAAGGAAAATATCTTAATGAAACAGATATTCCATGTCTTCAAATATGACTGGCTATAACAGTTGAAAATTTGTTTTATACAGCAGTTCCAGACCTCTAGTAAATAACATCTAGACAAGTGCAGTTCACAGTGACTCAAAAAATTCACTTCAAGGCAGTTGCTATTCTGCCTCATTGTACTTAAAAACGTTCTCCAAACCTCGCATGTAAGAAAACAAACATTTGTATATATCTTTAAAAATATGACAGCAAACCTTCAAATGAAGATAAGAGGTAGTCTGCATAATTAGATACATTTCAAGGAAACATTTCCATGGCAATCAAGTCATGCAACTCTTATGGCTGCCATGTTCGCACCATTTAATTCTATTTCTTAAATTTTTGAAAACTGAAGATAAATTATATTTTTTTGTAAAGTCTAAATGTCGTAGCGAACACCTTTGCTGTTGAAACATCGATGCAAAGAAGTTAAAATGATGCAAATTTTCTTTGACCCAATCCCTGAGGATTTGCATAAAAATTTCTTTAGAGCAAATTTAAAAAAAAATCCTTCAAAGAATAATTAAATACACTCTGACTAATTAAATACCTTAATCCATAAATAAGAAACATGTCACCAACCATATACTTTAAATACTGTAGTTACATAGCTTTGTACATTATTCAACATTCCATCACAGGTAATCAAATCACATGCACTATACTTAATTATACCTAGTAGACTGTATTTTTAGCTAAGTCTAGCACAAAATATTACCTAAAAATTAATACAATGACAGAGAGTTTTTAAAAAGGTGAGGAGGAACGTAATGACACTGGAATGTAACCAAACACAGCAGGCAAATAATGTGCTGGAGGGTTTTGCCGGATATCTTTCCAACAAATCTTCTAAAGCAGCATGGCTGTTGTATGGTCTAAGAGAAATTTCAGATGTATAAACTATGCCATCACATGTCTACATACATTATAATAATTTTTATTAATTATTAAGATTTGAAATACATCAGAATTTCAGACAAAACGTGGTGGCAGATATGCTTAGTTAAATAGATTTCGAAATGTCCAAAGTATTTTTCCTTATATCATGCATATTCTATACTGAATTTTTTGAAAGAAATGGAGGGTCTGCCCCAAAACTTTAAAACTGGGGAGTACAAGCCTTCCTTACCTCCCCACACCACATATCTGCCTCTATAGTAATTGTTGTATGAACTCCACAACATTGCAATAACAAAAGCAAATTCGGTGGAAAAAGTTTTACTTGAATAATTACTAAATAAACACTAATATTAATTTTACTTATAACAGCTACAGTAGAACTTAATGCCGACTTAAGTGATTAAACTTCTTGTTAAAAAAACAGGAAACTACTTCAAAGTTCTCAGAATTCATTGTATGATAAGATAGCGACATGAAGACACGATATGAACAAAATCACTCCAGACCAACATGTATTCCTTGTATTTCTTAAATATATGACTTACAACAGATTTCAAATTTAAAACATCTCCAGTTGACTCATCAATACTTTGAGAAATGTGACTACGAAGTGCAACATCAGGTTATGATTAAATTATTGACCAAGGATTTACCAATCGCTAATCGTAGTCATAGGATAAATATTAATGCCCAGCTAAAAATTCGAATGTGAATAGCCATGACAAGATAAAACACGACAAATAACAAAACATGTTATTTTAAACAAGCTTTACTGACGCTTTTCCTTGCTAACGTGCAACATTTTCAAAGTGATATACATGAAGGATAAGGTAAGGTTATAAATACGATATTAACAAGGTAAATGAAAACATCAGGTCTGTTCCACTTGCCTTATTTTAATTAGTCTTTTCCCCTTCCGCTCTTCCTCTTCTACTTTTCTCACACCTTTTCTCCTCTCTAATTGGCTAATTAATTTTCACACCTTGTAAATATCGTACCTATAACCTTACCTTATCCATCATGTATATCACTTTGAAAATGTTGCGCGCTAGCAACGAAACGTCAGTAAAACTTGTTTAAACTAACACGTTTTGCCATTTGTCGTGTTTTATCCTGTCATGGCTATTCACATTTGAATTTTGAGCTGGGCATTAATATTCATCCTACGACAAGTTAGCATTGCCACAAACATGTTAGGTACACAGAACATAACTGCAGCATAAATACTGTGTAATGCAAAAAATACATTGGCTTCTTCATATACAATGGTTATGAAAACAATTTATTTTCCATTGCCATCTTATTTAATAATTGTGCTCATTCACTTGAAATTCATATACGTTTTTCCCTTGCAATAAATTTTTAAGCTCAACCAGTATTACTACAACAAAACAAGTAAGTAACTCTATATTTTTCCAAGTAGTAATCCCACGAAGCAAAAAAATCATAGCAACGCACATTCAACTTAAACTAAAACAAATTTCACAAAATGATTTCAAAACTGACGCTAGAAAGAATTTAAAATAATGATAATCGGAAATTTGCATGGCTTCATGGGGAAATGCTGTTCAAGAGGAAACTTCCGATCAACTTTCATCTTTCATATAAATGCCCAATCAATCTTTTTCATTTGACATTTTAATACGATTATGTATGAGAAGAAATGTCTGTGTGCAAAGAAACTAACAATTGTCTATGAGTAAATCTAAAGTACTTACCTAAACTACGGTAGTTTTCTTGCGACAAATCGCCGTTAGTGATTCAGATTCCGTGCCTTCCTACCAAACGTTGTCTTCGGTTTCGCTACTTTTATAATCCAATCGCACCACCTCGCAAGCTGGCTATCCCTTTGTATGTACGGGCACATTAAATATTTATGATATGCAGTCAATGTCATGTTAGCATGGACACTGGCCCACGTTTAATTGTGAACACTGTACGTTCTTCCAATATGGCCAGCATGACGTTATGTCTAAACAATCCAGTACGAGAGGAAACATCAATACATTTTGCTTTTTTGGATCTAGTTAATCCAAGTTCCAGTCGGACCTGTGGCGTATTGCCTCTGAAGTTATTAATATTTGGGCATATCGATAGGAGAAACTTAACACTTTACTTTGTCAACTTCATGAACGATAGGCAAAATAAATCAACGGATGTTTTACTAATTTACAGTTTAATATGAGAAACGACATTAAGTTTGTAAGTTAAAATCTCCCTGAAAATGGTTGAAATTTTAATGTGGACATCAGTTTTTGTTGAGAAAACAAAGTTTTCGAAAGAAATTATGATTGTTATCGCCAGTTTCCATAGTTTTCTGTGAAAGAAAAGGTTTGCTTAGCATTTTTTAGAAAAACTTTATGGAGATGTATAATAGCACGATAAACCTAAATTCATATTATTCAAAACCTTTTTCATTATTTGACTTCGTAAAAGGTAAGGAATGATAGATTTCAATTTAATTAAAACTATTTTTGGTTAATTTCGTTTTGTAAAGATGTGCGATAGTTTCGCTAAACGAGTTTTCCCTACAATGGACGATACAACTGAGACTAATGAAAAACATTAACTTGAAACCAACTTATTGCATAAGTGCAGGACTATTGCGCAAGATGTGATCATGAAAGATCACTAAACTGAAATAGGTATGCCAGTAAATAAAACTTAATCAAAGGAACTAAAAAAAAAAATGAAACTAAAGTACAAAAATAGCAATATTAAACAATTAGAAATGTAGTACTGTGCTCATTATGCAACTGTTTATCACTTCACCTCTCCGTCATAACAAAAACCAAAGTTAAAAATTATAAAATACGAGGCGACGGTACCAGTAGCATTTTAAATGTGCTTCAATTGTTTATTTCCATGTCGAGACAAAGTCTATGTAAAAGTCTAGAAACCCTCGCCACATTCTAAGCATGACACTTCCCAAAGTAACACATCCTATTTAGTTATAACAACAGTGGTACCTGATTTTTTTGGAGCCAACACCATTTATTAATGTCGACATTCTAACTATGCTGAAGTCTGCACAAACTGCGTTAAATCACAAAACGTCATGTTTCTAAACGCATTTCCAGTTCGTGAGTTGCCTAGGTGTCTCGTCTCTAATTAAGATAGTAGTGATACATTTTCATCGATAGCCTTTTAGAATTCATAATTACTCTGGTAAACCAGCCAAAGTAAAACGTAAAATGAACAAGACCACCTTGGCATATTGCACTAATAAAATATTTCGAAATCAGGTTATATTTTAGATGTATAGAAATGGTAATATTTAAACCCTAGTCAAAATATTAATATTCCAAAATGTGATTTATTAATGCACTAATTATAGTTGACCCACGAACGCTTTTTTTATTTCATCTTTTATGAGGATGAATATTCTGTGTTAATAGATATCACACAAATTACGGAATGCCAATTTATCATTACAGAACTTCAAAATATTTTTCTATTACTTTCTGAAAAGTTTTCGACAGAACAATGGCATAAGAAGCGAGGGGACTACTGATGGTTCAGCCTCCTTCTGTATTCAAATGCAGGAGCTGAGCTACCCCACAATATGGGCCAAGGATCACAAAAGTAGTTTATCTTCTCTGGTTCGAAAACAGCTTACGTGATTTTGAACTGGTAGCCCGTGTAGCTAGACCGCAATAGAGGAGCGCAGATTTAAGCAAAAAGTTTGAAGCTGTTGGAAATAAAGAAAAAGAAATTAATTAATAAAAGTAAAAAAAGAAAGAAAATTTAATGAATGCATGCAATCGAAATTCAACGCAGCCATCTCAGAGGCTACAGAAGCTGTATCAGTCAGGCATCGATTTTCAGTGTTTATGAACACTGCGTCTCAAAAAAAGTTGTATATGTGGAAAATAATATACTTTCAACGAAAAGGAGACTCATCAATCGTGAGCAAATAACAGGAATTTGAGTAGACAGATGACTTGGACAGCATTCTAAAGGCCTTTAAAAATATGTTATTCTACCACAAGTATATGTTTTTCTATGCTAACTTCAGGCCCCAAAAATCAAATCCATTTCAACGCTACGGGATAGAACACGATATGATTTCTTTTAATATTGTGCGGTACTGGTCATGTTTTGTAGGAACTTTTAATTATTGAAAAACAGCCAATAGTTTCGGGTCCCTATTTTGTTAAAATTTTACTCAATGGCGAATCAGGGCTTCAAGTTGTGCAAGATGGGGTAAAATTGATCATCCGGTTATTTCAAATCCGTCTCTATTAGAGTTTGCCGCGATATTTTTCCCTTTGCTTGTGCGAAAGAACCTTACAGTCCTGGTCCTCCTTCCCAGAACCTACCTTGTTTTTAGTGGGGGACTTCTTTTTACTAACGATGGTCTAAGCCTTCTAAAAATTATTTTCTACTCTTATAATCAAAAGCTAACCATTTCTCTTAGTTAGGATAAGATTACCAGTGCCAAATTAATCTCTTTATTATAGGAATTTTCACTCTAATCAAATCACGGATATCCCGAAGTATCTTTTCAATTCAAAACCAAGGCTTACAGAAGTGTAAGTACTTGATGTAGTCGCTACTTTCTTTCTAGGCACTTATGGTGATTATTATGGATTCGAGTGCATCTGATACGACCTTTTATTTTTTGTTCGTTTCAGGGGGGTAAAATATTTCATTAACCGCTATATAAACTATTCAACGTTATATTCTTAAATTAGCCAACACAAAATTGCACTCTCTCGAAATGGAAGTATCATTTTCTCAAAATTTTTAGATTATAACATCTTTAGCTACGCTTTCAGCAGCTCAAAATTATACTTTCCGTTTCCATCATGTCGAAATACATTTGATATTGCTTAACGAATGTAATTATTACACCATTTGTTAAAGTTTTCCTGTAGGCGAAAAGTTACCACAAAAAATCTTCAATGTTTTAATATCTGAATACGTACATTAAGCGAGTTTTGAGTGAAAAGTTATTGGTCCTTTTTCTTAAGCTTCACTTTCGTTTGTACGGATACAGATATTGATGCGATCATGATACAAATTTGTATCCTGATTTCGGATACGTTTCTATTGATTCCAATTAAGTGGTTTCCACTGCGAATTTTCCGTTTTTTGGAGGTAATTCAAGTCCAACTGCACACGAATCCCTTTACAGCAATGACAGGATCTCCACATGATCGGATTCTTAAAATCGTGTCCGCATGCCGTATTCGCATTAGCGTACGCATACGTACATATGGAAACACACCTTTAATTTTAAGTCATCGCGATTTTAGCCGTATCCGCACTCGTATCCGTATCCATACAAATGGAAATTTGGAATAAAGCAGATGCTTCAGAAATTCCATCAGATCAACCTTTATCTGCACTGCGATGAGACGGATTTAGTCTCATCCACCAACTAACATAACTCTGGGAGGAACGTCACATAGGACCTCGAAACTTTATACTTATTGACGTTTACAGGGAAGCCTTCAGTATATGATTTTTTTTTACATTCCGAGAAAATCTGTTGCAACAATAACAAATTTTTTCAATTCCGCTTTGTAACTTTTCGATAGTTTTCTTTAGATAAAACCAAAGAAATCTCCCCAATTTTTAATCTCCCCAAGCTAATGATTATTTTTAATAATTGAAACATTAAAGGTGAATATTCCACGAGAAATCTAACATGCTGTGTTTTGACGAGTTTTGTTTCTCCCACCATACTGTTCGTTTCGAGGGCAGCTTCCTCTGAACATTTTCTTACGAGAGTGGATAGAGTAGAAATTTATCGTTTGTACGTGAAAAGTTCCCCCATAAGAGCGTATTAGGCGGGACGTAATACTGCATTGTCAAGTATTGGAACACTTCTTGAACAATTGTTCAGCACTACTAGTACTTCAGTTTACAGTGCAACTTTAATTTTTCTTTACGATTATACACGTGTCAATTTGCAATGTCTTCCAAACTTTTGTTTTCATTGCTCAAAGGTTAAATGAGATAAATCGATTTCCTCCTGTTGCTAAGACTACAAACATTAGTATCTTACTATATCCCGCAATGCCTTTATAAGAAAATTTCTTGACTCTTTAAGCTTCTCTTTTTGTTCGACACAGCTGTATTCCTATTTTCGAACAGATATTAACATTGCTTGTTAAGCTTTATCTTCCACTTGGAGCTACTTCCCCTTCGTGGTTTAGTTAAGCTTTACTAACGATGTTACATCGTTTATTACACTCGTGACCATTCATCAACCATTCCTTAATGAATAATTATAGTGCAGACCAAATTAATTCAAAGTTTTCAACTAGTTCTGTAATAGGCTCTTATCTTCATAATTTTACTAACTTGTCGGCATCGTAATGAATACATCGATCCAGGATAGAATATGGCCGAGCGGCATAATTCAACTGAACAAAGATAGAAATAACTTCTTAAGATCAATTGCTATTCTTTGCAGCAGAGTATTTCCCTGATTAATTCCCTCTGTAAAGAAGTTAGCCTCCTAGCTATCAGACGGGAAAATTTTAAGACCTGTAATAGGACAATTAACACAAGCGGAGTAATTAGATATCTGATGAATTTTTATAAAATAGGGACACTACAATATGCAATTTGATTGACTAATGGTCGCGCATTATAACTAAACAATACACTGTTTTGGTTTCCTGGTTTTCCCGCGTCACCTGTACGTCTTCCGAAACATTGTGAATAAAATTCTGAATACAAAATTTGAAAGAGTACCAATTACTAAATGCACAATGTCCACAACCGACACTGCCAATAAGAGACAGCGGGTCGACTACGGAGGAGGAAGATTCGCTGCTGTTTACAACTCTGAGCTGAACTTTTGTTAGAAAATAGACACTCAAAGCCTACCAAAAACGCGACAAACTGGGCAGTTAAAACTTTCAAAGGTATGTAAAATTTTTTGAAACTTTTAAAAGCTTCCTGTACACTGTGTAGTGCAGCAACAAAGCGAATTTACCTAAGTGTTTACGTGTAAAAATGGTCATTTCGACAGTAACCCAGGCGAAAGAAACAAAATTATATAAACACGACATTCTTAAATGTTTTGTCAAGGAAAAAGTAAGAGAATTTTAGTTATACTCTAAAAAAGTAAACACAATACTAAGTGGGTTTTTTTTTTTTTTTTTTTTTTTTTTTAACAGTACCTGACGAAACTGTTTCATACAATTAGGATGGTGCCAGCAGAAAAACATTGTGACCAAGCTCGAGTAAGTGACAACCGGGCAACTAGACGAGAACCTCTGTCGTTTTTACGCCGAAGCGAGAACCAAGGACAAACAAGAATAGAGCAAGTCAGCGCTGGTCGGCTTCAGACACCGTATTGAAAGATACCTGAATAATCCACCTTTGAACACAGAGATTACAATAGCTTCAAACCCGAGGTTTGCACCGTCAAACCACACACTCGTTGCAAAAATAAAACAGCTGAAGCAAATTGGGAAAGAGAATGTTCAGCACAAACCACCGCTGAAGCAAAAAGACCTTGCCAAGTGGAAAACAAGCGTTGTTTTCGACCTGAACAATCCACTATCTCTTTTTTGTTGTGGGTGGTTTTACGCCGTACTGTATTGGTGTAGAAGATGCCTCGAAGGTCATAACAGCTTCACCTTTGAAGTTGACAGTTCTGGTCGACGTTACGTGAAAATCATTCACTATGAACCGTCCAAGAACAATCCTGGTTTTGCAAATGACGTATCCAGCAACGAGGAGGACGCACGAATGTATGCCACCGACCAAGAAGTTGATGGCTACAAAGCCTTGGTTTTCTATCTTAAAAAAGACAACCCTTACTGTCCGTCTCTTTTTCAGTGTCCCGACAGGGAGAGTTGGAAGCCAACAAATATAATCTTGTTCGAAAATCGGCCACTCGGAGTCAACAAATTGGGCAGAATAATGGCCGATATCAGCGAAGTGGCTGGTCTTTCGAGGATTTACGCCAACTACAGTGTAAGACCTACAGCTATCACACTTTGGTCGAATGCAGGTATTGCAAATTGCCATATCATGGCAATCTCTGGTCATCAAAATGAACAAAGTCTTGTCCATTACAACGGACGTCTGTCTTCATCACAGCTTCGCAACTGCAGCGATGTCTTGTCCCGTTCTCTCTTTTCTGGTCATCCACCTTCTGCTGCTTTACTAGGGCACCTCATGCTCACCTATTGATCAACTCGCATACTTCTGTGGCAGAAGTGACACTAACGTCGACAAATACACAAATCCAGAATCTCTCCATGCCTGGCAGCCTGTTCAGTTCTTGCTCAATCGGAAGTGTCCACATTGTTTTTAAATGGAGCAGCGACAACTGAGTAAACTTTTAAATGTTAGACTTTGTGTCGTTACAAATTCTTGAATTTTTTTACATTTCTGTACTCTTTTTATCCACACTTTGTTTAAGAATCTCGCCTGACACCAATGTTGTTGACTTTCCTTTTCGCCGCCAGAATCACAGAGTAAATAGTCTACCAGAGGTCAAACTCACTGTCTGCAGCTTTCATGTTTGTGTCCTCGCGCATGTTGCCTCAAAATCTCATTAATTCAAAAGGCGCCATGTTCCTGGCAAGCGTCTAGCTCACTGTCCTCTAAGTCAATGGTCTAGCGCTCGCCGAGTGTAGGTATGTGTTCTATAACTTTCGTGCTCGTCTGAACTGAATTTTTGCATAATTGAAGTGGTTTTACCGTCTTCGTCAACCTTAAGTGTGATCGCAAGGCAAGAAGAGGCAAGCGAAAAAATTGCTGATCAGCACATGTATACAAGTTGATCTTTTACAGTCAAACCGGATGTTCATGTATAGCCAAATTTTCGATGTTGCGTAGCAACAATGCAATCTTCATTTAGCAAGTTGGTCAAGGATTTTGCTACTTGCAAGTCAACCAAGAAACATGTTACCCGAAGTGCGGACAACGCATTATCAAATAAAACATGATTCAAGTTATTGTCATATACTTAAATGAAATAACTTGAATCATGTTTTATCTGATGTTGCGTTATCCGCCCTTCAGGTAACATGTTTCTTGGTTGACTTGCAAGATGCAAACTCCTTGATGAACTTGCTAAATGAAGATTGCATTTTTGTACGCAACATCAAAAGGTTGGCTATACACGAACATCCCGTTCGACTGTAACAGTTTTTGACTTGTTTAAAATCGTGGTAAGATTAGCATGAATTCAGCACATGTTTGAATCCATCGAGCGTTGTCAACACGTTCGTACGATATTTGTAAATTGTGGAGTAAATTTTATTTTCTAAGCTCACTGAACAAATAGCCCTCGATAGGTTTGAAAACCTAATTTCAATATATTAGTTTAGTACTATAATTAAACTTCACTTTGTTTATATATAAATGGAAAAAATTCGTATGAGGTCAAAACTGCCAGGGGAACTTTCCAGTAACATGGCGGCCAGACCAGGCGCATAAATTGTTTGGACAAATTTTTAAGAAAGTTGGAGGTCTGGTTGACTATCTACTCTGTCCCACAATCAAGAATCAAGAAAGCCAAGCATGCGCTTGATGTGTTTATCTGACATGTTGTGGAGAATTTCCGTTTTCATTTTGTAAATAAAAATGTTTACTGCGCTTGTTTGTCTGCTTATTTCATAAAAGAAATAGAAAAACTCTTTGGGTTCTTTTATCGAGTTATAATGCAAGAAAGATGTTGAAAGAACACTCAAGAAAAAGTAAATCACTGGGCTATCGCCTCGCGTTTTACACGCTTCTTTCGTGTTTTTTCAACATCTTTCGTGCATTATAACTCGAAAAAAGCACCCGACATATTTTCTATTTCTTAATTAACCCAGCAAAGGAGTGCATTGTATACCATGCTAAACACAAGTCCCAAGCAAGTCAAATTTTCCGATAGTTATAACCACATAATATTTATAACCATCATAACATCATTCCTGTCGGTACTCACTTTAAAATTGGCTAACGTTTGTTTACGCTTGTTGCCACAACTTTCACGCGTCAGATAATTCACATGTTTGGCTACTTTTAGCGTCCTTTTGGCTTTCGCACAATTAATAGAAATGTAACCATCCGACAAAATTATCGTAAGGTCAATCTTTCCTACATTCTGCTATTTAGAAAACCCAATAATAAATACCCCAAGCAAGCAATAGGCGTGTCCTAATGCCTGTAATCTGAAAATAGGGCTTAAAAGCCCGGAGTATAATAATTAATTTTTTATCGAAGTTGGCTTAAAAAAACCCTCTTAATCATGAAGTACAGTATATGGCGTAGACATTCAATCCATTATTTACAGTACATGCCTCCATATATCTTTGACAAAATCGTGTTCATCATGGAACATCTAGCCCCCTATGAACAGGCACGCAATCGATTTTAATCTACTGACAAAAAGCGATGGGTTGAGTTTGATGGACCAGAACTGATATCTTGTTAAACCAGTCCAGAGGTAAGTGTGGATGTTGGTAAACTTATCACATAATTAAATATCAATAATACTCACACTATTTATACTTCTTTCTGTTTATTAACAAATCCATGTTGAACATAGAATTTTAGTTCCTACATTGAGTAACATCGTGTTAGCTTACTTTTGACTTCCGCTTCAACAACAGCGATACACATCTCCTCTGAGCGTCAACATTCTTAGATATTTCCCGTCGGGATTCCACATACGCTTCCAAGGTTCATTAGTGAGAACTGTACCATGGTGGTATCCTGTAGGAATATGCTGGTCGGACAATAATGTCTGTGGTTGAAGAATGTGGTCGATGATCATCGTCCTATTCGAGTTTCGTTTGGGGAAAGACTATTTCTGGTAATGACTGATGTTTCTCCGACTGTAATCCTGCAGCTAAGGATTGGCATACTTTTCCTTGCAAAGTTTATGAACTCATCAGCTTGCATAACCAGATTTTTATGTAGGAAACTTATTTGTGCGTACTACAATCAGAAAAAACTTCACGTGGGGTCATTTGCTACAATTGATTCTGCGCGAGGAAGTACGAGTTTCTCGTTCATATTTTGGGGGACTATAAAAGTAGTCAGATCTGAATACATGTAAAGTTAGAATATATAGAGAACAGATCATAACACAAAAAGTATGGATTGAAATCTTATCATTACCACTACAACAAATTTTGAAAACAGGATCTTCGGAGTGTCAACTTCAGTTCTATCAAATGAGAAAAAAGCTCATGAAATGTAAATCCTGTTTCTATTTTCTGTTCACCCCAGTTAAAAGAATACTGGTAGACACGTACACACGAATAAATAGCGCTGGTCAAGAACACTTATCGCAAGAAAACGTCTGTGTCATACACATGAGCTAGAAATACAAATTGGAATTTCGAATAGATAATTGGTCGAATTTATGGGTCTTTCGATTCATGTGTACAGTGTTTTGAAGTTTCGCCTATTTTTGTGTCATTTGGGGGACTTCTGTTCAACAAAAATGTCCACGTTTCTCGATCCCTGCAAAGCGTCTTCTTTTATACACAACGACCAGTTTAAACTACAAGATAACCTTTGATTCTTGTAAACCACCCGAGTCAGAGACGTACCAACGAACATCAATGTATGAAGGCAATTCCAGTATAGCCCCAGCTTTTGTATCACTACACGTTAGCAGGTCCAACACGTCCCACATTGGTACATTTCTATTTCACTGAAGGATTTCTTTGTGTTCATTTCGAGTGGCCTAGATTATGGTCTCTCTAGCCGTAATATTTATTTAAGAATTCGACAAAAAATACCTCTTGGCTTCAATGTAGATTTATGGTCACCACAATGGTCCATATCTTTAATCTGCTTGCACTCGTATATGTAACGTCCCTTAACGTTAGAATTTTGAGGCTGATTTTCTTTCTTGACAATTATTTCAAATGGTGTAATTTGCACTTCTTTCCAAAAGCATTACCTTCAAATATTAAAAAATAATTTTATTAAAAAATACTTATTACAGGCTTTAAGATTATTGATCTTCATTTAAAGACCTTACTATACAATGATCACAAGTTTCTCTGAAGAACAGCGGCAGTTATTCATGGATAAAATCTAAAGCGAGAACAAAAAGCATACAGTATATCAGAATCACAACAGTGGTTTTAAAAGACTTTGCAAATGTCGTCTTTTTACTGTGTAGTTATTAATCCCTTAAAGTCAAAAATTATCTGAAACATTTTTGGCCAATGATCAACGACTAGTTGTCCCTTCGATGTTTCTGAAATTTTGGAGGGTTATGCTCACCATTGTCAAGAATATTTTAACCGATCTCACCCAAAAACGTCAATGTTGGTAGATATGTATTTGAGAGCTCTTAACATACTTCTTGTTCGATACTGCATGTCGCCGATGTCTGTTCTCAAAATACCTTTTCCATAAGGGATAACGACCGTAATATATTGTACTAATTACTTTTCTCCATTCGTCTTTTCACATTCGTTAATTGCTTATTTGAGTAAAGTTATTAATAAAAACATGCTTGGTGTAAAAACGATTTCGAAATTCACAATGAAGTTAAAAAAAAAAAATGTTGTAACTTTATTTCATGTTTATTTTGTTAATTTATTTTAGACTGATATTGAAAGACAGTTTTTTCTGCTACAAGTCCTTGCTGTATTTAAATAAAGGTTATGAAGAGGTTTCGACCACCAGTCTGTAGCCTTAATGTCGGCAAAGATAAATGAATAAAACTACATAAATATACACGAAGTGATCGTGTACTCTAAAAACAGTTTATAAATGCATGTGACGATTTTGTGAATTTACGTGTAGGAATGAATAAATCATAATTGTGCGGTCTGTGTTCATCGGTTTCTGTAAACGTCACTAGTAATTGTTCCATTTACTATTGAAACGGAAGAGTAAAGAAATAACATTCATTGTTTTGTTTATTTCTAACGGTGAATGAGATGTTTGAGTAAATGGAGTTGAGAGTTTGGTCCAATATGATGAGTGCATTTCTCTTCGTAACGGAAATACTGTCGTTAACATAGTACTTCCATTACTTTGGGAAGATAATTGGTCTTTCGATGACCTGTCCTTTAGGAGTTTTTACCATGTAAAGATTGTGCAGTGTCCCATTAGGAAATACAGCTATCTGCTATGCGCGTTGGTTGTTCCAGCATTTGATCTCAGTTACGTTAGTAATCGATCTACTTACGAACACTTTATATGTCGCATGGTCACACATACACATAATAAAACTACGTTAGCAAGGTTGTTTAGGGCTGCGAAATTGTCGTAGAAATGTTCGCGTGTAACACGTCTCTTTCATTTTACACTTAAAACATAGAAAACGTGGCTAGAAATGGTACTTACTGGGCTACGCATAGCACAAACTTGTATCTCCTTGCAAGTAGTATCGTTTTTGACTTCTTTCTAGCAAACATTACGTCTACATTGACACTGAATCTAGCAAATGCACAATTGTATTAAACAAAGCTCATTATGCGCCATTGTAGACAATCCTTACACGGAATAAACTGCAACATAAGACATTGAGAAAGAGATAATCTTACCAAAGTACTTCAAGAGCTACGTCAACAAAAGTGTTTTTTATCTTAAACTCTAATACTGTCACTACATTCAACCGTATTCTCAACTGTATTGACCTCAAAATTTCATTCACCTTCTAAGATGAAAGCAACCGATGAATGTCCTTCGGTCATGCTGCTCTTTGGAGAAGTAATAGAATTATTTCTATCGACATAATTGACGCACATGCGCTGTTATCTCGATTTACATAACGACATAAACATTCAACGTCAGCAACGAGCAGACACTTGTATATCGATCGCTTTATTTACCCAGCAGAGTGGAGGAAATAAACGAATGAACTAAAACATCTCATGAAAACCTTACAATCTTATGGTTATACAGAAATATAGATTTCCAACTTTTTCAAAGAATAATCTAGAGATGAGACAACAAACCCCCAAAATTGGTCGAAATATTTTTCAAACTGGGAGAGGAAAAATATATGTAAGGGAAATGCAGTTCTTCATTATATTAAGGGACATTGTCTTTGGCATGACAAAAAAACAAGACATCATGCTGACCAATAAACCGACGAGATAAATTTACTTGACTCGTGGGACTAACGTGGAGCTTAAACTGATTGGTTATTTAATTAAGGCAAGAAAAATATCTAGCGCACGAAATCGCTGGATTTTCTTTACTTCTAGAACTTGTTACGATAATTTCGAGTAAAATTTTAGTCCTTCTTTACTTCAGCGAAATTCAACGAAATATTATTACAATATGACTGACACGATTGTGGGAAATGGGAGTTATGAGATTTAAAAATTTTCCTAAACCAAGTAGTCGTGACTGCATTTTTGCACACTTTCACCACGGCTTAAATAATAAAATATATTATGCACGCTGTAGCCGCAGATAGCAAAACGAAGACCGTAAATCTTAAAATCAGTTGTTTAGGAACGGGTACATTCAACATACAATGGTAACGCAAGTCTATAACAATCTTTTACCTAAATGCAATTGCTAGCCTAGTGATGTAGAAAGGGAAGCTTGTAGGAACTCCAGTTGAGGCTCCAATCGCCAGTTGAGGCTCGAAATCAAAATCGCTTCCTACGGTGATTACTGTTAGAGGAAGAAATGCTTCGTGTAAACTTATTGGATCTGTGTTTCTGTTATAGAGGAGAGTGAATAAAGGAAAGTGAAAAGAAGAAAAAGAAAAGAGGAAAGTGACAGAGAGAGAACTAGTTAAAATCATCGGAAATATAATAAACAAAGATCGAAATACCGTGAAAAGATCTAAAGAAAAACTATACTCAAATAAATTTGACAACCCAAGGAAAATCACCCTACCTAGTATCACATCATCAACGAGTAACACGGTAGATGTTGAGAACGACACATCTAACATCAATGTATTTTTGGTTTTTTGGTTTTTAACCAGGTAATTGGAACCACACTGGTGTTGCGGTTGTGTAGTTGTGATTGTTCTAACGATTGGGAGTTGAAACTGTTGATGATGGAAGGCGCTTTTAGCCGCAGGCTATAGTTAGCGTGACATGGCTACACTAGTGGTATGCCATGTGGAGTTGAGTGAATGAGTATGAGTCTTTACCACTTAGCCTGAATGTGGCAAAGACTGAATTTATGATCATTGGATCTAAGCCAATGATGAAGAGTATATCAAATTCACTACCCGATATTAAAATTGATGACAAATCAATCAGTCAAGTTAATGAATGTAAAACTCTTGGGGTAATAATTGATCAGCACTTGTCTTGGAAAAACAACACTAACTATATTTGTAAAAAAATAACTTCAGGAATATCAGCCCTTAGATGGTTAAAAGATTTCGTTGACAAAGATTCACTATTATCCGTGCACAATCCGACTTATTGTCCATACTTTGACTACTGTTGTGAAGTATGGGATGGTTTTGGTGAAACCCAATCAAAGAGGCTTCAAAAATTGCAAAACAGATCTGCCCGAATAATTACAAATATGAGTAATGATGTAGATCACTCGATTGCTCTGCACGCATTAAATTGGGAACCTTTGAAATTTCAAAGGAAAAGGGCAAAGTCAAAAATGATGTTTAAAATATGGAACAACATGGGTCCGAAATGCCTCTCAAACCTCTTTACCTTTAGAAGCGATGTTTCAGATTATAACCTACGTGATACGTCGCTTAAGCTTTCTTTACCAAAACCGCGTACAAACAGCATGAAAAAAGCTTTTTGTTTGACGGAGCTAAACTATGGAATAGTTTACCTGAGCAAATAAGAAGGTGCACTTCTTTCACGAGGTTTGAAACTAAAATCGCTGCTAACAGTATCGCCTACAGAACTTAACATTTAATTCTGTAAATATACTTTTAATTCTGAATCTATCTTTTCATTACCAAGTCCTAGCTTCCATTGTAAATACCTTAGCTATTAGCGTAGACCTTAACTAACGAATCTCTTGTAATTTTTTCCCCTTTTTTTTTTTTTTTTTTTAATTTTCTCACGCCCTTCGTGGAAACCAGCATATGTTGTCGAGGCTAGCGTGAATAAATAAAGTTATCATCATCATCATCATGTCATAGTACAAACAGTCAGCTACATGGAACGACGCATTCCTATTAAGAAGTTGAAACTTCGTTCTGAAAATCGTTTTCTACTTCTTGAGCCAAATAAAATACACTACTTCACACACTGCTTCAACGCCTAAATTTTTCTACCTTTGCTGCGTTGAGGTTTGGTTTTCCTTTGCTAAGGCACTATAGTTGGCACGTCGTTCAGACTCTTCCTTACATTGTCTTCAAAATCAGAACAACATGTCCTTGTCCTGGCATGTATACTGTCGCGTCCACGAGGTTGAAACGAAATTCTTATTAGTTTCTTATCGTGTATTGGTGCGTGATACAATTTCAATCCTGAGCCTTTCGTTTAACAGTTTTTAAAATATGGAACTGTGGAGTTTGCTAGCATGTTGCGTTTATGATTCAAACGTATTGCCTTTACTAATGCGCTTGATGTTTTCCCTACCTTCACTTGACTAAGCAATCAGGTTAAGCGTTTTGTCACCCACACTGTGAGGTGATACTTTCACGTTAGGTCGCTACAACAAGAATTTCCATCGCCTAAGTTAACACCACCCCTCGAATAGCAAACAGTTCTCATGCAGTAGTATTCTTCGAAACAATGCCATTAAAGCTATATTGGAGAATCGTGCAGGAGTTTTCAAACTAGAAAAAAAAATATGATAATTGTTAAACTTCACATAAATATCATCAAAATCTTAGGAAATGGGTTAAAGAAATGAAGCTAGCGACAACTCAAAACCTGTTCCAGCTCATTAGGCTGTCCTTTTTAAGTGCTAAAAATTGTACCGACGAATTTTAAAATTCTTACCAGTTAACATGCATAATCACATCTACTTAAAAGTTATTTTTAAAATATAACGACTGTTCGTATTTTGATACAGGTTACTTCCACTCACCCTGAAGCCGATGAAAGCAGTACACTGACAGTTGGAAACTCGATATAATACGACTTTGATGAGAGGACGTTTTTGCTTAATTTCGTTCACTATGTTTAAACCTGACCGTGATTCTTACATAACTACTTACGGTTTAGTTTCCTTAGAAATACTTACTTTCAAAGGCAATTCATAAATTTCGTTTTTCGTTTTGTGGATGAGCCTCTTGAGTGGATTGTAAAGTCTCTTCAAAACATTCTAGTACTTATGTAATAAGTGATTTATAACAACACGTTCTCTATGTTCCTATAAATTTAACACCCAGAATAACCGGGTGCAAATTCACATGTCTATGTTTTGGGTTTCTTACAGCAGCCGTCTATTACAAAGAAGTATCTCTAAATCTTTGAAACCTTGAATTTTTTGAACTTGCCAGCAATCCATGTACTTCAAATATAACTAATCTCAAGCTTTCCGTTCAGGTATTCTAGATGGGAGGATCATCCTTAGGTATAAGGTTATAGCAAATCGCATTTGGTCGTGGAAAAACCTTAATGAGATGGGTGATATGAACTTCCTATTCTTTGTTTATTAGTACGTTGATACCATGGTGAGTTGTGATTAAGATAGAGTAAAAGAAATGAGAAAATTCCACACTAAAAGGAAGAATAGACAGTTACGAATCTAGTGACCAATTTGCATTCCCATGTATTTTCGTTTAAGTCGAACCTGCTGGAATAAGATGTTATGTTGCAAAATATGTTGAAACGTGTCCCAAGTTATTACGCTGAAATATGTCACCTTTGAGACGTTACGTTATGCTGTAAGATACTAATTTCCATGACCTTAAATCTAAAGAGCTTAATTCCTTTCTGGCACGAGTTTCTCTCAGGGGCGTAAGATGTCGGGCATTTGCAAAAATAAAGTAACCTGCTGTTAACAACAGTATGATAATAGAAGAGCTATCTACATAGAAAAGACGTCAAGTACGTCGAATGACAGAACGTACTGAAATTTGATTGTAGATTTTTATGACACATTTTAGACATTTGGGTACCACTCGTCATGTTACGAGGAAACTCGTTACGTTCTGTTACAATAAGGTTATTGTGTAAAACGTTACACTGAAACGTATTTACATTACAAAGTACAAGACATTAATTGGCGAGACGTCATGTTAAGTATTGTTGGTTTCTAAACAGCTACATTACTCTGTATGGCGGTAGATTATTATAAGTAATACCATGCCACGAGGGAAATTAGTGAATAAATGTCCCCGAAAGCCGAGGGAGGTTTGGGAAGTACGGAAGGCGTTAGCCCGAGGGACTTTCACAAACCTACCGAGGCTTGGGGGGACATTTAATCACTCATTTCCCTACATGCCATTACAACAGTTTGTAATGCCATGATGACCGACGAAATTTACTCGGTATTGTTTCAAGTTCTTTCTGGGATGTTAGTATTGTTCAAAATGGGTACCAGCACTTGTATAAAATGAGTTGTTCTATGGTTAAATGTCACTTTTGTTACATGAAGTAACGTTTGTTACATCAACTATTACTCGATTATCGCTTATGTATGTTAATGAGGGCTGATTAGAAATTTTGCCCCTATTTGAAGGAAAATTAGTAAAAGTATGCATGCTGATGACTGAATTTAGGGATTAAACCTCACCTTAGGAACAACAGAAACGGAAGTCTTCATGGTATTACATAGTAAAATACTACATCACTTTTCAAGATACACCATGTTTAAAGATAGCACATTACGATGTAATATGGCACATTAGGTTGTAAGGCTCTATATTACGACCTAAGGTATTATAATACAATATGTTGTATGACGATGCAGTACGTTGTACGATTTTTCAGATGAAGACTACTTTGTAATGTGCTTCATTTTAATACAATGAACAGATATCAACGCGTATTTATTCGTCATTACCGTCATCTACCAAACACCATACCAATAGATAGAGACACTAAAACAGTGAACTAATTACAATTCTCTGCGAGATATCACTCACCAATTACTGTAACGTGCTTTTGTTCTCCATGTTATGGAATATTTCAGATGACTGTACTCATATTTTTTCATGCCATCGAAATTCTCCACAAGCTTTCGTTAAGTTCATAACTTTTCGTTTTATCAAAGTCTAATAAATATTTATTCAAATTTTTCTAAGCAATACCAATGCAACTGGAGAATACCTTATTTTAGTGATGCGGAAAACAAACAATCCTCTCTTCAGGGCAAAGGGGTCATGGAACTTACAAGTCATGATACCAAGGATATTAACGTCATGTATGGTATGTATAATTTCATGAGGTGCACTTCCATGCTACACGTCGAGAGATGCTGTTGATTAATTGAAATTATATACAAGCATTCTCAATAAATCGCAGAGTTGTGTACATCACTTGACATCACGGACTATCTTATTAACATATCGACCAAATCTAAACATCTAATAAACAAAGAGTTTAACTGCAGAACGATAAACGCCATTCTTCACCACTATAGTTTTTACTAATCAAACCAAATTATCAGAACTTTCTCTCATTAGCTCCAATGGTGACAAAAAGAACCTACAGATCGTTATTCGACTAGATATTTTCTTATACCAACAGTAGTTTGTCCAGTGAGAAGTAGACTTGAATCTATTGTTTTGTGGGCAATAAAGCTAATTCATCCCACTTAAAAATCTTCATAATCAGCTCACCTTTTGCTTATTTCACAATTAATACAATTCTGATGCCTTTAAAAGTGATGTTGGCTGTATGATGAATGACTGACCAGAAATCGGACAAATGACCACCAGTTCGTCGTAAAGGCATTTCGCTCGTTCCATCTGTCCATCCATAAACACCTCAGTGTCAATTTTCAAAGGGCAGAAACACAAGGCTCTCTGGGACAATTTAGGGCTAAGTATCACCTATACGTCGGGAATAAAAAGACAAACTTAAAGTATACTGTAGTATTACATAAATGGCCTGAGAGCGAGGATGATTCATATTTTATGGCAAGGTTTTCATACGTCAAAGATTTTTTTAGTTATGTATCTTTGAAAACGGGATGTCTCTTCAACGGAATGAGACTAGTGTGGTCAACGACATTTTCCGTCATTTAACATTTCTGTCAAAGAAGGGCAAGTAAATTTTCCTCTCAGTTCCTAAAGTTAAAATGAGTAAATAAGTTTTAGGTCTATCCTTATATATTTTCTATTTTGGAGTGACGTTTGAGTGTGCACTTGAAATAGTTAGATGTACAAAGTGGTTATCGAGTCATATGAACCAGCCAATTTGAAATAATAAATGATCCTTTGGTAAATCTTTAATGGGTAATCGAATATTAAAGTATAATTCCAATTGCGACGTAGTGGCGTCGTGAGAGGAGATGGCGAAACAGCGGATTTCATGACAGTGCAGAGGCTTACAATTTTCACACATATATTATCAGTACAACAAATAAAGAAAGCCAAACATCTTACAAAAACAGGATTTTCGCCTTTATTAACTAAGTTTGCTATTGCTAAGGCCGATGGTACAACCGATAGAGCAAAAGTGAAAATGATTCTCCAGCCTATTGACGAACAAAGCAAGTGGCGTTGGTAACTCTTAGTAAATCAAGAACTAGCAGCGAAAGAAGCTAAAGATTTTAAAGAAGCGTATTACAAAAGCACGGAGTTTGACAAGTAACAGGGTACTACGGTAACGATCGTCTCCGGTAACATATCGTTATCATGCAGTTAAGAATTGCAGAGGTGAAATATTTCATATCATTTGTGGACAACTAGTGAAATATTTTTGCGACATTTTGCTGCAGAATAAAACAAAATGAACATTTCCAATCTAATCTGCAAAAAGCAACAGTTGTTCTCAAAATTTTGCACACCCTCTAGTCCCATACCACCAAGATTGCTCTGCTTGAGTTCTCAAGTGTACTGTGCATTCTCAGATTAATTTTCTTGGTAGTGCAATAGCTTGCCTGATGGTTTGTCCGATTGTATTTTTCTTATGGACTCCTTTTCCTTCAAAACATTTTCAAACTGGCTTTTAGTTCGGATTTTCAGGTGGAGACGAATGCATAGCAGAACATAACTTCCTTACCTTGCATGGACACTTTAACCACTACAAGTGAGGATGAACGTTATTCTGTTAGTCTATTCATACTGAAAATTCATTAAATAATGAGCTGTGTCTATGTTTGCATCAAGTCATAACTGCATTTTATGAAAAATCACTTTGAGACCAACTCGATAAAATGGCGACAAAAACACAAAGCGAAGGAACTGTTCTGGTAATCTTTGCACGATTCTAATGCAGAATTTGTAACCGAATTTTATGCAGTGTAAAATTGAGCTGCACTTTTACGCCTCGTTTGGAAACGTGAGAAAAATTAAGGAAAAAGGTCGGTCATACTGGATACACAGACCTGGCTGCTCGCATACTTCTTTGACAGCTACTACTCATGGTAAGCGAGAGCTCTTAAAATTCCTAATACAAATATAATGGAATATTGAAATACTGTAAAAGATAAACGGAAGGAAAACGTCATTAGAATTCATAGGTGATAATAGCATGACTATTGACGTGACTTAGTTGTTGATTATTAACGTCTTTTTATTAAGCTATTACGGAGTTGTATCAAGGATAAAAGGAATGTTAAAAGTGGTATTTTAACACTTTCAAATCAATGTACTTCATTTTAAATTAAGAACTGAAAACAGTACAACAAATAACATAAATTCTGGGGCAAGATTAACAGGTAGAAGTATGGTCATTGCAAGCAGATTTTTTATTTAAAAGTTATTGCTTTTCTTGTAGGGAAATTCGTCCATGTATTGATATGGGAAATGTGCTAAAGCACAGTATGAAGTGGATCACCGCATCAGTCGCCCAAATACAATCTTTATTACAAGGAATGCAGCTCTATAGGTCATTATAGTGCCAAGTTGCAAACAACACTGACAAGATTTTTTTAAGTACCTTCAATCAAAAAGTACACGCTACCATTTAACACAGTGTTATCTCTCCTGCTTGGACAGAGACCTCTTAGCGATTTTCCGATGTAAGACTGCTTACCGATGTAAAAGCAAAATGGAGTACAATTCATTCTAGGTAAAGCCGATCATTACCTTAGAACTGTCAAATTTTCTTTTAGGTGAGAAGAATAGATCAGTAATACACAAAGCGACGAAAAGATACCAATTAACAGTGTTAGGGTGTTATTTTTGGAAAGCCAGTATAACATTACCCCGAATTGAAGAGAATCGTCAATTTCGGAGGAGTCCATGCCATGCAAGGCGCACAAAGAAAGCGCTTGCTGATACGTTTACACCGAGGATTCCTGGAGAGATACGACACTCTCGTAGTTGCTCTCCGTATTGATGGTACTGCATTGTGTCAATATTGGACGCCCAACTGGCTTCTGGGCGAAGGCAAAACCAGTTCGAACATGGTTAGTTACGAACCATTGCCTCAACCAACGACTGGAACTGATCATTGGTGATAGTTTGCAGGGAAATTCATCCTTTAAACGCTCGAATGAAATGATAAATATCCATCAATAGTATTAAGAAAAGGGCGCACGAAATCCGATTAGCCCAGAGGCTGTCATACACATGGGTGTCATTTGTTAACAGGAAAGAAAACAAGGTCTGGGCGAGTCACTATCATGGAATGCAATTGATGATTTGCGAAATACCCTACATTACTGCTGTTTCCTTGAAAATATGGCTGAGGCGGATAACGGAACTTGATCTCAAGTCCCAGTTGAAAGGCTATCTCATCAAATGAATGACGTATAGCCATCTCAGCACCCTGCAACTGTATGGCATAGTCTTTTTACCTACTTTTTACCTACTTTTTATTGTTATTATAACTTCTTTTACTCGAGTATTGCTTGAGCCCGACAATGTAGGGTCAGTGTGTCTTGTTAACAGATGTAATTGATGGTCTTGTATTTGATGGTCGTGGTTCATTAAATAACGCAACACTAAGTGCCACAACAAAAAATATCTTTGTGACAACACAGTTCATATAAAGGGTAAAAGTGACTTAAAACGAAACGACGCAGGTTTATATTTAGATCTGACAAGCAAAATATTATACCCACACAAAATTTGGATGCAACACAAAGTTACCCTCCAGGACAAAACCAGGCAATGGAGACATCATCTATCTTCTCGATCTTATTCCTTCCAGCCGATCTATCAATTATAATGACGACACCTACAAACAGATTGATAGTTGTACCATGGAAAACCCTGTAAGTACTGTGGTCGCGAACGTACATGTACAGTATGCAGGGTAGAAATTCAGTAACAAGCTATCGACACCACGACCATCCGCTCTAGCTTTGGAAACGCTATGTTGACGATTGTTACAGCATCATAAAGAAGAACGCCGTTTATAGCTCCCACGAATATCTCAATTCTATTAACTCTCAGATATCCTTCATTATCAAACACGAAAGCAATGGCCATTTGGTCTTGCTTGACACTTGGGCAACTGGACGAAATTACAATTTTAAGGTCAGCGTTTACAGGTAGCCAACACTCATGGAAAGATACTTGTTTTATCAATTACACCATGACAAATTACATAAGATAAGCACTTCCAATACGATAGTTCACCGACGTTTTTCCCTAACAACGACAGCCGAAGATAGAAAAGAAATTGAGCACGAAACAAACGCACTACAATGAAATGCTTATTCTAAAAAATCATATCTAGTATAGTAACTAGTAAATTTGAGGAGCTGGTAAAGATGTTTTTTTCAAATAGTATAGGACAATTACACTGGCGACGATCCTTTGCCACTCTAACAATCCATAAGTCAAAGGTATAGCCTAACCTCTAACATGAATCTTACGAAGTTTCGACATCAAAGTAACCAATAAATCGCTACGAAACCTTCAAACAGGAATTCCGATTACCCAGATGTAGAGTTCTTGATGAAAAAGAAAGCAAAGTAATTTATCGAACTAATACTCTGCGCACACTATTTATGGACTAATGTTGGAGAAATTGGAAGATGATGTAAAACAAGGAAGAAGGAACATATGCTGAAGGATAAAACCTCCGCAAAAATTCAAAAAGCGCCAACCATGCATGGACTCACACACATACCATTGACTTTAAACATTGATATGTTAACAACAAAGGACACAATCGCATAACAAAAGACATCGCCATGATTTCTGGAGCAAAAAAAGAACTTGAAGCCACTTCTTCAAGTATGATTGCTTCTCTCACGCAAACAATGTCACCGCTGTTAACAAAAACATCGTCGTAATGTATGCAAGATTTTTGTTATTGTAGCTATATTTCATCACTATTACATCGATTAAGTCACCTACGCATACAGTGTATTTCTATCTCAACTTTTCATGTTTCTCATTATTTATCACCCGTTAAAGGCAACAGCTCTTGTAACCGAAAGGTCAAATGAAAAACATTCGGTCTGAGAACACTTAACAAATATCCTTAATGCCGTATGTATTTACTTGACAGTGCTTCCTGTACATTATTAAATGACAGTATTGTAGTAGCACCAGTTACAATATATACACCTTTTGCTGTTCATTACCAAAAAATATACTAACATTAACGCCCACCTGAAACTCATTAACACAAAAATACGATCATTTTGTTCAATGGGCTTTCATTGACGTAGGTACACAACCATTTGCACCGAAGGGTATTGCATAGCGCCAACAGACTACCATTAACACCCTTCTACTATACATTAAGGGTAACAAAATTTAAATTATGTAAGAGAAATGTCTTGCCTAACTGAAATTTAATTATCAATAATGTATAGTAGAATGATGTTAATGGTTGTCTGTTGGTGCTATGGAATGTCCGTTCATGCAAATTATTGCGTATCAACCCTAAAAAATGTCGATTGAATAAAATGAATGTATTTTTGCGTTAATGAGTTTGAAGTGGGCGTTAATGACAGTATATTTTCTGGCAATGAACAGCAAAAATTGTAGCAGTAGAAGTAGTACAAACTACAAACGTACTAATAGTAGTGATAGTGGTGGTGGCATTGGTGGTGGTAGTGGTAATGGTGGTGGTGATTGTAGTATTGGCGGTGGTGGCAGTAGTGGTGGTGGAAGTGGTGGCGGTGGTGGTGGCAGTAGTGGTGGTTGTGGTAGTGGTGGTGGTGATAGTGGTAGTGGTGGTGGTGGTGGTAGTGGTCGTGCTAGTGCTAGTGGCAGTGCTAGCAATGGAGACAGCCTGTTTCCATTGCTGTTCATTGTGGCCCTAATCCCACTATCTATGGTGTTGCAGCAAGTGAAAGCTGGCTATAATCTGCGAAAAAGAAAGCGCTTTTTAAATCATCTATTATTTACGGAGGATTTGAAATTATTTGGAAAGAACTAGAAACAAGTTGAAACCCTGGTAAACACTGTTCGAATTTTCAGTAACGACATTGGAATGGAATTTGGGATTAGTAAATGTGCTGTGCTGATAATGAAGAAAGGCAAATTGCGTATACGTGAAGGCATTGTTTTGCCTGATAAGCAGGTCATCAGAGGGCTTGAAGATGATGATGGGTATAAATATCTAGGGATTTTAGAAGCAGATGACATGAAGCACAGCGACATGAATGAAGCTTCATCCGAAGAGCATTTAAGAAGGATAAGGAAGATACTAAAATGAAAGTTGAATAGTGGAAATTTAGCGAGCGCCATTAATGCAAAAGCAGTTTCGTTAATAAGTTATGTGTAATGCTTTTCCGTGAGACTTTATTGATCTCTATACGTCTGTGTCTGTACGCTTGCTTTCCAGCTCTCATCTCTCTGGTCATCCGGGTTATCCCAGAACATCCACGTGACTCGAATGATTAAGACTACACTACATCCCTCCCTCAATTTACAAAAGAAAAGGAACCCAGTTCAAAGTTAAGGACCTAAGTATTCAGAGTCTAGATGTTCGGTAATGGTACAACTATATGATAACTCTTCGGTGAAGTTCTTGAGCTTCAACTTTGACGCAACGTTAATAATAAATATCTTATAAGTTAGAGTTATTATAATGTCAACTGTTTCAAATCGTACTTCGCTTCACCAAGGCAACTGTGCGCCATATCTGACAGGATACCTTCTCGCTCTTCTGGGGTAGCGGGGTAGCTCAGGAGCTTCAAACACGGGTGCCTCAGGTTGACACACTGGATCGCCAATGTCCTCGTCATCACTTGTTTCTTCATTGTCATTTCTGGTTGATGCTCTCTTAAAGCATGACGAATTTTGGGTTATTGTTCCGTTTTTGTTACATGCTGTAACCATTGAACCTTTCTTTGAGATAACGACATATGGCTCGAGTCGGTAAGGAGTATCTCTCTTTCTCTTCGAATCGTCGCGTTTGACGAATACCGTATCAACTTTCTTGATTGTGGATGGTCGAACATACGCTTTGGCGTCGGCGTATCTCTTCATCTTTGACTTCGCGTTGCGGTCGTTTTTCTGGACTGTTGCCTTTTGCTGTCCTGCGTTAAACTCCGGTAATTTTGTCTTTATCGCTCGACCAAATAGCGCTGTCGCTGGGGGGACTCTTGTTGTTGTGTGGGGTGTTGCTCTGAAATTTCTCAGGAAACGATACATTTCTTGTTTCCAACTCTTGCACTCGACGTTTGCAGTCTTGATCACCTTCTTCACCGTCCTTACATATCGTTCGACTTCGCCATTTGCTCCTGGCCAACGAGGGGTAACCTTTCGGTCCTTGAAACCGAGGGTCTGTGCGAAGGAATGATATGCGTTTCTATTGAAAGGCGGTCCGTTATCTGTCTTTACCACATCTGGTATGCCAAATTCAGAGAAGACTTTGTCTACTTTTGAAATAACTGTGTTTGCTGAAGTAGATTTGACTATTTCGATGACGGGATATCTGGAGTAGTCATCCGTGATTATCAGGAGGTACACGTTTTTTGGAAGCTCGGCAAAATCCATGCTAACTTCTGACCAGGGAGTTTTTGGAAGCGGCGACATCAAGTTTGGTTCACGTTTGGAGTGTGGCGTTTAAACCAAACACGCACAACATGATTGGACTTTCTTCTCCACCATCTTGTCAATGCCGGGAAACCACACCTTCTCACGAAGGATTGATTTTGTTTTCAACACTGCTTGGTGTCCTTCGTGTGCCAGAACTACCACGCGCTCTTGTAGCTTCTTGGGTACAGCTATTTTTGTTCCACGAAGGATTACTCGAGGATTCACGCCTGCCGTTAAATCATCTTTTACCTTCAGCCATGCTGTAAAATCTGCTATGTCTACGCCTGGCTGCTTAACTCCTTCGTGCCAGTTGCCTGTTTCTACCGCTTTAGACACTGCTTTTAAGGTCACGTCGGCTTTGGTAGCTTCTTCGATTTCTTGAACCGTTAGCGCGTTCGGCGTCGAGGTTAGGGTAACGTAATTGACATATTCTTCGGCGATCTTTTCTTCTCGGCTGGCAGCGATGGACTCTTTCGAGGGATGACGTGAAAGGTAACCGGCTGGGTTTCTGTCGCCTTTTCGGTAACGCACTTTAATCTGATACGGCTGTAGACTGAGAGCTTATCTCTCAATTCTCGGTGGGGGGTTGGAGCTCGGGTTACCAAAAATAGACACTAGAGGCTTGTGGTCTGTGTAGATTGCTACAGGTTTGCCATAAATATAGAGATGCAGGTGTTCGCAGGCCCAAACGATGGCAAGAGCCTCGCGTTCTGTCTGGCTATAGCGCTGTTCTGTCTCGGTCAAGGAACGACTAGCGTAGGTGATGATGTGGTCGGGTCCAATTTTTTGATTTTTCTGCATAAGAATGGCTGCTAAGCCAACAGGGCTGGCATCGACCGAGAGTTCGGTATCCTTAGCTAGATCGAAGTATGCCGTGACAGGTGCTTTCACTAGGGCGTTTTTTAGCTCGTTAACTGCGTGATCGTGCTGTGGTGTCTACTACCAGGGTTGGTCTTTGTGGGTTAGCTTGCGTAGTGGTTCAGTCTTCGTTGCATAATCCAGGATGAACTATGAACAGTAGTTGGTCATTCCCAACAGGCTATGAACTTCGGATGTAGATGTCGGGGTTTGCAGATTGATGACCTCTTCAATCTTCTTCGGGTCTGGTGTGATACCATCTCCAGAGAAGACATGGCCAAAGAACTCGACCTTGCCTTTGCCAAATTCACATTTGCGTTTGTTGAGAGTGAGCCCATGTTCTTTGAGCCGCTGAAAGACTGCCTCAAGGCTGCGATCGTGGTCGCTCTGTGTCTTGCCAAACACCAAGATATCGTCGCTGATGTTGAGTGCTCCAGGGATGCCTTCCAGGGTTTCTCGGATCACATTCTGAAAGACTTCAGCCGCACTCGAAATGCCAAAGTTCAGTCTCTTGTATCGCATCAAACTTAGGTGTGTTCCAAAGGTAGTGATATACCGTGATTCAGGTGCTAACTCGAGTTGATTGTACCCTTGGTTGAGATACAACTTGCTAAATGCTTTGGCTCCATTCAAATCACCGATTATTTCTTTGATGGTAGGTGTCACGTGACGTTTCCTTTTAATGGCTTGATTCGCCTGGTGCATATCCACACAAACGCGGACCTGTCCAGGGAAATTTGGTTTAGGTGCCACTACGATGGGGATACCCATGGTGTAGGGCCTTCGATTCGCTCTCCAACTCAAGCTCCTCATCACGCTTTAACTGATCTTCTAACTGCTAGCGTTCATGGAATGGTACTCTTCGATGAGGCTGGGCAACTGGCTGGACAGTTTCATCAATGTGAAGCTTTACTTGGTACCCTTTCAACTTTCCTAGACCATGGAATAGCTCATCATATTCTCTGACTAAGTTCTCGATTCGTGTAAAATTGTTTTTGTTGACGCGGTGCACAACTTTCAAAAGTCACAGTTGCTGAGATGTTTTCCAGCTAAGCAAGGAACCACCCGATCCTTTGACTACATAGGCTTTGTCCTCGATGCATGTTGACTTGAACTTTAAAGCAGTAGTAAACTCCCCTAGGACTGTGAGAGAATCGCTTGACTTTTAAAGATGAATTTTCACTTTTGTTTGCTGAAGCTTGGGGGGCTTAGATAGCGCTCGATAATCTTTCTCATCCAACACGTTTACACTTGCACCAGAGTCAGCCATGATTGTCAACGGTGTGTTGTGGATGATGATTTTGAACATGGGCTGCGGTTGTTCTTTACCAGTGCTATTGACTGAGAATGTATAGCCAATATCATCCGATTCTTCTGAACTGGAGTTTTCATCAACTAGATGTTGAACATTACGTTGTGTTTGATTCCTAGCCCGTTTCACTTTTTGGTGCTCTTAGATCTGCATATAGCTTCAAAGTGATTCTGTTTCCCACAACCACGACAAGATTTTCCATAAGCCGGGCAAGATGTTTTTCCTCCCGGATATGGATACCCTTTGCCACAGTTCCGACATTTGCGACTATCGCCAGGTGCATTATTCCGGTCGCGTGCATTCCCGTGGCGTGACTTCCGGTTAGTATGTCCACCATCTTTGTTTTGATTTCTGGCGTGCTTCTTCGACAATTTGTAGATGTCTTGCGTGCCTTCGATATTATCTGCTTGGGATTTCGACATTTCAATGGCTTTCCCGGCGTCCAATAGCTGAGTCAAGGTAAGCTCGGGATTTTGTAGTGCTTTCATGCGAAGTATGTGCGACAAACAAGTCTGTACGATTTGTGTTTTAATTCCTCTGTCCGTGTCTGCAAATTCACAAGTCATAGCTAGCCGTCGCAAACGAGTGTGAAACGCAGAAATATTTTCATTGCTTTCTTGCTTGGCCTTACGAAACACATATACCTCGTATTCTCGGTTCTTCTTGGGGATGAAATAGTTTGTAAGCGCCGTAACAGCCTTTTCGAACGGGTTTTCGTCCTCTCCAGCATTTGTATTGGGTAATGTTTCGAATATTTCGTTGACACTTTCTCCAGCATAATGCAGCAAAAGAGCTCTTTGTCTTTTAGCGTCGTCTACATCTAGTGCTAGCAGAAGATTTCTGAAGTGAGTAAGCCATTTTTTCCAGCGAGTATCGACTGCCCCGTCCGAGTGAACATTAAACTCTGCGAAATGCTGCAAAGCTACTGCCATATTTTACGATTTTTCCGACTTTTGTTTAACTCTTGTTTGTATTTACTAACTGATTCTATTGTAGGGACTTAGATCCACTTCTCGTCGCCAATGTAATGTTCTTCCCTGAGACTTTATTGATCTCTATACGTCTGTGTCTGTACGCTTACTTTCCCGCCCTCATCTCTTTGGTCATCCTGGTTATCCCAGAACATCCAAGTGACTGGAATGATTAAGACTACACTACATTATGGGACAGGTATTATCTGCTGGGGTAAGGAAGAATTAGGAATTTTGGATGAAAAAACAAGAATGCTGTTAAGTGTTTCCAGATCACTCCATCCACAAGCAGATGCAGTCAGACTTTATGTAAAGAGATGACAAGAAGGCAGGAGCTTGATAAGCGTCGAGGACTGTGTTAATATTGAAGTTTGCAGTTTATATAGGTATGTGGAAGCTAGTTAGGAAAAGTTGCTTGTAGCTGTTAAAAATGAAAATATCTTGGATAAAGGAGAAGAAATGGAAAGAATTAGACAGGAAAGATTAAACAGCTACAGAAGAAAGCCATTGCACGGACAGTTTGTAAGGGGTACTGGAAACATTAGAGATTCAGAGTCCTGGAATTGGTTGAAAAGAGGAACAATGAAGAAAGAGGTGGAAGGTCTCCTAACTGCTGCACAAGATCAGGCCCTTCGTACAAACTACATCAACAATAAGATAGATAAACTAGACGTGTCACCAACGTGTCGAATGTGTGGTGAAAAGGAGGAAACTGTTAGTCATATAACGGCAGAATGCAAGAAATTAGCTCAAAATCAGTACAAGAACTGGAGACATGACAAGGTTGCTCAAGTGATCCATTGGAATTTATGCAAAAAATTTGATCCTCCAAGCAAAGAAACCTGGCACGATCATTCCGCAGAATCAGTGTTGGAAAATGACCAAGTGAAGGTGTTGTGGGACTTCAAAATTCAACAGATCTCCATTTAGATCATAATAGACCTGATACTGTAGTATTGGGAAAGAAAGAATGTGTTACATTATCGATGTAGCATATCCTTTCAATATGCAAGTGTTTGAAAAGGAGCAGGAAAAAATTGATCACTATCAAGATCTGAAGATTGAAGTTCAAAAGATCAGGAGCTGCAGGAACGTAACGTAACTATTACATGTATTCCAATTATAATTGGAGCACTTGGGACAGTCATCAAGAATTTGAAGACATGGTATGACGAAATAGCACTATATTGGAGCACTTCTTTACTTCAGAAAGCTTGCTTGTTGGGCACAGCAAAGAGTCTGCACAGAGTACTGGACACCTAAGGCTATGAGATGTAGCTTGATGTTCTGGGAAACAACAATACCACTCATAATAATATTTGGTGTGAAATATGAAAATACCAATAATAATAATAATAATAATAATGATAATAATAGTAATAATATGCTGGGCACCCGTAGCAGACTAAGACCCCTTCCACTGTCTTTCATTGGGTGGTATAAGAGTGGTAATAATAAAAATACAGTAATGATAATGATAATAGTAATGATAAAGACAGAAATAATGCTAACAATAATAGTAAAAAATAAAATTTGTGCAAGATGCTTTTAGCAGAAATTGAGATCTTTAGTGTGTCTCAACAAAGTATGGAAGTATGAAACTTGGTCTGAAGATGATTTTGTAATAAAATCAAGCATATTAGCTAATTTTACAGCCAATACATATATTAAATCTTTAAATATTTTAAGTCAAACATAACTCTTCAACCATCAGATGTCCTCTTCTCTATAAAATGACCTAGCATTAACAAGTATAAAATTCTGAAGGTCCAGCTGTTTAAATGAAAAGGGTTAAAATAATCATGACAAGGTTTAACATCTTGTCCTTGAGGCATTTACTTGTACCTCAATTGAATGTAGTTATCTAACGTTAGTTACCGTAGAACATAATAGTGAACAACCAGGTCAGGAGGAAAGGAATTAAGCCACAATGTACATAGTACATCATTAAAAGAATACTAAATATCATTCAGAAATTCTCCTGAACACAGCCCTAGATAATAAGACCAGCTATGGCATTTCGTACTTTTAAGTAATAAGAGCAAAAATCAGTAGCAGATTTCATAGCAGGTTTTTAAGATTAATTTGGACTGAATACACATGTAATAAGTACTACGTTGATTCACGCTCACTTCAAAGTTATTTGTTCATCCAAAGCCTGGTAATTGGCAGTTCTCTCAGGTGCCCTTAAATCAACATGGGTAGAGAGGTGATGTATCTTCTTGTAAACAGACATGGTTCATGAAAATAATACAAATTGCATCTATGCAGTATCTTCTGTAAAAAAAGAGGTTTCGATGGAGAGACATGAGCTGCACCTTTTGAGATTTTTTTTGCTTTAACCCATAAAGGGGCAAGGGCACCCTTTACGATTTGGCTAAGGCCAGATCATTTTACTTGTCATAGGGTTGAGACCGGGGCATTAAAGGGTTAAAAAGTCTTTCTACAGTAATACATAAACAATATACTAGGATTAGTTCTACAAATAATGAACACGCTATAAAGAATTACTCTGTACAATTTATTAGGAAATTGTATATTACTGTACAGTTGGAAGTACACCCATTCCACAAGTTAAAAGGAAAACTGGATACTAATGTTAGGTGAAGCAACTACCCACACAACTGTGTGATTTCACTGGTCCCTGTACATAATTATATGTTTTCATCAGTGATAATTAACCCAGAGATTTTCTGCACTTAATGTGAATATGAATATCATGATGGGGTATTGGTTGTATTAGGTGGTTCTGCTTGGACAACAGTATGTCAACAGATTAACAAGCATAAACTAAATCTGCTGAACAAAATCAGCAGGTGTGATCCAGAATAGAATTATCATGTGCAATCTTGCACCTTAATCCTTTGTAGCAGGGCCTTTTTTAACATATATAGTAGGGGCAAATGCCCCCCAGTCCCTCTATATGCTCTTCAGTCCCTCTATATGCCCCCCCTAGTAATAATTTTTTGCCCTCCCGGTAAAAGTCTCTTTTGAAAGCAAATATAAAAATTTAAACGACGTATACAAACAAACTAGATAATGAAAGACGTCGTTAATTGTTGAATGTTGATCTGTCGTCTCTTACATGAAGTGTGGCATATTAGTTTTCATAAACACCGCTGTCAAATGGATTGCGCCTGCGTGACCAACAAAAAATCGGAATATCGGCCGGACAGTTCGACACATTTTCTCAAATAATAAAATCTCCACTGAACAGCTAAGGTAGAGAATTCGGACATAGCTTCATCCTTAATACCCTCTCCGTAATTTCCATACCCCTTTTTGTGATAATGTCGCGAATATTTGCTGTAGTTCATAATTTCAGTCTCGCACCAAGGCAATCTCGTATCCAGGTCCTTCCGTTCCTATGCACATACGTTTGATCGCAGTGTTGTTTTGATATGAAATTGCTGACTAATAGTGAGTTATCGCCTTGTTGTGGCTAGTTAATCCATATTTATGATGCCTTATGCTAGAAAAAGAAGACTTGAAAATGAAAAGAAGCTGGAATCAGTTGCGAAGAAATGTCAAAAGATAAATTCATATTTTATTCCGACTATAAAACAAAATGAGGAGGTACAAAATGAGGAGGATAAGACTCAACAACAAGAAAATAATCTTGATAATAATCATGGCGATCATGATATTGACAAAAACGAGTTAAATTTAAATGAAGACGACAAGAGGAACAATAGCGATAATCAAGATGACATTGTCGAAACCACTGTTGTTGGTGCCCTTCCAATATTACGAACCAGGTCTCTAATTTACATCATGCTTGCCGTCTGAGACCCTATAGTCTAGTGGTAAAACAACCGTACCGGCAATCGGGAGACACGGGTTCGATTTCCGTTGGGGAGCTCAGAAATTTTCTGAGGTAAAAAAACTTGAGAACAAACTTTTCATCATACATATATCCAAGCTTACAAATATCTACACTTAGTAAGATGAACTTTACCCATACACAATACCACATCACAGGTATGTTCAGCTTTCAAGTACGAAAGAGGCATACCAATATTACGAACCAGGTCTCTAATTTACATCATGCTTGCCGTCTGAGACCCTATAGTCTAGCGGTAAAACAACCGTACCGGCAATCGGAAGACACGGGTTCGATTCCCGTTGGGGAGCTCAGAAATTTTCTGAGATAAAAAAGCTTGAGAACAAAGTTTTCATCATACATATATCCAAGCTTACAAATATCTACACTTAGTAAGATGAACTTTACCCATACACAAGATTGCTTATAGATTGGAATGGAGTTCCTACAGCTTACTATGACCCTAGACCAGTGGTGCAGAAATTCCTCTCGCTGAAGGACAGCCGAATCAGATTACCTATTGTTAGTACGTATGTTGAAAGAGACTTCATCAAGAATCTTTTTTAATTTCAGACAAAAACATGATGCCATTTTGTTGCTGTTTTTTAATTTAGTTCTACTGTTGTATACAATACATAGCGATTTTATCTGATGAAGGCCAAACTAGGTGGCACGAAAATAAGTAATAATAAAAATGCCTATAGACAAATTTTTGAGTGCTTTCTTTCAAATGCTGACAATAATCTGTGCTCTAGGTTTTCGTTTTGTAGATTACAGAATATGTCCAAGTAAAAAACGATTCTAGAGGGACAAATTTATCAATGAAGCCGAAGGTCCCTTTCGGAAAATGCCCCACCCGGCAAATTCCATAAAAAAGGCCTTGCTTTGTAGTCTGAGTGACATCTCCCCTTTCACTAATAAAATTATCTCATGTTAGGCAGAGTATGATCAAAAATTCAACCAAAAAGTGATAATTGAGTTATTCTTAACCCTTTCCAGTCTGAGACATCTCTGTTCCACAAGTAAAATCACCTGACATTATCCAGAGTGAAATCAAATTAGGATATGGACAAAAAAGAAACTAATGGGTTATCCAAGTTAGCAGTTATCTTATTAATGGCTAAGCATCCTGCTCTGCTGAATAAAATCATCTGCTATGAGTAAGAGCAAAACTCTAAGATCTTGTCCCTTGATGATTTAATCATACTTCTTGAGCCATTAATTCCAACACCAGCCCCTTTCAGTTTTACTCCGACTAAAACCAGGCAATTTTAATTGTAAAGGGGAGAGAAGCTGGCCAGCTTGGGGGTAAACCATTTATCATAAAACCTACTTTAACTTTAATACCTCCCCTTTATGATGAAAATTATCAGGCATTAGAGAGAATAAATCAATTGTCGACCGGTTTGGGGATTAATAGATTATAAGATACCGTAACTATTAATCCCTTAATTTCTGCAAAGATTTCTTCCCTAACTGGAAAATACTGTACATTTTGAACTCTGGTTGAGAGAGTAATAAATCTTAACAAGACTTACGTTGTATACTGATGCAAATTATTCATAACTGGCTGTAACGCTTGAAAGTATGTCACCCACATAAGTTGAAGACCTTTATACTGCTTTTAGAAAAGCTCAGATCTCTATGAATTTTAAGATTCAATTCAGGGTGGTTGCCATTTTGCCTTATTCTTAGCTCCAGTTAACTCAACGACAAACAAGTTAGCTTCACAGTTGATAACAGCAGCACAACTACTAAGCAACTACTAAGAAGGCTCGAATATTCAATGATGAAAAATTGTCATGGCTTTAGGGAAATTAAAGCTGCCCAAGTGGAAACTTCAGATCAATTTTCATCATTAACATAAATTCCCAATCTGTCTTTTTAATGTAACACTTTAGAACGATTCATTCAGAGCAAAAATTTTTATGTGGAAAGAAAGTGACGATTTACCAAGAGCAAACCTTAAGTATATACCTGCACCTGATGTCAAGCTAGAAATCTCCATCTGTGACTCAGTGTCTTCAGTGTAAAAGTTGTCTTCCATTTAGTCGCTCACATAATTCGTTATATATTAAAGTAGTCTATATAATGGGGATTCTAGCGCATTTTGGGATTTGACTAAATTTCCACATTTTCAAAATAGACAAAAATAGTCGGGGAAAACCCTTTTCCTTGTTTACGTAATTTTCAGCTGCTTCACTACAGCTTCGCTCGATCACTTCCGGCGACTTCTAGACTCTTCCAGGAATTTGTTAACGTTACCGGGAACTTCAACACATTTTAAAAACGGGTCAAAACTTTTCAAAGTGTCTTGGGGGAATAACCTTAACATTCCAAACATTCCATACATGCTCAATCTCCCTAACAACTAGCCTCACTCGATGTCAACAAAAAAAACTATTTTCGGTTTGCTCAGTTGTTAGGGAGATTAGGCATGTATGGAATGCGGGGAAAGTCACTAAACGACTGGTGGGGGAATTACCTTTTTTTTTTGGCAGAATTTTAAACAATAAGTCTATTTGCTAAACAGCTTTGCTGATAAAGTATTTTACGGTTTAAATCCAAATATATTCTCATAAGTGTCAATCATTTCATTCATGTAATGACCAAATGCAAGAGTGTCTATTTTATTTTCAAGTATGTTTCGTTTGTCATCTTTATATGACAAAGCAATCTTTTCAACACTTTCTGTATACAGTTCATGGTTTCTATGTCTTATCAAATTCATTTTTCTTATTTGTTCTTCTCCATCAAATAAACAATCTTTGTAATTTTGGAATGTTATTTCTTTTTTAATTACATTTTTCTTAACACCTTTACATTTTTTTTCTTCTTTTCCTTTGTTGTCTTCGCCGTTTCCACACATTTTGTAAGCATATAATTTTGCTCTCAAACCAACAAATTCTTCTATTTGTTTTCCACCACATTCATCTTTCATCATTCCAATAACCTTTTTGTTTAATCCAGTTTTTATCCCACTTTTATGATCTTTTAAGTAATTACTTGTATCAAACATTTTTTCTACATCTGGAGAAATATCTTTATAAAAATCATCAGTTTTAATTTCATACATTAAACTATCTGTATCGGTAAATAATAATGATGCAGCTCCACCGTATTTTTTCTTAATATAATTATAATGAAAATCATACATTAAAGTTTTTGATAAATCCAATATACTCATTCCTAAATATATTGGTTTATTCAACATAATTTTAGTCTTATATTTATGTATTGCAATTAAATTTTCAGAAAATATCGTTCTACTTTTAAAATTACTTTTTGAAAATAATTTTAATGCTTTTTCTTGTCTATTTACCAATTGTATATCAACTCTATTTCTTACATTTTCCATGGTTTTCCCAAACACAGAATTATTCATCAATTTGAAAAAATCTTTCTCAAAATCATTTTTTGCATTTGTTCTCAAATTTGTATTCAAATCAATATATTGTTTCATAAAATCTTCTTCATAAAATTTTACTCCTTTATGAATTCGAGTACAACGAAGTCCCAATTTTTCATACAATTTCAAGTTTTCACAATGTAAAACATATTTTTCTTTATTATTTAAATTTGGAATCAGTTTTTCAACTTGGCCAACCTTTAATCTTTCTGGAGCAAGAGGGTATTCATTATGTAAATCATGTAAACGTTCAGGATATTCTAAATCAACTTCTAAAATACAACCACTGTTCAGGTCATCTGCGATTTTTTTCCAATTATTTAACTCATTTTTATTCATCCATTTGAAATCTCTAACAGGTAATTTTTTACTCATTGACCAACCATATAAATTATTTGCATCCAAATATGGAAGATAAGTACTATCTTCTTCAGAATTATATTTTCCCTCCATATATTTGTTATTTGCTTTTGCATATCTTTTTACAATAGTTGAAATTCCGCCTCTTATTCCTTTTTCAATCTTTAGATACATTTGCGGATCAGACAATAGGTCCAATTCAATTTTTGTAATTTTTAACATTGCATCCCAAGCTAATCCAGGTGAAGTAAAATACCAAGCAGGATCTAATTTATAATTTTGTTTACAGACTTTTCTAAAATTTTCAAATACATCAGCTAAAAGCATCACATCAGTTTTTAAAAATAAATCATGATATTGTCTCATATTTTTAATATAAAATTTATTCCAAACATTTTGTGCGTGTTCATAATCTTCATCACTTATATTTTCATCATTTAATTTAGAATAAAAACATTCTTTATCAGGCAATTTTTCTTCTTTTAATTTTTGAATACTATCAAACCAATCATATGGAAAAACACTTTTTCTAGTTAATAATTGCCTTTGTTCTTCACCAGCTTCGCTGCCCTTCGGGTTATAAAATTTCTTTAACATATTTAATTCATTTTTATCTAAATTATTAACTAAATTTGATAAACTAGTTTGCATAAATTTAAAACTATCAATAAATCTAATTTTTCTTTTTACTTCAACAATTTCTTTAATTTTATACTGGACCTGCGGTCCTGTCGTTTCACTGTCAATAATTAATTCTTCACACTCAATAATATTTTCTTTTGATTTATTTTGTAGTTGTTTTTTAGTTATTATGTCTGTTTTTTGAAATTTACCAACAATAAATTCTTTTGTAAATGAAATGTATTTTTCCTCAGTGTTTGGTATACAATCAATTTCGCCTTCTGAAACACCAAGATTTTTAATAAACAAATGACTGTCATAGTTTTGTAAATTATGAAATATAACTGGAAAAAATTTCATTTTTGAATTACAACTAACACAAGCAGCTCCATGATATTTTCCAGTGTAATGACAATGATCCATAACTTTTTTATCAAATTTGATTCCACAAGCATAACATTTCTCAGCTCTTCTAAAATCTACTTTATCCTTTTCACTTAATATTGTCTTTTTTGAAAATTTAAATTTCTCATATATTTTTTTAATATCATTTTCTAAACTTTTTACAAATTTTAATGAAATATCAAAATCAGGTTCACCGGGTTTTTTAGAACATTTTACTAATTTTGGTTTATATAAATTATCATCAAAACATTTTATCAAATAACTATATCCAGATGGCTCATGTTTTTGGGTTTGTTTTGTTTTATCTCCTACACCGCTAAGCGGTGCGACCTCCGGTCGATAGTTTATATTTTTAAGACAACATTCAAAATCTGCATAAATTACAAATGGAACATCATGCATTCTCTCAAAATTTCTAAACTTTAATTTTTCTCCTTTATCTGGATAAACAGTTTTTCCGCATTCATACTCTTTACAATATTCTAAATGATTTTTGTAAACATTTTCTTTACTAAAATGTTGTAAGCAATTATTGCAAATATGTGTTTTTTCTTTGTGTTTACTAACCTGACTTGAAAATAATCTACTCTTATTTTTAATCAAACAATAATGTTTACGGACTTCGTCCGGTGAGTCCTTTGGGTTTTCATTCGATATCATTAATATATTGACATGATTTTTATTATTGAGATTGGATTTGCTTACTCTCAAAGGAAAAATTTTATGATTTTCTTTTCCAAATCTTTTTTCTTTATCATATCCAAATAAATTAATTGAAATGTTATTATTTTTTTCAAATTTATCAATATCAGAAAATCCACATGGAAAATTAATATCTTTCACATTAAAACTTTCAGCTTTCTTTTTCAAAATTTTTGTTATTCTTCCAGGATCTTTTAAATCAGGAGTGGTTTTTAAAAGTTCATTTATTGCTACACACCATAATAAACATTTTTGGTCTTCATTTTGTGGGTTGATAATTGCTTTTTTATTTTTTAAAAATTCTGGTAAAGGAATATAAGATGAAGCAAGTAATCTTTTAATATCATTAATATTGAGAATTATTTTCAAAGAACATTTAAATTTCCACAAACTCGAATTTGACATATATATTTCAAAACTTAGAATAATTTTTTGGGTCATTTTTTCATATATTTCATTAAAATTACTTCCTTCAAAAATTTCTTCGTAGTAACTATGAAAATGAGCATTATCTATGGTTGTTTCTCCTGTTGCTGGATTTGTTTTTTCCATTAAACACACAAGAGTTATTTGTTGTTTTGTGCTTGGATATTCTTTGAATTTTTCAATCACCAATGGTTTTACTTTTTTCAAGAGAGTCAAAGGATCATATAAAGACAATTTAAATTTTTTCAAATCCATTTGATATCTTTTTGTTATATTCAAAGCTTCTTTATCCAATTCAAATTTTGCAGTTGGAGCGGAAACTTTACCTTGTATTTTATTAAATATATCTGAAAAATTATTTTTTAATTTATTATACCAATTTGTTATTTTTCCAACTCCTTTGTTATTTGATGGGTTGTATTTATCAAATAAATTAATCAATTCTTCTTTAGATTTATCTAACAAATTATTTGCTTTTTCCTTTAATTTTTCAATGAAATTTTTGTTTAAATTTTTTTTTGGTAATAATAAAGGAGCTTGTAAATTTTTGTTTGAAACTGGTTTGTCTAAAATTGACGAGGAAATTTCCTGATTTTTTCTTGGTCTTCCTCTGCCTCTAGCAAAAATTCGCTCACTTTGTCTTTTTTCTGGAGGTAATGTTGCCGGTCTACCTCTTTTTTCCCGTCTTGGTCCTACAAAAGAACCAAAAGGATATTTTCTTGGTCTTCCACGACCGCGTTTTGAACTTCGCTTGATATTCATCTTTTATTATATGTTTTTTTTTTTTTAAAAACAAAAAAAAAAAAAAAAAAATTTTTTTTTTCGGGTTATGGTCACGTGATTAGATTTAAAAAAAAATAACTGATTACTGAATTTTTTTAATATAAAAATATTAAATGATGAATATAATTTTTTTAAATGTGATTTTAATATTTCTTTCGGTTTCAATATAATTTTATAAGATTCTATAAGAGTTTCTTCTTCATCACATTCTCCATATTCAATTTCATAGTCGTTAAAAATACAATATTTTTCATCATAATTTATTGTAAATTCATGATGTGGTAATATTCCTTCACCTGTAATTTCAGCAATTTTATTAAGAAAAACATAATAAATATATTCTTTATCATTATTTTCATAATCTTCTTTTTTTTAAATATTTTTCAATTATATGCATTTTTATTATATATAAATTTTCCTTTAAACAAAAAAATTTTAAAAAAAATAAAAAATAGCTTTGCTGAACTTTCAGTTCAACAGTCATAAAAAATCAAAAATTCTTGCCCATTAATTTTCAAATCTTTTTTATTATTAATTCTATATTTTATACTTCCCACATTTTTATTAAAATTTTTTGCAGCAGATCCAAGACTTTTAAAATTTAAGATTTCACCAGTTGTTCTATTTATAGCTATTACTGGGACTGGGTTTTTCATTTTTTCTCTACAATATTTCTCATACTTTTCATTTGGTTTGCTTATTTCAAATCTAAGCATTTCTTCAAGTTGATTTTTGTTAAAAGTTTTATAACATTTTATTTTTCTTTCTCTTGCAATATTCCACAATTGTTTAAATGTTTTTTGTTGATAATGGTTTTCCATTTATTTAAGATAAATTTTTTTTTTAAAGAAAAATTTTTAAATAATTTTATAAACCACATAACCTCCTGAAAGACCAACAAGAAAAAAAGCAACATTTTGATATTCTTTCATTTCATCAGGTTTATAATAATCTTCTAATTTTGGCGGTTCCCTGTCTTCTTTATTTGCTTATTCTTTTAAATATTTATAACGATTATTTATCACAGCAAGATTTTTCAAAGACATGTTTGTTTTATTTATATCAGCATTTGCATCAGACAACTCTTGTCTTAATTTTTCAATTTCTTGTTTTCTTTTTACTTGATCTTCATACCATTTTTCTTTCGCTTCACTCAATTTTTCCATTGCTTCATTATGTCTTTTTATCTCTTTTTCATATCCAGAATGATTTAATTTTGAAAATAAAAATCCAGCACCTGCAAAAGCGACTGCATTAAATAATCCACCAACTACTGTTTCCATTTATTTTTACATTTTCTCATTTTTTCTATTTTCGCTTCGTTAACTTCGTTCACTTGCAGCTTCGCTGTTTATGATTTGAAAGGATCAGAAGGAATCTACTTTTTGTCTTGAGCATATTTAACTGCAAGTGATGATAATCCAACAGCTGCTGCAAGTTTTAAAGTTGGAACTAAACTAGATGGAGTTGATAAACCATCACTAATTACTTTTCTAGTTACCATTCCAACTCCAACAGCTCCCAATGTAATTATTGTAGAATCATATAATTCATTCATAACTTCTTTTCTATTCATTTCGCCCATTTATTTATACATATAAAAAATTTTTTATAAACTTTATTTTTTTGCAGGTTATAGGTTTTCTATACATGACCGAGAAGCGGTCTGCGTAGTTAATGGTTAACATTTAGTAGTTTGCATCTTCGATGCTGAGGCCTCTGGTCGATCAAAGTCATTTTTATTTATCAGCTTGCTGCCCTTCGTTTCGTTCACTTTTGATTTCACTTTGCAGATTTCACTACGTTCACTTCTCTCGATTTCAGCTTCGCTTCGCTCAAGTCTTTTGTCGCTTTTATACGCATAATATAGACCTCCAAGTGCAGCAACAATTGTCACACCACCAACAAGATATCTAAAATCAACATATTCTGAAATACCATCTATGCGGTTTATTTCTTTCGCTTCGATCGCTTCACTTTGTTCTCTTCTCTCAGCTTCACGTTCATGTTGTTCACGTTTTCTTTCTTTTGCTTCTTTTGAAATTTTTGCTAATCTTTTTCCCAATTCAACTTTTCTTGGGTCTTTTGCTTTTTCATCTGCTTGCAGCTTCGCTGATTTTTCAACTGCTGTTACTTTATTTGTTTTACTGTCTTCACTCATTTATTTATAATTTTTTTATTCAAAAGTTATTTAAAATTTATTCAAGTTATTAATAAGTAAAATTAAATAGATTCAAATAAAAAACAAGTAAATTTTTTTATTTAAAACAGCTTTGCTGTCACGCTTCATGTTATTTAAAAGTTATTTAAAATTTATTTAAAAGTTATTCAAAGTTATTCATAAGTAAAATTAAATAGATTCAAATAAAAAACAAGTAAATTTTAAATAGCCACAAACAGCAATCGACTGAAGGTCTCAGCAGCGAAGCTGCAAGCTGCGTGCAAGCGGTTATTTAAAATTATTTAAAATTTATTTAGTTATTTAGTTATATATTTTAATATTTCATCTTTGCCAAAATCAACACTATATTTTTTACAAAGAAGATAATGGTTTAAAACAATTTCTGAATATTTCATTTTTCTTGTTGAAATATATACATATAATATTTCTCCATTCATTTTTCCGTGATCTTTATTTTTTGATCCAAGATAAAATTTCATATTTGGGGTGTGATACTTTCTAGCAGTTGTATTGAAAGAAACAATTTCTTTTCCATTCACATAAAGATTTCCTTTTTTATCACCACTGACGTTACCTTGATCCCAATGAACAGAAAGACATATTAATTTGTTTATTTGAGTTGCATTTGCTTTCAATTGCCATCTGTTATTTGAAATTGAATACGTGGATGAATTTGTGATATATAATAATGAATTACGATAAGAAATACCAAAATTAGAAGGATCTGGTTGACTTGCTGTTTCATTATCTACGATTTTAAACAATGACACCTCATTGTTAGACGAATTTAATGATTTTAAACCATATACAAAATAAAAATTCAAGTGTTGATTGCTTAAAATATCTTGTGTACTAACTAAATGTAAATTGTTGCTGTTTGATATAAGATTAGTGTGGTATTGAACACAATAAAAATTATTATTAATTGTAGATTTTTTGAAAAATGGTTGTTTGTTTGCATCATCTTGTTTGAAAATCCAATCTTTTTTTCTTGACAAATTTAAAAGTTTTTCAACCTTTTTATCACTTCCAGTGTATTCAATATAATCATCATCATCTTTAACTTCAAAAATTCCCAAATCATCCATTTGTAAATTATAAATACACGACAACGAAGTTGTCACAATATCATTTCTCAAAGCTTTAGTTTTACCATCAACGTATTTTTTATTCACAACATGATAATTAGAAGAAGGAGAATAATTTGCAGCGTGAACAATATGATTATTTCCCATATCCAAATCTCCTGTCATTGTTCCACCAGATAAAGATAATTTGGAATCAACATATGATTTATTTGTTAAATCAGTATTTCCAGATGGTGTTGCACTGGAAATTACTTTATAAGAAAGCATATTCAAATTTCCATGCATTGTTCTGCCAGATAAATATAATTTTTTATCAAATTCTTTTAATAAAAATTTTTTTTGACTTTGTGTTTTTGAACTAAAATCATCATCATCAAATATAACACTCATTTATTTATACAATTAAATTAATTTCATGATATATTTATTGAATCATGATCAACATTGTATAAATTACAAAGAACATAATGATAAAACAAAATTTCTTTTTCTGTCATTTTTTCATGTTTCAAAACTGAAAAGAAAGACATGCTTCCATCAAAAGGTGAATTTTTGCTGTTTTTTATATCTCCAATTGTTAAAGCTGCGCTGCCTGAAACAGTTTTCGATGTAAAAGATGTTAACTTTTTTCCATTACAATAAACAAAACTTTCATTATCTTTCGGTGTTGTGTATAAGTCCCAATGAACTGAAAGACATATCCATTTATTCAGATCCCCAGCATTCGCCTTCGACTTGAAGGCGGCAATTGGTGTTCTATGATTTACAGGATTTGAACCAATACTGAAAAAATCAGCACTATCTCCAGAAATAACTAATTCTTTTGTGGATGGATTTGCAAAAGAAACAAATTTATCATAACCTCCATTATCATGTCCAAAAATTCCTCCTTTTAACCAATCACTTCCAGATGAAGGAACAGAATTCAATTTATAAACAACAAAAACATTTACAATATCTTTTTTTCCTGATACAGTTCCCGATATCGGATTAATGTTGGAATCTGAAATCATTCTGCTGTTGGTTCCATTAAATTTTAAAAAATATTTATTATTTTCTTTTTCATTTTCTAAACACAAAGAAGGTTGAAGACTTTTTGTTGTTTGTTTAAAATTTTTTCCTTCAATTCCATAATCAATTAATTCTTTAACTTTTCCTCCATTTCTTTCAAACAATAAATCATAAACTGAATTATATTCAATGAAATATAAATTATGAAATTTCAAAGAAAAATTATCTTTCAAAATTGAAAAACTGACATCTTTTTTGAGAATGTTTAAATTATCATCAATACGGTCGTCGACGTATTTCTTCTTCGCTAAATGTGTTTCAAGTGTAGGATTTGTTGAAAAAATAATTTTATTACTTCCAATTGTAACATCACCTGTCAATGTTCCGCCAGTTAGGGTAAATTTTTTAGAATCTTGATCATCCACATATTTTTTTCGAGCCAAATGTTTTTCACCCGTAGGATCTGAAGTTGTTAGAATTTTATGATTTCCCATGCTAATATTTCCTGACATTGTTCCACCAGTTAAGGATAATTTTCTAGAATCTTGATCATCTACATATTTCTTTCTAGAAAGGTCTTTATCACTTGAAGGATTCACATTTGTTGTAATTTTATTAGGGCCCATATCAATATTTCCTCTCATTGTACCTCCTCTTCTTGATAGATAATCTACATCTGTGTGCCTTCTTACTAAATCATCTACATATTTTTTTCTAGCAAGGTGTTCTCTTTTTGTTGGGTCAACTGATGTTATGATATGGTTTGAACCCATGTTAATATCTCCTGTCATATCCCCTCCTGTTGTTGGTAAACCTCCTGTTGTTATATTATCGTTAACTTTTTCATATCCATAGAATAAACTCATTTATTTTATAATAATTTCTAACAAAACATTTCCTATTGATAATGAATTATTTCCTTCTACTTTGAATTCTAATTCATTATATATTCCATTTGATAATTTTATTCCTCCTCCCGGTCCTGTTTCTTCAGGTGGATAAATTTTAGAAACACTACCTTTTAATGTTTGTTCTGTTGTTATTGGAACTTGAACAAGTACATTACTTCTTTTACCATCCACAAAATTTTTACTTTTATCAATCATATTACAGCTTATGTTTACATATTCCAAGTTGTTATTAATATTTACCTCGCTGTCACTCTCTGTTAATGTATTTGCTTGTATTACTTTATTTTCTGGAAATCCTATGATTGGACCAAATGTTTGTAAATTTAATGTTTTATCCGATTTTATTGTGCATTTTCCAGAAAAATCAATTTGTTCCAGTTCAATTGTGCCGACATTTTCTAATTCAGTTTTTAAAATATTAAAGGTATAATATCCATCTTTGAAGTCAATTTTTATATTAGCACCCTGTGTATCATAAGTATAATGATGAATATTTTTATCCAAATTATCGTAATTCCAAAAAATACTTACTGACTTTACAAACATTTTATGGCAATTGTTTAATATAATTGGTTCATCTAATGAAATTACTTTATTAGAGTTTTCATCTTTTGTTATGAAGATTTTTAAAGATATTGTCATTTATTTTATAATATATTTTATAATATATATTTTGATATTAAAATTCCACCAACAATCGATAAAGATAAAATAATAAAAGATTCGCTTTTCATAGTATTTTTTGATGATGTTGAAAAGTTATTTAATGGTTTTTGTAATTTATTATTTTTTAAAGGTTTTTGTGATTTATCTAAAGGTTTTTGTGATTTATCTAAAGGTTTTTGTGATTGATCTAAATTTTCAAGTTTTTTTAATTCAATGTTGTGTTGTTTAACATCTTTTGTGTTGGATACTCCATAATAATTTAAATTTTTGTTAATTCCAAAAATCATATTTTCTGATGAAACTTTTAGTTTATTATTATAACCATCAATTGGTTCTTTTAAAATTTTTAAAGATGATGGAATTAACCATAAAGTTGGACTTATAACTGTATTTAAAACCACATTTGTTGATGAAATTGCTTGATTCATATTATTAATCCATGTTGTCATATCATAATTTATTATAGAATCTTCAAAAATTTGTCTAAAAACTTTTTGTGTTTCTAAAGCTGAAGCTCTATTTGAAACAATACTTTGTCTTGTTCTCGCTTGTGCTCCAAGGATTCCATAAAGATATGCTTCAATGCTGTGATTTAATAATTCTGTTCCCTTTTTGGTTAAATCATCTGAAATTTTTGGAACAAATTTTTTGTAATCATTTTGTGTATCTCTAATTTGACCAGGACCGTGTTGATACCCCCTCCATGATGTAGTCATATCAATTGTATGAGAATCTCCAATGTGTCTTTTTTTTCCTGAAATTTCTTGCCATGTCCATTTTGGATAGTGATCTTTTAAAAAACCAGCATTAAATTTATAAAATGTTTTATCATCACCATTTCTCAATTGATGCATAATTCTTCTGACTGTAAAATATAGATGAAACCTCATAAATGATGTAATTTGTTTTGAAACATCAGCTGAAAATAATAAATGTTGTATTGAAATTCCACATCCATAAGTTGCAATCCATGTTCCTATAATACTTTGAAAATATAGCTCATTAAGTGACCATTTTGCATTATCATCTGTAGTTATATTTAATCCGGGTAAATTACTTTGAAAATAATCTGTATTGTTTACATAAATTCTAAACTGGTTAATAGGATAACTTAAAACATATTGTGTAGGAAATTCATCCCAATAATAATTTTTCCCTGTATAACCAACATGTCTTTTTCCTCTTGGTAATTCTTGTATACTTCCTCCAAGTTTCCAAATTTTTGGAAAATTTGGTTTTGGTTTGTTAATATAAAGATACTTTGTCATATTTGGATCATTTTTAAATGTATCTGAATTTATATCGGTTGAAATATATCCGTTAGGGTCGTTTTTAAAATATGTTATTGTTTTTTCCCAACTTCCATCTTTATTAATATCATGTTCAAAATAAAATTTTGTCATGTCTGCATATGGATATTTTTTTAAGAAATTTTCTTTAAACTTTTTATCCAAAATTTTTCTTTCATTAACCACAAAATCATAATTTTTTACATAATATTTTTTCTCAGCTTTTTCAAGTGAATTCATTATTTATTTTAATAAAAATAAATGAACGTGAAAGAAGTGAACGCTAACAAAGTGAGTGATAATGACGACACCAAAGGTGTCGCGAACATGTCTGCCGACATGTTTGTTATTGAACAAGAGTTAAGAGATATTTATTACAATCCTAAAACAGGTTATCAATCTGCAGAAAGACTTTACCAAAAATTAAAAGACAGACTTCCAAAGGGGTTAAAAGTTAGTAGAAAAATTGTGAAAGACTGGTTAAAAACACAAGATACTTTTACAAGATACAAAGCAATTGTTAGAACACATAAATTTCAAAAAACATTTGTTAAAGATCTGGGTGATCAAATACAAATGGATTTAATTGATATGAAAAAATACGAAAAAGATAATGATGATTATTATTGGATTTTTACAGCTGTTGAAATTTTGAGTTGTTATGCGTTTGCTATTCCTGTTTATAGAAGAGATACTTACAACATGACTTTAATTGTTTCAAAATTACTTAGAAAATTCAAAAAAAGATTTGGTAAATACCCAAATGTAACTCAATTTGATGAAGGAAAAGAATTTTATAATGTTGGTGTAAAAAACTTATTGAAAGAAAAGAATGTTGAATATTTTTCCTCTAAATCTGTTAAAAAAGCAGCTATAGTTGAAAGATTTTATCGAACTCTAAAAACATCTATGTGGAAATATTTTTATAAAAATAAAACTTATAATTGGATCAACGTTTTGAAAAAACTTGTAGATAATTATAATAATACTAAACACAGTAGTATATTAATGAAACCTGTTGATGTAAATGAAACTAACAAAGGCCAAGTGTGGAATACATTATATGGTCATCCATTGGGAGATTTACCTCTACCTAAATTCAAAATTGGTGATATTGTTAGGATTTCTAAATATAAGAATATCTTTAAAAAAGGTTATGAGGCTAATTTTACAGAAGAAATTTTTAAAATATTAAAAGTATTTAGAGGTGATCCAAACATGTATGAAGTGGAAGACTTTGAGGGAGAACCAATTATTGGAAAATTTTATGAACAGGAATTGTCAGCTGTTGATGATGTGAGTGATAAAGATCACTTATATAAAGTAGAGAAAATATTAAAAAGAAAAAAATTTAAAGGAAAAAAAATGGTTTTGGTAAAGTGGTTAGGTTATGATAATAAACATAACTCTTGGATCGTGCAAAGCGCTCTGAGCAGCTAAGCTGCAATCCCAGAAGAAAATATTAAAAATGTATAAAATGTATAAAATGTATAAAATAAATGGATAATAACGGTTTTGATGATATTGAAATGAGGAATAAAAATATGGAGGAAGAAGAAGACCGTGAGGACCGTGAGGACCGTGAGGACCGTGAGTACGGTGAAACAAGTTTTGGGGGAGATGACCCTGATAGAAGTATTAATATAATAAACACAGAAAATCCAAAAAGTAAATTTAATAGGGTTGGTCGTGAAAGAATTGGTAGTTTACCTGATACAAAAAAAGATATAGGAGCAATGAGTAGATCAATGACTAATGATAGAAAAAAATCTTTCAAAAAACTATTCAATGTTACTCTTGAAAAGAAAAATGGACCAAATTCAAGTATATTGTTAGATAACACTGTATTTTTTGGAGAAAATGACACAGTTTCCATTATATTCAAAGGTAAAAAGATCGGTAATGTTGACCAGGACTTTAAACCTGAGTTATTTGTCAGAAAAAATAAGAAATATGTTAATGAATTTAATGATTATATGAAAAAAGCAAAAAAAGAATATGAAAAAACTACAAGGTCGGTAATAGAAAAAAGAATCAGTGACCTTGATGATTATGGTGACCTTGAAAATGAATTTATTAATTCTGTCACTGATGATTCTATTTTAGAAATTCAAAATAAAATTGATAATATAATTAGTGAAAACAACTTAAAAAAGTTTATAGATAATAAACAGGACCCAAGACGAACATTATTTGAAAGAAATGAATTAAGAGAATTTAGAGGTTTGGTATATTTGGAGGATATTGACTCCACGCTTGGCGATGGTTTATCAGAAAATGAAAAAAAAGATGTTATACGTGGAAAAATTGATGGATTTGATAGAGAACGTCAACATTGGAAAGATAAAGCTGATTTAGAAACAGCTGAACCCCAAAAAAGTATATATAAAAGTTTTTCAGAAATTGCAAAACTTCAAGCAGATAAAATGAGACTTGAAAATAATGAAAGACCAATTAGTGAAGAAGGAATACAGATTTTAAATGAAAATGCTGAACAATCTGACCTTGGAAGATTAGAAAGATTTAAAAAATGGGCAAAAGAAAATATTGCAGGTTTATCAGCAGTTGCTATTTCTGTAGCAGGTATAATTACGACAATAGTTATAGGTGCAAGAAAAGCATTAAAACAAGGTGCAAATGCAGTTGGAAAAATAGCAAAAGCAATTGCAAATATAGGTAAAAATTTTGGTGCTGTCATTTCAGCAGTTTTAAACTTAATTTCTCAAATATTAGCATGGGGAGCAAAAGGTATTTCTTTTCTTGCTAAAAATTTATGGATATTAGTTATTGCAATCACTTACTTTTTATATGAAGAATATAAGGATTACCGAAAGAATAAGGACCGAACGAAAGATTAAAAAAAAATTTTTTTATATAATAAAAAATGAATAGAGTATACGAACTATACCCAGGATATAAAAGATCAAAAATGAGTGATATTAAAGGAATCAGAACAAGACATGTTGTAACTTTAAATCCGAATTCAGTAAATCCAGAAGAAGACCTTTATATAGATATCCCAAAATTAAACCCTAATTTGTGTCTTGTACCTGATTCATTAAGATTATTATTTAATTTTAAAAATTCAAATACAAAGTCTTGGTTTTTAAATAATTTATCAAAATTGTTAAAGAAAAGATTAGTTGTTAAATTTGCTGGAGAAATTGTTTACGATAATAGCGGAGAATCTATTTTGGAAATTTACAAAGATCTTTGGAAAACTAAATTCGAAAGAGAAGATATGGTTGAGTATGGTATTGGAAGAGAAAATCTTAGAAAATTAATTTCAAAAGACGATAGTGGAGCAACAAGTGGAAATACTGAAAAAGTTTCTGATAAGTTAATGTTTGACATTTATGGAACAAAACAATGTTTAAAACTGGAAAAAATACTTGCAGATCATGGATTATATTCTCCTTATGGAATGATAAATAATTTTCAATATGTTTTAACTTTCCCAAAAGCTAGTGAAATTATGATTACTCAAAGTGGAGAAAGTGTTGCAGGATACAAATTAGAAAATTTAGAATTGGAATATGAAACTATTGAAAATCAAGATTTAGCAACTGATATTTTAACAAATTACACAACAGGAAGATCATTGTCATATAATTATGTGACTTTGATGAAAACAGTAGAATGGGATAAAAACGCTACTTTACACAATGAAACCATAAATATTCCGCGAAAAAGTATGAAAGCGGTTGTGTTGCTATTTAGAAATAAAACTGTTACAGACAGTGAACAATTTGTTTACCCAAATATAACAGATGTAAAAATTAGTGTTGAAGGAATTCCAAATAGTGTTTATTCCAAAGGATTTCCCAAACGTAGATTTTTTGAAGAAGCAAAAAGAATATTTCGATGTAATTATTTTGACTGTGATGCAGTTATGGATATTGAAAAATTCTACAAAGACTCTTTCGCATTATGTACTGATTTGAGAACATTAGACGACAATTTTGTTTATGGAACTGGAAAAAAATTAGTAAACACACAATCTGGGTTAATGTTGGAAATTAAAAAGACTGCTACTACAGCAAATGTAATGTGTTATGTATTTGTAATAAGTGATGGGTTGTTAAATATTGTAAATAAAGATTTATCTTCAATCCAATTTTAAACATCGAAGATGATAAAAAAACAAAAATAAAAAATGAACGTGAACGATGACCAAAAACCATTTAATATGATAATTGTTGGAATGACTGCTTGTGGAAAAACAAAATATCTTTTGGATTTTATAGAAAATGAATATAAAAATTATTTTGATTATATTTTTTTAATTTGTCCGACATTTGAATGGAATAAAACTTATGAAAATTGGAAATATGATAAAGATGAAGATTTTATTGCTATTCCTTGTGGTCAAGACAACGTTGAAGATTGGTTAAAATTTATAGTTAACTTTTCAAAAGGAAGTAAAAGTTTAATCATATTGGATGATTGTGCAAGTGGAAAAAATGTTAAAAATAGAACAAGTGAGTTGGTTAAATTGGGATTTAGTGCTAGACATTATAATCTTTCTGTTGTTGTAATTACACAACAATTGACATCTATTGCAAAACCATTTAGAGAAAATATTTCAAAAGTGGTTACATTTTATAACCCAAATAAAAAAGATATGACAATAATTCAAGAATATTTAGGAGTGGATGACCGCAAAGAATTGGAAAAAATTTTAGAAACTTTGAAAACAAAAGAATATTCATGTTTGGAAATAAATTAAATTTTTCCATTTAGTTATAAAATAAATGAGTAAAAGAAGTGATCATATAGAAGTTCCGCAAATGGACTCAGGCCCATCAAATACATCCGCAAGTAATCAACGTGATCAGTCGGATGATCAAGAAAGTAAAACGCAAGATGTTAAAAAAGAAGTAATGAAAAAACGAGAAGAATTGATAAGATTGTCTGAAGATGGGGAAATTAGTCAATCAGTTCAAAATTTGAAAAAAGCGAGTGATAAAATTATATTAAAAATTTATTCTGAATATGAAATTAAACAAGCAGAAAAAGCAAACGTATTTTTAACAGATTTACTAATTAGTAAATTTTCAGATTTATTAGGAGGGTTAGAAGCAATTGAAAGTAGTGAAGAATTAGAAAAAGAACTTGTTAAAGATAAATTATTAAAAAGAGATGTAAAAAATGTAGTTGAAAAAGTATCTCCATATCTACCATATCTTGGAATATTATCTGGTGGTATTACCGTTGGAAAACATGTTATTAAAAAACAAACTAAAACAAAAGAATCAACACCTCCGACAGAAGAATCAACATCCTCAACAAATTAATTTTATAATATATTGATTTATTATAAAATTACAAAATTATTCATCTTCATTTTTAGGTTTTGGTTTGTTAACATTATCATTTTTTAAATTAATTAGTGAAGCAATTATTTTATCTTTTTCTGTGTCATTTTTATTTTCATTTTCAAGAGACTTTAATAATTTTAAATGACTATTATTTTCTGAAAAATTAACCTCTTCAATAGAATTACTTCCAAAATTCGCACCAGCTTCAAAATCTTTAAAACCGATATCAACATGCGCGCCAATTCTAAAACCGCTTTTTTTAACTTTTCTAAAATTTATTGGTGGATAACCATGAAGATTTATATCAAGATTTGATTTTGAATTTTTATTTTTAGAATTTTCAATATGATTTTCAATACTTGAATCGTGTGAATTATTTTCACTTTTTGTTTTTGAAATACAATGACCCATTTATTTATATTAAATTTTAATAATAACTAATTTTTCCACAAATTTTACATCGAAATGTTCTAGGTTCTGAAATATAAATATAAAGTTTAAAAACATTATTCCAAAAAAATCTAAACAATTTACTAAATCTTAGGTAAAAATTTAGAATTTTCAAACATTTTTTAATATTGTAAATAAATATCTATTAGTATTTCTTAAAACTATATCATACATTTTTATTTAAAACAAAATTCTTAAAAACGCTTCGCGTGGACCTTCGGTTATGTTAAAAAAGGTAATTCCCCCACCAGTCGTTTAGTGACTTTCCCCGCATTCCATGCATGCCTAATCTCCCTAACAACTGAGCAAACCGAAAATAGTTTTTTTGTTGACATCGAGTGAGGCTAGTTGTTAGGGAGATTGAGCATGTATGGAATGTTTGGAATGTTAAGGTTATTCCCCCAAGACACTTTGAAAAGTTTTGACCCGTTTTTAAAATGTGTTGAAGTTCCCGGTAACGTTAACAAATTCCTGGAAGAGTCTAGAAGTCGCCGGAAGTGATCGAGCGAAGCTGTAGTGAAGCAGCTGAAAATTACGTAAACAAGGAAAAGGGTTTTCCCCGACTATTTTTGTCTATTTTGAAAATGTGGAAATTTAGTCAAATCCCAAAATGCGCTAGAATCCCCATTATATAGACTACTTATTAATCATATGCAGTTAATCTCTTCGGTGTCGGGAGACTATGACATTGTGCCCATGTCTTACGAATAATTCTGTCAAATTTCCTTCTCCGAATTGGCAGCCATGACATCATATGGAAAATCTCAGTATGAGCGTAAAAATGAGCGTGTTCAGGGGCGTGGCGACTGGTCGATGTAGGCGGTCTAATACCCTTCCAATAATTTTAAGTTCTAAATAACCGGTCAAATGCAAAATTATGATTATAAAAAGGACGACTTCAATGCTGATAAAAATACACAGAAAAATCTAGGAAAGATCTTTAAACTGCACATTCTTACCAGGTTTGGAATCCAATACTTCTTATAAAGTACTTAATGCAGACTTTGTTGTCGTACTTTCTTTCTGTTTTGTGTTTTCGGGTATTCGGTAACCAACAAAATTGTAGAGCTCGTTCATTTCTTCGCCGTTTATTATGTTGCTTTTGAAATTCATTTGATCTTCGTCACAAGATTCTTTTAAAAGTCTTTTACTACCAAACGAGACAATCTTCATTATAGCACCCCTGAGACATTTCTAATCATATGTGAGATAATATGGACACGGCGAGGGGATTATACTGTCAAAATTAATTTCCTCAATAAAATCAAGCAATGGACTGAAAAGGATTTTTTGCCAACGAAGTGGATTGAGTATTTTACTAATTAAGACAAAACATTAACCCTTCTACTTAAATAAAACTGAAGTTACAGTGACGCACCCAAGGGAGTGTAGAGCTCAGGGGGCTTAAGCCTCCATTTGTAACCATAAAAACTTATTTCTATCTGGCATTGCGTTCACAAAAAATAAAATGTTTAAAGCAAACGGACTAGAGGGTTCAATACGTATGACACACGACTGTAAAATAATTAGATAATTTCTACTTTATCTAATCAGTATTTTTTGCACAATGATCATCATAAAGCAATTGCCACGCTCAGACGTTTTTCATGATACATGTACCATATATTTGTTGATGTTTTTCTATGCGTTTGGGAAATGGAAACGCAATCCCGTCCGATTGATAGAACTGCGAAACGTTATGTAGTTCTCCCTCTCTTCTTTTTTTAATTTAGTCTGTTTAGATACTCGACGAGACGAGTAATTTCTACTGCGCTGACTCCTTTGACCCATTACTGTGATGCATTTTGCTTGCCGTTTGGTTTTATGTTGGCAGTGAAGTCACTCAATCGTGACACCCTCCGTTACGATTAAATAACCAAACAGAAATTGAATGGGGTAGATGTTCCCGGTTGAGGTAATGTCCATACCTTTGTCTCGTAAAAGTTCTTTCTAAATTCTAAATCCGGGAATTGTAACAACCAAAGTTATTGATTTATACATTTTGTGCAAAGTTATTGACCTAAAAATGAATAAAATACGTTCGTGTGTGCCACCACCAGCGAGTCAAAGCAACAAAAAACAGGAACGAGCGCATCCCCTAATGATACTCCGATAAAGCCACACCTTAACCCCGACGTGTCAAATTTAGCACAAACGATATACAGAGAACTCTCTGTAAGCAAACATCCCTCTAAAGCGGACACCTCTCCAAGAGGGACACAAAATTTGGTCCCTGCAGTATCACGCTTGTTTCTCTGTAGTGAACTCTCTCTAAGGTGGACACCTTTCTAAGGCGGACACGGACAATTTTTTTACAGCGTTTTGGTTCAAAATACCTCTCAAAGCGGACACAGGATGTTTACGAAATTTTACAACGGAGCAGTATTAGCTCTAAATGATCTACGACATAACAGATACAATCTGACTCTCTGGTTTTGATAGAAGACTAGTATTTATTTCACCGCCGAAAGACAACTTATTTGAGCAGTGTTTTACTACAATAAGGAGAGTCATTTCTACTCTTTCTTTTCTTTTCTTCACTGTCTTGATTTTGATTAACGGTAATTCTAATCTTTGCGTTTTCTTTGATTACGCACTTTGTAATCCAGGCCTCGAACTGTGTAATTGCATGGAACTTCAAGCCCATATCCACCCCAATGGTTTAACCTTTCTCCTGTAATTTTGCAAGAAACGCTACTCGATTCAATCTCCAGGAATCGAGTGATATAGGGGCTATAGTTCGGTGGCACGTGGTCGACAACTTTCCCATTACTGATTATGGCAACAGCATTTGGGTCTTTTTCGTTGTTGGTCTTTCGTATGTGCCCGAGAATTTCTCCAAGAGTATGAATCCAGATATCTTTATAAACATAATGCCCACAAACAAAGGAATTAAAGGAGAATAAATTCCGCACTCGGTTCATAGTGTCCTGAGTGCATTGATATTTTGTTAATATTTTGGCTAAACTAATTATTAATAGGGTGTGGCCCTAAAATAACGTGGGAACAAAATACACAAGAGAGCAACATAATTTGTAACAGTGGGGACGTGTGATAAAGTGAAGAAATAAATTCACATTTAAGCAATCTGTATGTGAATTCATCACAACTTTTTTATCTATGAACTCAAGCTAGTACTAATTGGTTTGGTTTAAAAAACTGTTGCGCGTATAAGCTCAAGTCACAAATAAGGCTATGGATGGCGGGTTGTTGTGAAAAATTCAGAGGCATGCCATGGCACTTCACGTCGTAGAGTTTAAGTTCCCCCAATAACAATCGATGCAAAGGGTTTTGTTAAGGTTAATCCATATATTCTGTACGAGTGTAAAGTTCTGGTTTTAGTTTTGACGTTTGGGTGTCAGATTACTCAGCTCCTTCTAAGGCGGACACTTCTCTAAAGCGGACACTAAATTTGGTCCCGAGAGTGTCCGCCTTAGAGAGAGTTCACTGTATTGGGTAAACAAAGTGATAACTCTGTTCTACATGGAGAGAAAAAATCAGAAGGCACTTAAAAAATACAGCCTCCAAAAAAGGGGTAGCACTCTGAGATTGTAGTCAAAACTAGTGCGCATCCTTGAAACAGAAAGTGGAATCTCCGCATGGGTTGAAACGGTCCGAATTTCTAGCAATCTAAGAATGCATTTCACCGTTGTGCAAGGAAGTTATCTCAGTAATCTAGAGAATATACACATTTTGAGTTAATGTTTGTGACGTCGGTTTTCGTGGCAAGATTCACTGTACTCTTAATGTTCTTTCATAGAACTTTAAAGAACTTTACGATGTCATTTGGCCTTTTGTTTACCAAGACGATTGTTGAACATTTCTCATTCGAGTGAATATAACTGCCTAGAGTTCACCTCGAATCCAACACATGTACAGCGTTGAGTTTGTTGCAAAAATTTATTAAATATTATAAAATAAGTCTTACTCGCTCATGTCTTAGATGTATGTCACAGTCGAATTAGTTGTTTAGTAGATTAATTTATGGACTGCTCACTTATTAATTAAAGCATCGTAAAGCGAGAGGTACACCACCTACCTTAGACAACGTGGTGTGCCGATATTGCTGAATCTCAGAAAGGTATATCTACCGCTGATATTACTGCCGGCGCAAATAACAGGAGTGCATGAGCAGATCAATCTCAAAATACAATTTCAGACCGCCACACCGGCACGGGCAGAACATTGTTGACATTCACGTCACTCCATTTCATTTGACTCTTAAGATCTCACGCACCAACGGAAATTGGACGAATAATCGTGTTCTGGAAGGATGAGAAAGAAATGGTTTGGATATCAACTCTCACAATCAAGATCATGCCATTTATTTACGCCATGAACATTTAAAATTAATCATTATAAAAAATACTTCGTTAGCATAAGTTTTATGTATGTGTTCTTTCTCAGTGTTTTATAACTTTCCCTCTAGAAGGCTCGTATTTTCGCCGTAACCTCGGGTTAATTTTATTGCAGATTTATATCTATGTTTAACCACTGAGTAACAATTCTATTTATTACATCCAAGATTATTGTATCTCATTCTGAAATACTTCTAAATACAGGTCAAGGTAATAAGACTAGCTATGGGTTATTGTACCTTTTACTAATAATGGTGTACACGTAATAGCTGAATTGCTGATTACAACTGACTTGGAAGTTAGTCGTTCATTTGAAGCCTAGACTTCGGAGTTCTCTAAGGTCTCCATAAATTACTCAGGGCTGACAGGTCATGTACCTTCTCCAAAAAGGCAATTTTAAAGAAAGTGAAACAAATTGCATTAGTGGCCAGTCGCGTAGCCAGGAATCTGAAAGTGGGGGACTTGTAGGGGAACCAGGCGAAATTTTAGACAAATGCGCCGACAAGATGTTAGCAATGTACACACAAATATTAAGCATAAACCAAATTTAACCAAATTGACTGCATGAGAAACTTGAAACTCGATACAGGAATAAATGTTTTCTACTTTGCTAGCTCTGGCTGATATAATGGTATTAAATTTCGAAAATAATTCGTAAAAGTGCGCACATCACGTGAGCTATGATATATACCAACGTATCTTCTTTCTCCGCCATCACCACTATCACAACCACTTTGACCTGAGGGCTGACTAGATCTATTATTTCTGTCGGTTAAAAAAGCTCAAAACAAAACAGAATTCCTTACGAACATTTTGTATTGGAGGTCTTTCCAGTACTTAAATTTCGCCGTAGCTTATTTAATGATTTTTTAATTTGATAATTCAAACGCAAAAAGAATCCGCGACAGACACGCTTAATGTACTAACAAATGTACTGGATGTACCGACGGACGTATTCAGGACGAAAAGTGGAAGGACAACTGCCCCTTCTTGGCTATGCTAATGTCTGTGGGGCGTTTTTTCCGTTCCAAAACCTCTGTAAGGTAATATATGGAGTATAGGTGTTGTAACACAAATAATGACCATGCTAATATATATTTACTAGGAAATGATACATTATTGCACAGTTGCAATAGTAGTATTTTCCTTTCCTCAAGTAGAAAAGAAAACTGGGTACTAATGTTAAGAAAAACATTTAGCAAATACAAATGTGTGAATTCACTGTTTCCCTGTATAATTATTGAAGTTTTCGTTAGTGATGATGAACCCTGTCATTTTTTCTACTTGATGTGAATCTTAACATCATGAGGAAGCATTTGCTGGGTTAAGAGCCGATTTGTGGACAACAGCGTATTAACAAATTAAGGGACAAGCACCTTATATTGCTGAATAAAATCCTTTGGTATTAGCAACAATAAACTTTTAAACTGTGCCATTAATAGATCAACCACATTTAGCAGTTAACCCATTAAGGAGCAGGCACCATGCTATGTTGAATAAATTAATTTTATATTTGCTACAACATAATTATAAAGGGTACACTTATCCTTAAAAAAGGTAAATCAAAGCTGTTAATGCATTAATTTTATCACTAGTCCTTTTCAGTTTTACTCATACCAAATGTACAAAATTTTAATAGTAAATGGAAGATATTTTGGACAGCTAGGGAGTTAGCAATTCATCACCAAATCTGCCTAAGATATCTTCTCTTAATCAGCAAAATTATGTAGCAACAGTGAGAATAAAATTATTATTGGTCACTTTTAAGAGTGATTGATAGACACACCACATTTTTCAATCCTTTAAACCTAGTCAAGATGTCTCCATAACCAAAAATACATTTTAAACTGTTCCTTAGAAAGGGATATATCATAATGAAACTGATAGTCCTTGTCTTCAAATATGACTGGCTATAACACTTGAAAATTTAGCTTATACAAAAGTTCCAGACCTCTAGTAAATAACATCTAGACAAGTGCAGTTCACAGTGAATTAAAGATTCACTTCAAGGCAGTTGCTATTCTGACTCAATATACTTATAAATGTTCTCCAAACCTCGTATGCATGAAGACAAACATTTGTCTGTATCTTTAAAAATATGACAGCAAACCCTTAAATGAAGATAAAAGGTAGTCTGCATAATTAGAAAGATTTCAAGCTAACATTTCTATGGCAATAAAGTCATGCAACTCTTATGGCTGCCATGTTCGCACAATTTAATTCAATTTCATAAATTTTTGAAAACTGAATATAAATTATACTTTTTTGTAAAGTCTAAATGTCTTAGCCAACACCTTTGTTGTTAAAACATTGATGCAAAGAAGTTAAAATGATGCAAATTTTCTTTGACCCAATCCCTGAGGATTTGCATCAAATTTTTTTTGAGCAAATTTAAAAAAAAATCCTTCAAAGAATAAAAACACTGTTACTAATTAAATACCCTAATCCATAAATAAGAAACATGTCAGCAACCATATACTTTAAATAGTGTAGTTACATGGCGTTGTACATTATTCAACATACCATCACAAGTAATCAAATCACATGCACTATACTTAATTATACCTAGTAGACTGTATTTTTAGCTAAGTCTAGCACAAAATATTACCTAAAAATTAAGACAAGGACGGAGATGTTTTAAAAGAGAGAGGAGGAACGTAATGACACTGGAATGTAACCAAACACAGCAGGCAAATAATGTGCTGGAGGTTTCTGCAGGATATGTTTCCAACAAATCTTCTATAGCAGTATGGCTGTTGTATGGTTTAGGAGACATTTCTGATGTATAAACTATGCCATCACATGTCTACATACCTTACAATAATTTTTGTTAGTTATTAAGCTTTTAAATACAGCAGAATTTCTGACAAAACATAGTGGTAGATATCCTTAGTTAACTAGATTTTGAAATGTCCAAAGTATTTTTCCTTATATCATGCATATTCTATACTGCATTTTTTGATAGAAATTTGAGGGTCTGCCCCAAAACTTTAAAACGGGGAAGCACAATCCTCCTTACCTCCCCACACCACATATCTGCCTCCATAGTAATTGTTGTATGAACTCCACAACTCAGCAATAACAAAGCAAAGTCGGTGCAAAAAGCTTTACTTGAGTAATTACTAAATAATCACTAATATTAATTTGACTTATAACAACTACAGTAGAACTTAATGCCGACTTAAGTGATTAAACTTCTTGTTAATAAAACAGGAAACTACTTCAAAGCTATCAGAATTCACTGTATGATGAGATAGCGACAAGAAGACACGAGATTAACAAAACCACTCCAGACCAATGTGTATTTCTTTTATTTCTTGAATATATGAATTGCAACAGATTTCAAATTTAAAACATCTCCATTTGACTCATCAATACTTTGAAAAATGTGACTACGAAGTACAACATAAAGTTAGCATTAAAATATTGACCAAGGATTTACCACGTGGGAATCGTAGTCGTACGATAAATATTTATGCCCAGCTCAAAATTCGAATGTGAATAGGCATGACAGGATAAAACACGACAAATAACAAAACATGTTAGTTTAAACAAGCTTTACTGACGCTTTTCCTTGCTAACGGGCAAATATTTTCAAAGTGATATACATGATGGATAAGGTAAGGTTATAAATACAATATTTACAAGGTAAATGAAAACATCAGCTCTGTTCCACTTGCCTTATTTTAATTAGTCTTTTCCCTTTCCGCTCTTCCTCTTCTACTTTTCTCACACCTTTTCTCCTCCCTCATTGGCTAATTAATTTTCACACCTTGTAAATATCGTACATATAACCTTACCTTATTCATCATGTATATGACTTTGAAAATGTTGCGCGTTAGTGACGAAACGTCAGTAAAGCTTGTTTAAACAAAATGTTTTGTCATTTGTCGTGTTTTATCCTGTCATGGCTATTCACATTCGAATTTTGAGCTGGGCATTAATATTCATCCTACGACAAGTTAGCATTGCCACAAACATGTTAGGTACACAGAACATAACTGCAGCATAAATACTGTGCAATGCAAAACACATTGGCATCCTCATATACAATGGTTATGCAAACAATTTATTTTCCACTGTCATCTTATTTAATAATTCTGCTCATTCACTTCAAATTCATATACGTTTATCCCTTGCAATAAATTTTTAAGCTGAAGCAGTATTTCTACAACAAAACAAGCAAGTAACTCTATATCTTTCCATGTAGTAATCAAACGAAGCAAAGAAATCATAGCAACGCACATTCAATGACATATGCAGTCAATCTCATGTTAGCATGGACACCGGCCCACTTTTAATTGTCAACACTGTACGTTATTCCAATATGGTCAGCATGACGTCATGTCTAAACTATCCTGTACGAGCGTGCCGTTCTAATTCTTCCACAGGAAACGATTCTTACATACAATTCTACATCTCGGTATCGCGCTTATTGGATAACTTTGAAAGTAGCCGAACAGTCGAAATACATCTGCATTCGAGAGCAAATATCAATACATTTTGCTTTTTTGGATCTAGTTATTCCAAGTTCCACTCGGACCTTTGGCGTATTGTCTCTCAACTTATTATTATTTGGGAATATCGATAGCAGAAACTTAACACTTTACTTTGTCAACTTCATGAACGATAGGCAAAATAAATCAACGGACGTTTTACCAATTTACAGTTTAATATAAGGACAGACGTTAAGTTTGCAAGTTAAAATTTTCCTGAAAATGGCTGAGATTTTAATATGGACATCAGTTTTTGTTGGGAGAACAAAGTTTTTGAAAGCAATTATGATTGTTATCACCAGTTCACATAGTTTTCTGTGAAAGAAAAATTTCGCTTAGAATTTTGTAGAAAAAATTTTGGAGATGTATAATAGCACGATAAACCTAAATTCATGTTATTCAAAACCTTTTTCATTACTTGACTTCGTAAAAGGTAAGGAATGATAGATTTCAATTTAATTAACCCTATTCTGGGCGGGGGTAGGTAAATCTACCTACTCCTGACGATTTTTTTCAATATTTTCTCAAAGCCATCGAACTTGAGGCTGGTGTTCCATGACTTTTAATATTTTTTTATGAGAAAGATTTCCTGTAAGTTTCGATTGGTATCTACAACTTTATTGTGAGATATTGGCCATTGCTCGAAACAACCCCTACCAAATTTCTGTGTCTAAAAAATTGAAATTTGGAAAAAATCTAAATTTCCATAAAAAACAAACTGCTAATGATATCGACTTGAAACTTTGACCAGTTGTTAACCACTCAACTTTGATTTGTTTGACGTCAAAAAATTGCGTCAATGATGTCATGACGTCATTATGACGTTATTTCCTGTTTTCTATCCGATTTTTTCAATACCTGTTCGGTTTTTTCAAATTATCTCACGCTCGCATGATGCACAGTGATTTTTGACATTGGAATAGCTATATGTCCCAAAAAAGTGCCTTGAAAACTTCAAGGTGTTTCCTTGATCAGAACGTGAGATATTCACTTCCGTTTTCGTTGGCCGATATTCAAATTTTTCACTTTTTCAATACCATTTGTTACTGAAACTGTAACTTTATAATTAACGAAGGATAAATGATATTTACTTTGAATTTTCATCAGCTATTTGACATGGCGTCAGTTTTCAGTTGCATCATTGTTGTTTACTTATTGTTGTTCGTTTTGGCGCCTCATAGACACATAAAACAGCCACACATAGCACTGTATACGGTAATATGATGTTGAACTTATCATTCACGATAGCCTAAGTCGCCATGATAAGCAAATGAATGGTATTTGACAAGATTTTTTACATAAGGAAAAACGAGCCATATTTTTCATTTCGGTAACAATGTCTAAGGTTCTGCTATTTGTTGTTAGTGTCTCCATGGCAACAAAATAAGCTTACATCAGCAAATTTGTATAAAACAGTCTTTTCGTTCATCCAAAGCACCTTAGCATCATTGTGGATGAGAATAAGTAGGAATAATAAAGTCAAACGAGAGACAACAAAAGTTGGGTGATTTTTGCAGAATTTTCACACTTACGGCGCTTCAATGAATGAAATCTGCTGACGTAAGCAATAAATGCCAATTTTTTTTAACAGATTAAAAGCTTTTGCCTAGACAACGAGCACGCAAAATATTAATGAAAACCAACAAGCGGTTCAAGAGATAGATGAGGTAGGTAGTTTTACCTACCCACGCCCAGAATAGGGGGTACTCAGACCCCGCCCAGAATAGAATTAAAACTATTTTTGGTTACTTTCGTTTTGTAAAGATGTGCGATAGTTTCGCAAATCGAGTTTACCCTACACTGGACGATACAACTAAGAATAATGAAAAACATGAACTTGAAAGCAACTTATTGCGTAAGTGCAGGACTATTGCCCAAGATCTGATCATGAAAGATCGCTAAACTGAAATAGGTATGCCAGTAAATAAAACTTACTCAAAGGAACTAAAAGGAAACATAAAACTAAAGTACAAAAATAGCAATATTAAGCAATTAGAAATGTAGTACTGTTCTCATTGTGCAACTGTTTATCACTTCACCTCTCCATCGTAACAAAAACCAAAGTTAAAAATTACAAAATACGTGGCAACGGTACCAACTAGTAGCATTTTAAATGTGCTTCAATTGTTTATTTCCACGAAGAGACAAAGTCTATGTAAAAGTCTAGCAACCCTCGCCACTTTGTCAGCATGACGCATCGCACACCACCACATCCTATTTAGTGATAACAGCAGTGGTACCTGATTTTTTTTGTGCCAACACCATTCATTAATGTCCACACTCTAACTATGCTGAAGTCTGCACAAACTGCGTTAAATCACAAAACGTAATGTTTCTAAACGTTTTTCCAGTTCGTGAGTTGCCTAGGGTCTTGTTTCTAATTAAGTTAGTAGTGATACAATGTCATCGATCGCCTTTTAGAATTCATAATTACTCTGGTAAACCAGCCAAAGTAAAACGTAAAATGAACAAGAGCACCTTGGCATATTGCACTAATAAAATATTTCGAAATCAGGGTATATTTTAGAAGTATAGAAACGGTAATTTTTAAACCCTAGTCAAAATATTGATATTCCAAAATGTGATCTGTTAATGCCACTAATTATAGTTGACCCACGAACGTTATTTCTATTTCATCTTTTATGAGAACGAATATTCTGTATTGAAAGACATCACACAAATTACGGAATGCCACTTTATCATTACAGAACTTCAAAATTTTTTTCTTTTACTTTCTGAAACGTTTTTGACAGAACCATGGCGTAAGAAGCGAGGGGACTACGGATGCTTAAGCCTCCTTATGTATTAAAATGCGGGGGCTGAGCTATCCCACAAAATGGGCAAAGGATCACAAAAGTAGTTCATCTTCTCTGGTCCGAAAGCAGCTTACGTGATTTTGAACTGGTAGCCAGTGCAGCTAGACCGCAATAGAGGAGCGCAGATTTCAGCAAGAAAGTTTGAACATGTTGGAAATAAAAAAAAAATAGAAATTAATAAATAAATGTAAAAAAAAAGGAAGGAAAATTTAATGAATGCATGCAATCGAAATTCAGCGCAGCTATCTTAGAGGCTACAGAAGCTGTATCAGTCGGAAATCGAGTTTCATTGCTTATGAACACTGCGTCTCAAAAAATATTGTATATGAGGAAAATAATATACTTTCCATGAAAAGGAGACTCATCAATCGTGAACAAATAACAGCAATTTGAGTAGACAGATGACTTGGACAGCATTCTAAAAGCCTTTAAAAATGTTATTCTTCCACAAGTATATGTTTTTCTATGCTAACTTCAGGCCCACAAAATCAAATTCGTTTCTACGTCACGGGACAGAGCACCATATGATTTACTTTAAAATAGTGCGGTACTGGTCATGTTTTGTAGGAACTTTTCATTATTGAGAAACGGCCAAGGGTTTCGGGTCCATATTTTGTTAAAATTTTAGTCAATGGCGAATAAGGGCTTCAAGTTGTGCAAGATGGGTTAAAATTGATTATCCGTTTTTTTTCAAACCCCTCTCTCTCAGAGTTTTACTGAGATAGTTTTCGCCTTTGCTAGTGCGAAAGAACCTTATAGTCCTGTTCCTCCCTCACAAAACCTACCTTGTTTTTACTGAGAGACCTCTTTTTACTAACGATGGTCTAAGCCTTCTAAAAATTATTTTCTACCCTTATAATCTCTTTATTATAGGAATTTTGGCTCAAATCAAATCAAGTATATTCCGAAGGATCTTTTTGATTCAACACCAAAGCTTACAAAAGTGTAAGTACTTGATGTAGTCGCTACATTCTTTCTAAACACCAATGGTGATTATTATGGATTCGAGTGCATCTGATACGACTTTTTAATTTTTGTTGGTTTCAGTTGGGTAAAATATTTCATTAACCATCATATAAACCTTTCAACGTTACACTCTTAAATTAATCAACACAAAATTGCACTATCTCGAAATGGAAATATCGTTTTCTCAAAATTTTTAGATGATAACACCTTTAGCTACGCTTTCAGCAGCTCGAGGTTATACTTTCCGTTTCCGTCATGTCGAAATACATTTGATATTGCTTAACGAATGTCATTATTACACCATTTGTTAAAGTTTTCCTGTAGGCGAAAAGTTAGCACGAAAAATCTTCAATGTTTTAATATCTGAATACGTACCTTTAGCGTGTTTTGAGTGAAAGGTTATTGGTCCTTTCTCTTAAGTTTCACTTTCGTTTGTACGGATACAGATATTGATGCAATCATGATACAAATTTGTATCCTAATTTCGGATACGTTTCTTTTCTTTCCATTTACGAGGTTTCGAATGCTATTTTCAGTTTTTTGAAGGTAATTGAAATGTAACCACACACGAATCCGTATACGGCAATGACAGGATCTCTACATGATCGGATTCTTAAAATCGTGGCCACATGCCGTATCCACATCAGTGTCCGCATACGTACATATGGAGACACACCTTAAATTTTAAGTCATCGCGATTTTAGCCGTATCCGCACTCGTATCCGTATCCATACAAATGGAAATTTGGAATAAAGCAGATGCTTCAGAAATTCCATCAGATCAACCTTTATCTGCACTACGATGAGACGGATTTAGTCTCGTCCACCAATTAACATAATTCTGGGAGGAAGGTCACATAGGACCTCGAAACTTTATTCTTATTGACGTTTAATGAGAAGCCTTCAGTATATGTTTCTTTACATTCCGAGAAAAACCATTGCAACAATAACAAATTTTTTCAATTCCACTTTGTGAGTTTTCGATAGTTTTCTTTAGATAAAAACAAAGAAGCTCTCCCCAAGTTTTCATTTCCCAAGGTAGCGGTTATTTTTAATCATTGAAACATTAGAGGCGAATATTCTACGAGAAATCTAACATGCTGTGTTTTGACGAGCTTTGCTTCTCCCACCATACTGTTCGTTTTCAGGTCACCTTCTTCTGAACATTTTTTTACGAGAAAAGATTTAGTAGAAAATCTATCGTTCGTATGTGAAAAGTTTCCCCATACGAGCGGTATTACGCGGGACGTAATAGTGCATTGTCAAGTATTGGAACACTTCTTGAACAATTGTTCAGCACTACTAGTACTTCAGTTTACAGTGCAACTTTAATTTTTCTTAACGATTATACACTTGTCAATTTGCAATGACTGCAAACATTAGTTTCTTACTATATCTCGCAATGCCTTTATAAGAAAATTTCTCTACTCTAAACTTCTCTTTTTGTTGGACACACGTTTACTCCTATTTTCGAACAGATAATAACATTCCTTGTTAAGGTTTATGGTTCACTTGGAGCTACTTCCCCTTCGTGGCTTAGTTAAGCTTTACTAACGATGTTACATCGTTTATTACACTCGTGACCATTCATTAACCATTCCTTAATGAATAATTATAGTGCAGACCAAATTATATCAAAGTTTTCGACAAGTACTGTTATAGGCTCTTATCTTTATTATTTTACTAACTTGTTGGCATCGTAATGAATACAACGATCCAGGATAGAATATGGCCGAGCGGCATAATTCAACTCAACAAAGATAGAAATAATACTTTTTAAGATCTATTGCTATTCTTTGCAGCAGAGTATTTCCCTGATTAATTCGCTCTGTAAAGAAGTTAGCCTCCTAGCTATCAGACGGGAAAATTTTAAGAGATGTAATAAGACGATTAACACAAGCGGAGTAATTAGATATCTGATGAGTTTTTATAAAATAAAGAAACTACAATATGCAATTTGATTGGCTAATGGTCGTGCATTATAACTCAACAATGCATTGTTTTGGTTTGCTAGTTTTCCTGCGTCGCCTGTACGTGTTCCGAAATATTGTGAATGAAATTATTATTACAAAATTTGAAAGAGTACCAATTACTAAATGCACAATGTCCACAACCGAGGCTGCCAATAAGAGACAGCAGGTCGACTACGGAGGTGGAAGGTTCGGTGCTGTTTCCAACTCTGAGCTGAACCTTTTGTTAGAAAATAGACACTCAAAGCCTACCAAAAACGCGACAAACTGGGCAGTTAAAACTTTCAAAGGTAGGTAAAATTTTTTGAAACTTTTAAAAGCATACTGTACACTGTGTACTGCAGCAACAAAGCGAATTTACCTAAGTGTTTACGTGTAAAAATGGTCATTTCGACAGTAACCCATGCGAAAGAAACAAAATTATATAAACACGACATTCTTAAATGTTTTGTCAAGAAAAATTAATAGTATTTTAGTCGTACTATAAAAAAGTAAACACAATACTAAGTAGTTTTGTTTTTTTTAACAGTACCTGAAGAAACTGTTTCATACAGTTAGAATGGTGCCAGCAGAAAAACATTGTGACCAAACTCGAGCAAATGACAACCGGGCAACTAGACGAGACCCTCCGTCATTTTTACACTGAAGCGAGAACCAAGAACAAACAAGAATAGAGTAAGTCAGCGCTGATCGGCTTCAGACACCTTATTGAAAGATACCTGAATAATCCACCTTAAAACAGAAGGATTAAAATAGCTTCAAATCCGAGGTTTACACCGTCAAACCAGACGCTCGAGGCAAAAATAAAACAGCTGAAGCAAATTGGGAAAGAGAATGTCCAGCACAAACCGCCGCTGCAGCAAGAAGACCTTGCCAAGCTGAAAACAAGCGTTGTTTTCGACCTGAACCATCCACTATCTCTTTTTTGTTGTGGGTGGTTTTACGCCATACTGTACTGGTGTAGAAGAGGCCGCGAAGGTCATAACAGCTTCACCTTTGAAGTTGCTAGTTCTGGTCGACGTTACGTAAAAATGACTCACGATGAACCGTCCAAAACCATCCTGGTGGGTCAAATGGCGTCTCCAGCAACGAGAAGGAGGCACGAATGTATGCCACCGACCAAGAAGTTGATGGCTATTAAGCATTGGCTTTCTATCTTAAAAAAGTCAACCCTAACTGTCCGGCTCTTTTTCAGTATCCCGTCGGGAAGAGTTGGAAACGATCAAACACAATCTGGTTCGAAAATTGATCACTCGGAGTCAACAAATTGAGTAGAATGATGGCCGATATCAGCGAAGCGGGTGGTCTTTCGAGGAGTTACACCAACCACAGTGTAAGAGCCACAGGTATCACACTTTGGTCGAATGCAGGTATTGCAAATCGCCATATCATGGCAATCTCTGGTCATCGAAATGAGCAAAGTCTTGTCCATTACAACGAAGGTACGTCCTCATCACAGCTTCGCAACTGCAGCGATGTCCTCTCCCGTTCTCTCTTTTCTGGCCATCCACCTTCTGCTGCTCTCAGTACTGCACCTCACGCTCAGTATCGATCAACACGCACACTTCTGCGGCAAAAGTGGCACTAATGTCGACAAATGCACAGTTCCAAAATCTCTCCATGGCTGGCAGCCTGTTCAGTTCTTGCTCAATCAAAAGTGTCCAGATTGTTTTTAAATCGAGGAGGGACTAGCGATTAAACTTGTAAATGATTGGAGACGTTCTCTGACCAAAATTATATTTTATTTCGACGAGCTTTCGGCCACTAGACTGTGGTCTTCGACAGGTACACGAATATAGAAAATTGCAAACTTATATATATTCTAATAGTATGACATCACCGATGAAGAACTTAAGCTATTTACATGAAACAGATTAGATAGTAATTAGCGGCGGCAGTGTTTCTTTGTTAGCTGAGTGTATTGTTTAGGTAATGGCATTGCATTGTTGTCAGCGTCTTTTGTTGTTTCCGTGTGCCATGATTCCAATGTTTTCCTTATTCTGATATTTCCTCTGTCAATAATTTCTCCCTTTTCAAAGTCAATTTTATGTCTATTTTTCCAGGCATGAGAAGCTATGTTTGAACTTTTCGCATAGCTTCTCATGCCTGGAAAAGTGGACATAAAATTGACTTTGAAAAGGGAGAAATTATTGACAGAGGAAATATCAGAATAAGGAAAACATTGGAATCATGGCACACGGAAACAACAAAAGACGCTGACAACAATGCAATGCCATTACCTAAACAATACACTCAGCTAACAAAGAAACACTGCCGCCGCTAATTACTATCTAATCTGTTTCATGTAAATAACTTAAGTTCTTCATCAGTGATGTCATCCTATTAGAATATATATAAGTTTGCAATTTTCTATAATCGTGTACCTGTCGAACACCACAGTTTAGTGGCCGAAAGCTCGTCGAAATAAAATATAATTTTGGTCAGAGAACGTCTCCAATCATTATGCCTCTACATGATCGCGTTTCATCCATATTTGCAAACTAGTAAATGTTACACTGTGTGTCTATTAATCATTCTTGAACTTTCTTACATTTCTGTAGTCTTTTTATCCACACTTTGTTTAAAAATCTTGCCAGACACCAATGTTGTTGACTTCCCTGTTTGCCGCCAGAATCAAGAATCAAGAAAGCCAAGCATGCGCTTGACGTGTTTATCTGACATGTTGTGGAGAATTTCCGTTTTCATTATGTAAATAAAATGTTTACTGCGCTTGTTTGTCTGCTTATTTCATAAAAGAAATAGAAAAACTCTTTGGGTTCTTTTATCGAGTTATAATGCACGAAAGATGTTGAAAGAACACTCAAGAAGCAGTAAATCACTGGGCTATCGCCTCGTGTTTTACACGCTTCTTTAGTGTTTTTTCAATATCTTTCGTGCATTATAACTCGATAAAAGTATCCGACTTATTTTCTATTTCTTAATTAACCCAGCAATGGAGTGCATTGTATACCATGCTAAACACAAGTCCCAAGCAAGTCAAAATTTTCCGATAGCTATAATCACAAAATATTTATAACCATCATAACATCATTCCTGTAGGTACTCACTTTGAAATTGGCTAACGTTTGTTTACGCTTGTTGCCACAACATTCACGCGTCAGATAATTCACTTGCCTGGCTACTTTTAGATTCCTTTTGGCTTTCGCACAATTAATAGAAAAGTAACCATCCGACCAAATTATCGTAAGGTCAATCTTTCCTACATTCTGCTATTTAGAAAACCCAATAATAATTACCCCAAGCAAGCAGTAGGCGTGTCCTAATGCTTGTAATCTGAAAATAGGGCTTAAAAGGCCGGGAATATAATATATCAGTTTTTATCGAAGTTGGCTTAAAAAAACCCTCGTAATCATGAAGTATATGGCGTAGACATGCAATCCATTAGTTACAATACATGCCTCCATATATCTTTGACAAAATCATGTACATCATGAAACATCTAGCCCACTATGAGCAAGCACGCCATCGATTTTAATCAACAGACGAAAGCGATGGGTCGAGTTTAATGGACCAGAACCGATATCTTGTAAAACCAGTCCAGAGGTAAGTGTGGATGTTGGTAAACTTATCACATAATGAAATGTCTGTAATACTCGCACTATGTATACTTCTTTCTGTTTACTAACAAATCCATGTTGAAAATAGAATTTTAGTTCCTACATTGAGTAACTTCGCGTTAGCTCACTTTTGATTTGCGCTTTAACAACAGCGATACATATCTCCTCTGAGCGTCAACATTCTTAGATATTTCCCGTCGGGATTCCACATACGCTTCCAAGGTTCATTAGTGAGAACTGTACTATGGTGGTATCCTGTAGGAATATGCTGGTCGGGCAATAATGTATGTGGTTGAAGAATGTGGTCGATGATCATCGTCTTATTCGAGTTTCGTTTGGGGAAAGACTGTTTCTGGTAATGACTGATGTTTCTCCGACTGTAATTCTGCAGCTAAGGATTTGCATATTTTTCCAGCAACGTTTGTGACCTCATAAGCTTGTATAACCAGGTTTTTAAGTAGGAAACTTATTTGTGCGTACTACAATCAGAAAAAACTTCACGTGGGGTGATTTTCTACAATTGATTCTGCGCGAGGAAATACGAGCTTCTTGTTCATATTTTTGGGGACGATGAAAGTCGTCAGATCTGAATACAAGTAAAGTTAGAATATATAGAGAACAGAGCATAACACAAAAAGTATGAATTAAAATCTTATCATTAGCACTACAACAAATTTTGAAAACAGGAGCTTCGGAGTGTTAACTTCAGTGCTATCAAATGCGAAAAAAACTCATGAAATGTAAATCCCGTATAAATCTAACATCTTGCCACACCTTACATATTGTGATACTGTCTGGCACTTTTGCAAGTCAGCCGATAAGAAGAAAATGGAGAGAATCCAAGAGCGCCAACTCAGGGCAGTCTTTAAATCTAAATCAGAGACCTACAGTGAGCTTCTAAAAAGAGCAAGTTCACCATGTCTATACCAACAACGGTTACAAAATATCGCCATTCTTATGTATAAAGTAGAAAACGGACTTGTGCATACCTATGTTACAGAAATATTTAATACTGCCCCGAGACGACACAATTTAAGGAACGTTGATTTTAACATTCCACGTTTTCGTACAGTACATTTTGGAAAACATTCTGTACGATATTTTGGGCCCCATCTTTGGAATAAATTAGACTATAGTGATACGGAGAAACTGAACATTAACAGTTTCAAAAACTCTGTCAAGAACAAAGACCTAACACTTTTGATAGTCAAATGTAACAAATGTGACATATGCTGCTAGACCGCTATAAAGTCTAAATTTTATATTCTTACATTATGCGCTTTTATATATATAAGACTTTATATTCTTACATGTATCTTATTTATTTATTTATTTATTTATTTATTTATTTATTTATCTATTAAGGTTTCTTTCCTCCTCTTAGTAAATTGTAATTAATTTTAACTTTTTAAACTTAGATATATATTAATGCGTAAATAATGTCCCCAATTAGTTTCTTTAAGCTAAATATCAATGACACTTCAATAAAGTCTTTCATTCTTCATTCATTCATTTTCTATTCACCTCTGTTAAACGAATACTGGTATGCACGTACACACGAATAAATAGCACTTGTGAAGAACATTTATTGCAAGAAACTTTCTGTGTCATACTCATGAGCTACAAAAACTGAAAATGAACTTTTCAATAGATAATTGGTCGAGTTTATGGGGCTATCGATTCATGTAGACAGAGTTTTGTAGTTTCGCCTATTTATGTGTCATTTGGAGGACTACTGTTCAACAAAAATGTCTACGTTTCTCGATCTCTGCAAAGCGTCTCCTTTTATGCACAACGACCAGTTTAAACTACAAGATAACCTTTGATTCTTTTAAACAACCCGAGTCAGAGACGTACCAACGAACATCAATATATGAAAGCAATTCCAGTGTCGCCCAAGCTGTTATATCACTAGACATTCGCTGGTCCAATACGTCCCGCATTTGTACGCTTCCATTTCACAGAATGACTTCTGTTCATTTCGAGTGGGCTAGATCATGGTCTCTCTACCCGTAATATTAAAAAAAAAATTATCTCTTGGCTTCAATGTAGATTTATGGTCACCACCATGGCACATGTCTTTAATCTGCTTGCACTCGTATATGTAACGTTCATTAAAGTTAGAATTTTGAGGCTGATTTTCTTTCTTGACAATCATTCCAAATGGTGTACTTCGCACTTCTTTCCAACAGTATTACCTTCAAATATTCAAAAATAATTTTATTAAAAAATACTTATTACAGGCTTTAAGATTATTGATCTACATTTAAAAACCTCGCTAGAAAATGATCACAAGTTTCCCTGAAGAATAGCGGCAGTTATCTATGAATAAAATATAAAGGGAGAACAAAAATCATACAGTATATCAGTATCATAACGATGGTTTTAAATGACTTTGCAAATGTCGTTTGTTTACTGTGTAGTTATTAATCCTTTAAAGTCAAAAATGACCAGAAACATTTTTGGCCAATGATCAACCACTAGTTGTCCCTTTGATGTTTCTGAAATTTCGGAGGGTTATGCTCACCATTTTCAAGAATATTTTAACCGGTCTTACCCAAAAACGTACATGTTGGTAGATATGAATTTGAGAGCACTTAACATAATTCTTGTTCGATACTGCATGTCGCCGATTTCTCTTCTCAAAATACCTTCTCCAAATGGAATAAAGACCGTAATATATTGTACTAATTACTTTTCTCTATTCGTGTTTTCACAATCGTTATTTGCTTATTTGAGTAAGGTCATTAATATAAACCTGCTTTGTGTAAAAACGACTTCTAAATTTAAAATGGAGTTAAAAAAAATTTTGGAACTTTATTTCATGTTTATATTGTTAATTTATTTAGACTGATATTGATAAACAGGGGTTTTTTGCTAAAGTTCCTTGCTGTACTTAAAACAAGGTAATGAAGAGGTTTCAGCCACCAGTCTATAGCCTTAGTGTCGGTAAAGATAAAAGAAAAAACTATATAATTATACACGAGGTGATCGTGTCCTCTAAAAACAGTTTATAAATCCATGTGACGATTTGTGAATTTACGTGTACGAATGAATAAATTATAATTGTGCTGTTCCATTTTTTTCCTTTAAATGGAAGAGGTTTTCCATTGTTTCCCCCTACTTTTTAGCACCGCTTTCCAATATTTGAATGATTTTTCCGTTCGATCACTCCCTTATTCAGTAACTAGACTAATTTCAAAACCTAGCTATTACTAGTTTTGCTCATATATATTTTATATTTTTTATTTATACTTATCTCGAAGAATCGCGTTCTTTCCAAGAAAAATGTAGTTGAAATGTGTTTGCTTTTTGAGGTAGTGCCTGATTTTTGCAAATGCTTTTTCCCTCTCTTCTACTATGCTGATTAGACATTCGATGAGTTACTATCCAGAAGTAATATTGTGATTTATCTTGTGATGGGAATAGAAATTTCAATAGCGGTCGGTGTTGATCGGTTTCTGTAAACGTCACTAGTAATTGTTCCATCAACTATTGAAACGGAAGAGTAAAGGAATGATATTTGTTGGTTTGTTTATGTCGAACGGTGAATGAGATGTTTGGGTAAATGGAGTTAAGAGTTTGGTTGAATGTGATGAGTGCATTTCTCTTCGTAAAGGAAAAACTGCCGTCAACATAGTACTTCCATTACTTTGGGAGGATAATTGGTTTTTCGATGACCTGCCCTTTAGGAGCTTTTACCATGTAAAGATCGTGCAGCGCCCCATTAAGAAATACAGCTATCTGCTATGCGCGTTGGTTGTTCCAGCATTTGATCCCAGTTACGTTAGTAAGCGATCTACTAACAAACACGTGATATGTCGCGTGGTTAGACATACACATAATAAAACGTCAGCCTGATTGTTTAGGACTGCGAAATTGTCGTAGAACTGTTTGCGTGTAACACATCTCTTTAATTTTATACTTGAACCACACAAAACTTGGCTAGAAATGGTACTTACTGGGCTACGCATACCACAAACTTGTATCTCCTTGTATGTAGTATCGTTTTTGAGTTCTTTCTAGCAACTATTTCGTATACATTGACAGTGCCTCCAAGCAAATGCACGATTGTACGAAAGAAAGCTCATTATGTGCCATTGTAGATTATCCTTACACAGAATAAACTGCAACATAAGACATCCAAAAAGAAATAATCTCACCAAAGTACTTCAACAGCTACGTCAACGGAAATGTTTTTCATCATAAACAGGAATAATGTCACTGCATTTAACCGTACTCTCAACTGTATTGACCTCAAAATTTCATTCACCTTCTAAGATGAAAGCAACCGATAAATGTCCTTCGGTCATACTGCTCGTTGGACAGGTAATAGAATTATCACTATCGACATAATCAACGCACATGCGCTGTTATCTGAATTTACATCACGACATAAACATCCAACGTCAGCACCGAGCGGACACTTGTACATCGATCGCTTTATTTACCCAGCAGAGTGGAGGGAATAAACGAATGAACTAAAACAACTCATTAAAACCTTACCATCTAACGGTTATACAGAGAAATTGATTTCCAACTTCTTCAAATAACAATCAAGATATGAGACACCAAACCCCCAAAATTGGTCGAAATATTTTTCAAACTGGAAGAGGAAAAATGTATGTAAGGGAAATGCAGTTCTTCCTTATATTAAGAGACTTTGTCTTTGGCATGTCATAAAACAAGAAATCATGGTGAATAATAAACGGACGAGATAAATTCACGCCACGTGTGGAACTAACGTAGAGCTTAAACTGATTGGTCAATTGATTAAGGCAACAAAATTATCTAGCGCACGAGATCGCTAGGTTTTCTTTACTTCCAGAATTTGTTACGATAACTTCGAGTAAAATTTTCGTCCTTCTTTAGTTCAACGAAATTCAACAAAATATTATTACAATATGACTGACACGATTGTGGGAAATGGGAGTTATGAGAATTTAAAAAATTTCCTAATCAAACTAGTCGTGACTACATTTTTCCACACTTTCACCATGGCTTAAATAATACAATATATTATTATGCAAGCTGTAGCCGCAGAAAGGAAAAACAAGAAATATTTTAAATAAAACCGGGAATTTTAAAATCAGTTGTTTAAGAACGGATGCATTCAACATATAATGGTAACGCAAGTCTATAGCAGTCTTTTACCTAAATGCAATTGCTAGCCTAGTGATGTAGAAAGGGATGCGTGTACGAACTCCTGTTGAGCCTCGAATCGCCAGTTGAGGCTCGAAATCAAATTCGCTTCCTACGGTGATTACTGTTAGAGAAAGAAATGCTTCGTGTAAACTCACTGGATCTGTGTTTCTGTTATAGAGGAGAGTGAATAAAGGAAAGTGTAAAGAAGAAAAAGAAAAGACGAAATTGATAGAGGGAGAACTAGTTAAAATCATCGGAAATATAATAAACAAAGATCGAAATACCGTGAAAAGATCTAAAGAAAAACTATACTCAAATAAATTTGACAACCCAAAGAAAATCACCCTACCTAGTATCACATCATCAACCAATAACACGGTAGATGTTGAGAACGACACATACAACATAAATGTCATAGTACAAACAGTCAGCTACAAGGAACGACGCATTCCTATTAAGGACAAGTTAAAACTTCGTTCCGAAAATCGCCTTCTACTTCTTGAGGCAAAGAAAATACAATGCTTCACACACTGCTTCATCGCCTAAATTTTTCTAGATTTGCTGCGTTGAGGTTTGGTTTTCCTTAGCTAAGGCACAATAGTTGGCACGTCGTTCAGACTCTTCCTTACATTGTCTTCAAAATCAGAACTACATTACCTTGTCTTAGCATGTATACTGTAGCGTCGACGAGAATGAAAAGAAATTCTCATTAGTTTCTTATCGTGTATTGGTGCGTGATACAATTTCAATCCTGACCCTATCCTTTAACAGTTTTTAAATTGTGGAACTGTGCAGTTTGCTAGCATGTTGCGTTTATGATTAGAAAGTATTGCCTTTACTAATGCGCTTGATGTTTTCCCTACCTATACTTGACTAAAGAATCAGGTTAAGCGTTTTGTCACCCGCACTGTGAGATGATACTTTCCCGTTAAGACGCTACAACAAGAATTTCCATCGACTGAGTTAACACAACCCCTCGAATAGCAAACAGTTCTCATACAGAAAAATCATCGGAAACAATGCAATTAAAGCTATATTCGAGAATCGTACAGGAGTTTTCAAACTAGAAAAAAAATATGGCAAATATTAAACTTCACGTAAAAATTATCACAATCATGGGAAATGGGGCTAACAAATGGAGCTAGCGACAACTCAAAACCTCTTCCATGACTTTAGGCTGTCCTTTTTAAGTAGTAAAAATCGTATCGACGAATTATAAAATTCTTACCAGTTAACATGCAAAATCACATCTACTTAAAAGTTATTTTCAAAATATAATATCTGCTCGTATGTTGATACAACTTATTTTCACTCACTCTGAACCCGATGAAGGCAGTTCACTGACAGTTGCAACCTCGATGTAATACGACTTTGATAAGCGGACGTTTTTGCTTAATTTCATTCACAATGTTTAAAGCTGACAGTGATTCTTATATAACTTCTTAATGTTTAGTTTCTTTGGAAACACTTACTTTCAAAGGTAATTCTTAAATTTCTTTTTTCGTTCTGTGGATGAACCTCTTGAGTGGATTGTAAGGTCTTTTCAAAACATTCTAGTACTTATGTAATAAGTGATTTATGACAACACGTTATGTATGTTCCTATAATTTTAACACCTGGAATAACAGGGTCCAAATTCACATCTCTATGTTCTGGGTTTCTTACTGCAGCTGTCCATTACAACGAAGTATCTTTAAATCTTTGAAACTTTGAATTTTTTGAACTTGCCAGCACTCCATGTATTTGAAATATAACTAATCTCAAGCTTTCCGCTCAGGTATTCTAGATGGGAGGATCATCCATAGGTATAAGGTTATAGCATATTGTATTTGGCCGTCGAAAAACCTTACGGAGATGGGTAATATGAACTTCCTAGTTTTTATTTATTAGTACGTTGATACCATGGTGAGTGGTAATTAAGATAGAGTAAAAGAAATGAGAAAATTCCACACTGAAAGGAAGAATACACAGTTACCAAAGTTTACGTACTTTTAGACCAATCTATTGACCAATTTGCATTCACATGTAATTATATTTAAGTCGAACCTGCTGGAATAAGATGTTATGTTGCAAAATATGTTGCAACGTGTCGTAAGTTATTACGCTGGAAGATGTCACCTTTTGAGATGTTACGTTATGCTGTAAGATACTAATTTCCATGACCTTAAATCAAATGAGCTTAATTCCTTTACGCGTTTCTCGGAGGCGCGTAAGATGTCGGGCATTTGCAAAAATAAAGCGACCTGCTGTTAATAACAGTATGATAATAGAAGAGCTATCTACATAGAAATGACGCCATGTACGTCGAAACACAGTACGTAACGAAATTTAATTGTAGGTTTTTATGACACATTTTTGACATTTGGCTACCACTCGTCATGTTACGAAGAAACACGTTACGTTCTGTTACAATAAGGTTATCGTGTAGGACGTTATACTGAAACGTATTTAGATTACAAAGTAGAAGACATTAATTTGCAAGACGTCATGTTAAGCGACGCAGTAATAGATGCAGTTCCACTGAGATATTAAGTGGTAAGGTATCCATTACCCAATCCCACAAAATATTTCTTTCAATCTCTGACTCTATACAATACAACAAGGTATGTTTTAACGGTTTGCTGCAAGCCATGTGACATCTTTCACATTCTACATTGATATTTTCAAAATCCTTAATTCGTTTACCCCCCATGGTATACGAACCGTATAAAATGCGTAAAACATCAGTTATTTCTCCCATATAATCCGGATACTTCCTTGCCAAGCGGCAGCAAAAAATTGTTTCTAATTTCTCATGAACCATTTCGTAAATTTTCAGCTGGGGGTTACTCATAACCTGTTTCTCTCCATTCATTTTCATGAACCTCGTTTATCGCTAACTTCACTATGCTCTTCCACCTTGATTTACTGGGAAATACTTCTTTATCATAATATTCCTCAACAAAATGCCGAATATTATAGCGTCTTAAAACTGTCATTATATCAGGAATAAATCCTGCCATTTTTTTTGTCAAAGTTCCATTTCCATCGTATAAATCTTCTTTTCAATATTCTTTCATGCGCCCTACCATCCGATGACCTAATTATTCTACCCAATAAATACTACTTTCGTTTGTCAATCTCTGCCTTAATGTTCCATATTCCAAGCAGTCTCCTGCATGCTTTTCCTGATGTTCCTGGTAAAAATCCTCTAATTATTCTGATAATTTGGTTTTGTACTTTTTCCAGTTGTTCTGTTAACATTCCATTTAATCTCCATAACTCACAACCATATAATAACTTTTTCATACCGATTGTTTTCCAAAGTTTCAGTGATATAAGAGATTAATTCCTAAATGACGACCCCCCGCTCTTACGATACCATACACCATACGAATAGATGGAGTCACTAAGAAAGTGAGCTAATTATAATTCTCTGCGGTACATTACTCACCAATTACTGCAACGTGCTTTTGTTCTCCAGGTTATGCAATATTTCAGATAACTCTACTCATATTTTTTCATGCCTTCGAAATTCTCCACATGCTTTCGTTAAGTTCATAACTTTTTGTTTTACCAAAGTCTAATAAATTTTCCATCAAATTTTCTAAGCAATACCAATGCAAGTGGAGAATACCTTATTTAGTGAGGCAAAAAACAAACAATCATCTTTTCAGGACAAAGGGGTCATGGAACTTACAAGTCATGGAACTTACAAGTCATGATATCAAGGATATTTACGTTATATGTGGGATGTATAGTTTCATGAGGTGCACTTCCATGCTACACGTCAAGAGATGCTGTTGATTAATTGAAATTATATACAAGCATTCTCAATAAATCGCAGAGCTGTGTACGTGACGTGACATCACGGACTATCTGATTAACATATCGACCAAATCTAAACATCTAATAAACAAAGAGTTTAACTGCAGAGCGATAAACGCCATTCTTCACCACTTTAGTTCTTACAAATCACACCAAATTAACAGAACTGTATTTCATTAGCTCCAATGGGGACAAAAAGACTCCACAGATCGTTATTCGACTAGATATTTTCTTATATTAACAGTAGTTTTTCCACTCAGAAGTAGACTTGAATCGATTGTTTCGTGGGCAATAATGCAAATTCATCGCACTTAAAAAAACTTCACAATCAGCTCTCCTTTCGCTTTTTTCTCAATTATTACGTTTGTGATGTCTTTGAAGGCGATGTTGCCTGTATGATTAATGAAACACTAGAAATCGGACAAATGACGACAAGTTCGCTGTTAAAGCATCTTGCTCGTTCCGTCTGTCCATCCATAAACATCTCGGTCTCAAGTTTCCAAGGGCGCATGCACAACACGTTGGGGGAGAATTTAGGGCCAAGTATCACCTATACGTCGGGAATAAAAAGACAAGCTTAAAGTATACTGTAATATTATATAAATAGGCCTGAGAACGAGGATGAATCATATTTTATGGCAAGGTTTTTATACGTCAAAGAGTTTCTTATTTGCGTATCTTCGAAAACTGGATGTCTCATGAACGAAATGAGACAAGTGTGGTCAACGACATTTTCCGTAATTTAACAGTTCTGTTAAAGAAGGACAAGTAAATTTTCCTCTCAGTTCCAAAAGTTAATATGAGTAAATAAGTTTTAGGTCTATCCTTTTTTTATTTTCTATTTTTGAGTGAAGTTTGAGTGTGTACTTGAAATAGTTAAATGTATAAAGTGGTTATCGAATCGTATGAACCAGCCAATTTTAAAATGATAAATGATTCTTTGGTAACTCTTTAATGGGTAATCGAATATAAAAGTATAATTCCAATTGCAACGTAGTGGCCTCGTAATAAGAGATGGCGAAACACCGGATTTCATGACAGTGCAAAGACTTGGAATTTTCACACCAATATATCGTCAATACAACATATAAAGAAAGCCAAACATCTTATGAAAAAAGGATCTTCGTCTTTATTAACTAGTTTTGATATTGCTAAGGTCGATGGTAAAACCGATAGAGCAAAAGTGAAAGTAAATGTGCAGCCTATTGAGGAACAAAGCAAGAGACGTTGGTAACTCTTAATAAATCAAGAACTAGCGGCGAAAGAAGCAAAAGATTTTAAAGAAGCGTATTACTACGGCACGGAGTTTGACAAGCAATAGGCTATTACGGTAACGATCGTCTCCGGTAACATGTCGTTATCATGCAGTTAAGAATTGCAGAGGTGAACTATTTCATATCATTTGTGGACAACTAGTGAAACATTTTTGCCGCAGAATAAAACAAAATGAACATTTCCAATCTAATCTGCAAAAAGCAACAGTTGTTCTGAAAATTTTGCACACCCTCTAGTCCCATACCACCCAGATTGCTCTTCTTCAGTTCTCAAGTGTACAGTGCATTCTGAGATTAATTTTCTTGGTGTTGCAATAGCAGACCTGATGGTTTGTCAGACTGTATTTTGCTTATGGACTATTGTTATTTGGTATTCCATTACTTACTATTGTTTGTTAGTCCATTCATACTGAAAATTCATTAAATAATGAGCTGTGTCTATGTTTGCATCAAGCCATAACTGCATTTTATGAAAAATCACTTTGAGACCAACTCGATAAAATGGCGACAAAAACACAAAGCGAAGGAAATGTTCAGGTAATCTTTGCACGATTCTAATGCAGAGATTGTAACCAAATTTTATGCAGTGTAAAATTGAGCTGCACATTTACGCCTCTCTTGGAAACGTGAGAAAAATTAAGGAAAAAGGTCGGTCATACTGGATACACAGACCTGGCTGCTCGCATGCTTCTTTGACAGCCACTGCTCATGGTAAGCGAGAGCTCTTAAAATTCCTAATATAAATATTCTTAAAAATATTAAAATTCTGTAAAACATAAATTGAAGGAAAACATAATTAGAATTCATAGGTGATAATAGCATGACTATTGACGTGACTTAGTTGTTGATTTTTAACGTCTTTTTATTAAGCTATTACGGAGTTGTATCAAGGATAAAAGCAATGTTAAAAGTGGTATTTTAACACTTTCAAATCAATGTACTTCATTTTAAATTAAAAACTGAAAACAGTGTAATAAATAACATAACTTCTGAGGCAAGATTAACAAGTAAAAGTGTTGTCATTTTAGCAGATTTTTTATTTAAAAATTACTGTTTTTCTTGTATGGAAATTCAACCATATATTGATATGGGAAATGTGCTAAAGCACAGTATCAAGTGGATCACCGCATCAATCGCACAAATTCAATACTTATTACAAGGAATGCAGCTCTATAGGCCATTATAGTGCCAAGTTGCAAACAACACTGACAAGATGTGTTTAAGTACCAAAATTCAAAAAGGACAAGCTACCATTTAACACAGTGTTATCTCTCGTGCTTGTACAGCAATCCCTTACCGATTTTCCGATGTAAAACCTTGTACCCATGTAAAAACGAAATGGAGTACAATTCATTCTAGGTAAAGCCAATGATTTTCTTAGAACTGTCAAATTTTCTTCCGTGTGAGAAGAATAGATCAGTAATGCACAAAACGACGAAAAGATACCAATTCACCGTGTTAGGGTGTTGTTTTTAGAAAGCCAGTATAACATTACCCCGAATTGAAGAGAATCGTCAATTTCGGAGGAGTCCATGCCATGCAAGGCGCACAAAGAAAGCGCTTGCTGATACGTTTACACCGAAGATCGCTGGAGAGATACGACAGTCTCGTAGTTGCTATCTGTATTGATGGTCCTGCATGGTGCCAATATTGGACGCCCAACTGGTTCCTGGGCGAAGGCGAAACCAGTTCGAACATGGTTAGTTACGATCCATTGTCTCAACCAACGTTTGGAACTGATCATTGGTAATAGTTTGCTGTGTAATTCATATTTGAAATGCTCGGATGAAATGATAAATATTCATCACTTATCGCGAAATAGTATTAAGAAAAGGGCGCACGAAATCCGATTAGCCCAGAGGCTGTCATACACATGCGTGTCATTTGTTAACAGCAAATAAAACAAGGTCTGGGCACGTCACCATCATAGCATGCGACTGATGATTTGTGAAATACCCTACATTACTGCTGTTTCCTTGAAAATATGGCTAAGGCCGATAACGGAACCTGATTTAAATTCCAGTTGAAAGGCTATCTCATCAAGTGAGTGAGGTATAGCCATCTCAGCACCCTGGAACTTTACGCCATAGTCTTCCATCTTACTTTTTACCTACTTTTTATTATTTTAACTTCTTTTACTCGAGTCTTGTTTGAACCTAACAATGAAGGGTCAGTGTATTTTCTTAACATATGTAATTGATGGTCTGGTGTTTGATGGTCGTGGTTCAGTAAATAATGCAACACTAACTGCTACAACAAAAAATATCTTTGTGACAACATAGTTCATACAAACGGCAAAACTGATGTAAAACAAAAGACGCAGGTTTATATTTAGATCAGACGAGCAAGAAATTGTATCCAAGTAAAATTGGATGCAACACAATGTTACCCTCAAGGACAAAACCCGGTAATGGAGACCTCATCTCTCTTCTCGATCTTATTCTTTCCAGCAGCTCTATCGGTTATAATGAGTACATTTACAAACAGATTAACAGTTGTACCATGGAAAACCATGTAAGTCCTGTGGTTGGGAACATACATGTACAGCATGCAGGGTACAAATTCAATGTCAAGCTATCGACACCACGATCATCCACTGTAGCTTTGGAATCGCTATGTTGACGATTGTTACAGCATCATAAAGAAGAACGCCGTTTATAGCTCCCACGAAACTCCCAATTCCATTAACTCTCAGATATCCTTCATTATCAAACACGAAAGCAATGGCCAATTAGTCTTGCTTGACACTTGGGCAACTGGACAAAATTGCAATTTTAAGGTCAACGTTTACAGGTAGCCAACACTCATGGAAAGATACTTGTTTTATCAATTACACCATGACAAATTACATAAGATAGGCACTGCCAACACGATAGTTCACCGACGTTTTTCCCTAACAACGAAAGCCGAAGATAGAAAAAAAATTGAGCACGAAACAAACGCACTACAATGAAATGCTTATTCTAAAAAATCATATCTAGTATAGTAACTAGTAAATGTGAGGAGCTGGTAAAGATGTTTTTTTTCAAATAGTATAGGAAAATTACACTTGCGACGATCCTTTGCCACTCTAACAATCCATAAGTCAAATGTATAGCCTAACCTCTAACATGAATCTTACGAAGTTTCGACATCAAAGTAACCAATAAATCGCTACGAAACCTTCAAACAGGAATTCCGATTACCCAGATGTAGAGTTCTTGATGAAAAAGAAAGCAAAGTAATTTATCGAACTAATACTCTGCGCACACTATTCATGGACTAATGTTGGAGAAATTGGAAGATGATGTAAAACAAGGAAGAAGGAACATATGCTGAAGGATAAAACCTCCGCAAAAATTCAAAAAGCGCCAACCATGCATGGACTCACACACATACCATTGACTTTAAACATTGATATGTTAACAACAAAGGACACAATCGCATAACAAAAGACATCGCCATGATTTCTGGAGCAAAAAAGAACTTGAAGCCACTTCTTCAAGTATGTTTGCTTCTCTCACGCAAACAATGTCACCGCTGTTAACAAAAACATCGTCGTAATGTATGCAAGATTTTTGCTATTGTAGCTATATTTCATCACTATTACATCTATTAAGTCACCTACGCATACGGTGTATTTCTATCTCAACTTTTTATGTTTCTCATTATTTATCGCCCGTTAAAGGCAACAGCTCTTGTAACCGAAAGGTCAAATGAAAAACATTCGGTCTGAGAACACTTAACAAATATCCTTAATGCCGTATGTATTTACTTGACAGTGCTTCCTGTACATTATTTAATGACATTATTGTAGTAGCAGCAGTTACCATATATACACCTTTTGCTGTTCATTACCAAAAAATATACTAACATTAACGCCCACCTCAAACTCATTAACACAAAAATACATTCATTTTGTTCAATGGGCTTTCATTAGCGTAGATACACAACCGTTTGCATCGAAGGGTATTGCATTGCGCCAACAGACTACCATTAACACCATTCTACTTCACATTAGGGAAAAAAAATTTAAATTATGTAAGAGAAATGTCTTGCCTAATTGAAATTTAATTATCAATAATGTATAGTAGAATGGTGTTAATGGTTGTCTGTTGGCGCTATGGAATGTCCGTTGATGCAAATTATTGCGTATCAACCCTAACGAATGTCGATTGAATAAAATGAATGTACTTTTGCGTTAATGAGTTTGAAGTGGGCGTTAATGACAGTATATTTTCTGGCAATGAACAGCAAAAGGTGTAGCCGTAGAAGTAGTACGAACAACAAACGTAGTGGTAGTGGTGGTAGTGGTGCTGGTGGTGGCGCTGGTAGTGGCGGTAGTGGTGAAGCTAGTGGTGGAGCTAGTGGTGGTGGAGCTAATGGTGGCAGTAGTCGAGGCGGTGGCGGCAGTTGAAGAGGCGGCGGCAGTAATGTCGGCGGCAGGAGTGGGGGCAGCGGTAGTGGTGATAGGGGTAGTGGTCGTTGGGGTAGTGGTGGTAGTGGTGGCAGCGGCAGTGGTGGCAGCGGTTTGGGTGGCAGCGGTTTGGGTGGCAGCGGTTTGGGTGGCAGCGGTTTGGGTGTCAGCGGTTTGGGTGGCAGCGGTTTGGGTGGCAGCGGTTTGGGTGGTTGCGGAAGTGGTGGCAGCGGTAGTGGTGGCAGCGATGATGGTGACAGCGGTAGTAGTGGCAGCGGTAGTGGTGGTAGTTGTAGTGTTTCAGCGGTAGTGGTGGTTAGGGTAGTTGTAGTAGGGGTAGTGGTAGTGGTAGCAGTAGTAGTACTAGTACTAATATTAATAATCCTCTCCACGGGCTACTACCTTGAAGTGGTGGAGAGGCTTGTGTACCTCAACCAGCCCAAGAGCTATGCTGGTGGGAGTATTTACTCATGGTAGGGCCACCCATGGCAGACAGGTCGAAGGTTAGAGGCCGGACTAAATGTAACCCAGGGTAGGTGGGACTCTTAAGTCTTGGTTAGCAATCCACTCAGGAGAAAGGAACTCCGAAAAACAATCCTGCTTTCTGGTGATGCTAAACATTCTCAATTATGATGAATATGGAAGCTACATGTAATAATACAAGCGATAACGACGTACATGGGACTGGAGCTACTACCGAAAGTGTCTCGCCCGGCATTGAAGTTCGGGGATCGCAGCCCACTCCAGATTGCTATCAAGTGACTGCGAGATTGAAATGGAATAAGGAAGTCAACAAGATTGTAATTAAATGTTTCTACATGAGCAACCCAATAAAAAGCGGATATCGGAAGAGGATGTTTGGAATGTGGAAAGAGATGGGGGTTTTTGATGTATCTGAGCAGAGATTGGCTCACCAAGCAAGAGCGATCAAATTAAATGAGAGGTTATCTGAAGTGGAACTGGAAGAGATCAGGAGAGATGTGAGTCAAGACGGAGTGACTGTTGCAAACTCCGAACAAGTGGAGAATCAAGAGGGTTTTGATGCTGAAGTGAAAAAACGATCTGATACTGAGAATAACAATGACTGAATGCATGAAACATCTAGTGAACAAATGAGCACTGAGAAAGTAATCGCCGATATGGAAAAAGGAGGATGTAGGATTGAGGAGATCTAACTGGCAAGAAAAATACTTAAGAGCGTGAAGAAAGGGGAAGATCCTCCTCCTAACTTAAGAAATGTTGAAAGGAAAAAGTTGAAAGAAAAAGTGAAAGAAGTAAACAAGGTGCTCGCCTTCATGGAAACCAAAGATATTACACAGAACAACAGGTTATTACTTGCTGCGGGACAGCTGGTTGCAAAAAGACTTGGTGTTCAAAAACAACAGAGGAAGGAAAAGGTAGTACTTTGGTGGAAGAGAAGGTTAAATGGCCAGTTTGCGCAACTAAGAAAAGATATAAGCTGTCTAGAGAGGATAAAATCTGATGAGTTGAATAACGCACTCATTCACGAGAGTTTAGGCGAAAGATATAATCTGAAGAAGAAAGAATTGAAGGTGGTCCTAGAGGAATTAAAGAAAAGGGTATTGGCAGAGAGTAAGAAGATCAGGCGGTATGAAAGCAGGATAGAGCAATATAGGCAAAATAGGATGTTTCAGTCAAATATAAAATGCTTTTTTGAGAAAGTGGACAATATGGAGATTGAGAACACCATGATCTCCGATGAGGAAGAAAGTAGGATATTTTAGACCAGCATCTGAGATAACCCAGTAAATCATAACAGTAATGCTGATTGGCTGAAAGATGTGGAAAGCAAGCTCGCTGGCGTGAAAAAATAAAACGACTTGGTGATAAGTCCAGCAATGGTTACCAAACAAATGAAAAATATGGCTAATTGGAAAGCACCTGGACCATATGGCTTGCAAAGATACTGGCTGAAGAGTTTTACACGATGTATAGAGAGGATAGCTTTACAAATGCACGAATAACTGGTCACAAATAAAGTACCTGAATGGTTTACAAGAGGCAGAACAACGTTGATCCTGAAAGAGAAGGAAAAAGGAAATGCTGCACCAAATTTTCGACCAATAACATGCTTGCCTCTAATGTGGAAAGTATTCACTGGTGTAATGGAGAAAGAGCTGTACAAACACCTAGAAGAAAACAACCTGTTGTCTGATGAACAGAAGGGATGTAGAAGAAAATCCAGCAGTACAGCAGATCAGCTCTTAATAAAATAGAGATAAAAGATTGAACGAAGCAACAAATTGGGCTTGCCATATCCTGGGTTGATTATAACATGGCTTATGAGACAATCCCACATTCTTAGATCCTTAAATGTTTGAAAATGTTTGGAGCGGCAGGAAATATAATTGCATTGTAGGAGAAAAAGTAGAACAACTGGGAAACAGAGTTAACTGCAAGAGGAAGGTCCTTAGGGACTGTAAACATAAAGAGAGGTATCTTTCAGGGAGACAGCCTGTCTCCATTGCTGTTCATTGTGGCCCTAATCCCACTATCTATGGTGTTGCACCAAGTGAAAGCTGGCTATGATCTGGGAAAAAGAAAGGGCTCTTTAAAACACCTACTATTTTTTGGATGATTTGAAATTATTTGGAAAGAACGAGAAACAAGTTGAAACCCTGGTAAAGACTGTTCGAATTTTCAGCAACGACATTGGAATGGAATTTGGGATTAGTAAATGTGCTGTGGTGATAATGAAAGGGGGAAATTGTGTACATGTGAAGGCATTGTTTTGCCAGATAAGCAGGTCATCAGAAGGCTTGAAGATGATGATGGGTATAAATATTTAGGGATTTTAGAAGCAGATGACATGAAGCACAGTTACATGAAAGAACCTTTATCCGAAGAGCATTTAAGAAGGATATGGAAGATACAGTTTCGTTAATAAGGTATGGGGCAGTTATTATCTGCTGGAGTAAGGAAGAAGTAGGAAATTTTTAAAGGAAAAACAAGAATGCAGTTAAGTGTTTACAGATCACTCCATCCACAAGCAGATGTAGACAGACTTTATGGAAAGAGATGACAAGGAGGAGAGAGGCTTGATAAGTGTCGAGGACTGAGTTAATATTGAAGTTGGCAGTTTATATAGGTATGTGGAACCTAGTCAGGAAAATTTGCTTATAGCTGTTAAAAATGTAATTATCTTGGATCAAGGATAGGAGAAGGAAAGAATAAGACAGGAAGGATTAAACAGCTACAGAAGAAAGGCATTGCACAGACAGTTTGTAAGGGGTACTGAAAACATTAGAGATTCAGAGTCCTGGAATTGGTTGAAAAGAGCAACAATGAAGAAAGAGGTGGAAGGTCTTATAACTGCCGCACAAGATCCGACCTTTCGTACAAACTACATCAACAATAAGATAGATAAACTAGACGTGTCACCAACATGCCAAGTGTGTGGTGAAAGGAAGGAAACTGGTAGCCATATAACGGCAGAATGCAAGAAATTAGGCCAAAACCAGTACAAGAACTGGAGACATGACAAGGTTGCTCAAGTGATCCATTGGAATTTAGGCAAAAAATTTGATCCTCTATGCCAAGAAACATGCTATTTACATTCTGCAGAATCAGTGTTGGAAAATGACCAAGCGAAGGTGTTGTGGGACTTCAAAATTCAGACAGATCTCCAATTAGATCATAACAGACCTGATATTGTTGTATTGGGAAAGAAAGAAAGAGTGTGTTACATTATCGATGTAGCATGTCCTTTCAATATACAAGTGTTAGAAAAGGAGCAGGAAAAAATTGACCACTATCAAGATCTGAAGATTGAAGTTCAATAGATCTGGAGCTGCAGGAGGGTAACTATTACATGTATTCCAATTATAATTGGAGCACTTGGGACTGTCAGCAAGAATTTGAAGGCGTGGTATGACGAAATAGCACTATATGGGAACACTTCTTTACTTCAAAAGGTTTGCCTGTTGGGCACAGCAAAGATTTTGCACAGAGTAATGGATACCTAAGGGTATGGGATGTAGCTTGATGTTCTGGGAAACAACAATACCACGGATAATATTTGGTGTAAAATATGAAAATAACAATACTAATGATATTAATGATAATAATAAATGTCCATAAGCAACACCAGCCAGTGGCTCTCATGGCCCGAACTTAACTGATTGGATGTGCTAACATGTACATGTTTTGTCTCGTTGCAATAAATGGGCTACATCAAATATCCTGTCCAGTACCACAGATTTTCTTGCCAGTTGTTTGACCTTAAAAGGTTGAGGATATTCCTTTTGGGCTGGAACTCAGTGCATCTCTGATCATGGATGGGAGTAGTAGGAGAGCATCACGGCTAGGTGTTGGGAGGGACGTTTGTGGTTGATATCTTCACACTAGGATACTAGGGTGGATTGATCAAACATAGGCTTCTCTCATCCAGAGAACACTTTAGCTTGAGGGCTACCCGACGTGGAGGTATTCCTAATAGGGCCTCACCTGCAAGGTCATGCGTTGTTTTTTTTTTAGTTACACCATATCACGCACATTTAGGTGTGATGTATGTGCCTGGTGTACCCTTCTAAGACTGGTTGTCACGATGGGCATATTGGGCTTCATATATTTGTACCCCAGCATCACTTTGATGGCGTGTTGCTCCTCTCACTCAATAATAATAATAATAATAATATGATGGGCACCCGTACCAGACTAAGATCCCTTCCACTGTCTTTCACTGGGTGGTATAAGAGTGGTAATAATAAAAATACAGTAATGATAATGATAATGGTAATGATAAAGATAGAAATAATGCTAACAATAATAATAAAAATAAAATTTGTGCAGGATGCTTTAAGGAGAAATTGAGATCTCCAGTGTGTCTCAACAAAGTATGGAAGTATAGAACTTCGTCTGAAGATGATTGTGTAATAAAATCAAGCATATTAAGTAATTTTACAACCAATACATACATTAAATCTTTCAATACTTTAAGTCAAACATAACCCTTGAACCATCAAATGTCCTCTTCTCAATAAAATGAGCTAGCATTAACAACTATAAGATTCTGAAGGTTCAGCTCTTTGAATGAAAAGGGTTAAAATAATCATGACAAGGTTTAACTTCTTGACCTTGAGACATTTACTTGTACCTCAATTGAATGTAGTTATCTACTGTTAGTTACCGTAGAACATAATAGTGAACAGCCAGATCAGGAGGAAAGGCATTAAGCCACAATGTACATAGTACATCACTAAAAGAATACTGAATATCATTCTGAAGTTCTCCTGAAGACAACCCAAGATAATAAGACCAGCAAAAATCACAGTAAGTTTTCAAGATTAATTCGGACTGAATACACATGTAATAGGTACTGCGTTGATTCACGCTCACTTCAAAGTTATTTGTTCATCCAAAGCCTGGAAGTTGGCAATTCTCTAAGGTGCCCACAAATCAACATGGGTAGAGAGGTGATGTATCTTCTTGTAAACAGACATGGTTCATGAAAATAATACAAATTGCATCTATGCAGTATCTTCTGTAAAAAGAGAGGTTTTGGAGAAAGTGGCATGAGCTGTATATTTCGGGATTTTTTTTCCCCTTAACTCATTAAGGGGCAAGGGTATCCTTTAGCATTTAGCTAAGGCCAGATCATTTTACTTGCCATAGGGTTGAGACTATGGCATTAAAGGGTTAAGAAGTCTTTCTACAGTAATACATAAACAATATACTAGGATTAGTACCACAAATAATCAACATGCTATAAGGAATTACTTTATACAATTTATTAGGAAATGGTATATTACTGTACAGTTGCAAGTACACCCATTCCACAACTTAAAAAGAAAACTGGATACTAATGTTAGGTGAAGCAACTACCCACAGAACTGTGTGATTTCACTGGTTCCCTGTACATAATTATTGAATGTTTTCATCAGTGATAATTAACCCAGAGATTTTCTGCACTTAATGTGAAAATGATTATCATGAGGGGTATTGGTTGTATTAGGTGCTTCTGCTTGGACAACAGTATGTCAACTGATTAACAAGCATAAACTAAATCTGCTGAACAAAATCAGCAGGTGTCATCCAGAATAGAATTATCATGTGCAATCTTGGACATTAATCCGTCGTAGTCTGAGTGACATCTCCCTTTCACTAATAAAATTATCTCATGTTAGCCAGAGTAAAATCAAAATGCTGAAAAAAATCATCTGCAATGAGCAAGAATAGAATTCTAAGGTCTTGTCCTTTAATGAGTTAATCATACTTCTTGAGCCATTAATTCCAGTACAAGTGCCTTTCTGTTTTATTCCGACTAAAACCAAGTAATTGTAATTGTAAAGGGGAGACATGTTGGCCAGCTTGGGGGTAAGCCATATATCATAAAACCTACTGTAACTTTAATACCTCTCCTTTATAATGAAAATTGTCAGGCAATACCGAGAATAAATCAATTGTCGACTGGTTTGAAGATTAATGGATTATGAGATACCGTAACTATTAATCCCTTAATTTCTGCCTGATGTCTTCCCTAACTTGGAAATACTGTACATTTTGAACTCTGGTTGAGAAAGTAATTAATCTTAACAAGACTTACAGTGTATACTGATGCAAAATATTCATGTCTGGCTGTAACGCTTGAAAGCATGTCACCCATATAAGTTGAAGACCTTTATACTGCTTTTAGAAAAGCTCAGATCTCTATGAATCTTAAGATTCAATTCAAGATGGTTGCCATTCTGCCTTATTCTTAACTCCAGTTAACTCAACTACAACCACGTTAACTTCACAGTTGATAACTGCAGCACAACTAATGAACAACTACTAAGAAGGCTCGAATATTGAATGATGAAAAATTCTCATGGCTTTAGGGAAATTAAAGCTGCCCAAGTGGAAACTTCAGGTCAATTTTCATCATTAACTTAAATTCCCAATCTGTCTTTTTAATGTAACACTTTAGAACAATTCATTTAGAACAAAAATTTCTATGTGGAAAGAAAGTGACGATTTAGCAAGAGCAAACCTTAAGTATATACCTGCACCTGATGTCCAGCGAGAAATCTCCATTTGTGACTCAGTGTTTTCCGAAGAAAAGTTGTCTTCCATTTAGTCGCTCACATAATTCGTTACATATTGATCATATGCAGTCAATCACTTCGGTGTCGGAAGACTATGACAGGTTGCCCATGTCTTACGAAAAATTCTGTCAAAATTCCTTCTCCGATTTGGCAGCCATGACGTCATATGGAAAATCTCAGTATGAGCGTAAAAATGAGCGTGTTCAGGGGCGTGGCGACTGGTCGATGTAGGCGGTCTAATACCCTTCCAATAATTTTAAGTTCTAAATAGGTGGTCAAATGCAAAATTATGATTATGAAAAGGATGACTTCAATGCTAATAAAAATACTCAGAAAAATCTAAGAAAGTTCTTTAAACTGCACATTCTTACCAGGTTTGGAATCCAATATTTAATAGCAGACTTTGTTGTCGTACTTTCTTTCTGTTTTTTAATTTTTGGTATTTGGTAACGAACAAAATTGCACAGCTCGTTCATTTCATCGCAGTTTATTATGTTGCTTTTGAAATTGATTTGATCTTCGTCACAAGATTCTTTCAAAAGTCTTGAGCTACCAAACGAAAGAACCTTCATTATAGCACCCCTCAGACATTTCTAACCATATTTGAGATAATGTGGACACGGCGAGGGGATTATAGTGTAAAAAATTAATTTCCTCAATAAAATCAAGCAATGGACTAAAAGGATTTATTGCCAACGAAGCGGGTTGAGTATTTTACTAATTAAGACAAATATTAACCCTTCTACTTAAATGAAACTTACGTTACAGTGACGCACCCAAGGGAGTGGAAAGCTCAGGGGGCTTAAGCCCCCATTGGCAACCATATAAACTTATTTCTATCTGGCATTGCGTTCACGAAAAAAAAAATGTTTAAAGCAAACGGACTAGAGGGTTCAATACGTATTACACACGACTGTAAAATAATCAGATAATATCTACATTACCTAATCAGTATTTTGTGCACAATGACCATCATAAAGCAGTTGCCACGACCAGAACTTTTTCATGTTAAATGTATCAGATATTTGTTGATGTTTTTTTACGCGTTTGGGAAATGGAAACGCAATCCCGTCTGATTGGGAGAACTGCTAAAGGTTTTCTGGTTCTCCCTCTTTTTTTTTTTTTATTTAGTCTCCTTAGATACTTGACGAGACAAGTAATTTCTGCTGCGCTGACTCCTTTGCCCCATTACTATGGTGCATTTTGCTTGCCGATTGGTTTTATGTTCGGCAGTGAAGTCACTCAATCGTGACACCCTCCCTTGCGAGTAAAGAACTAAACGGAAGTTGAATGAGGTAGTTGTGCCCGGTTGAGGTAATGTCCGTACCTTTGTCTCGTAAAAGTTCTTTCTAAATTCTAAATCTGAGACTTGTAACAACCAAAATTATTGATTTATATATTTTGTGTAAAGTGATTGACCTAAAAATGAATAAAATACGTTCGTGTGTGCGATTACCAGCGAGTCAAAACAACAAAAAACATGAACGAGTGGATTAACTAATGATACTCCAATAAAGCCACACCTTAACCTCGACGTGTCAAATTTCGCACTCAGATTATCAGATGTGCGTCATCACATAAATGGACTAGTTTCACTCCACGCGGTGTGAAGTTAAGCTTCGTTGTGATTAGTTGATTAGCGTTTTAGGAGAAAACTAAAGCACAACACTGTATCAGGGATAAGCAGTGTAATCGAAGAAAAGTTATGGTAAAGAGTTGCGATTTTCTTTTTTGAACAAATCACCGTAAGCCTGGTTTTGGTATTTGTATTTGTAGTTTGCCGTTTGATAAACCGCGATCATTGAAGGAATGGCTTTGTTGAATTCGTTGCGAAACCATACTGCTCATCAAGCACACCCGTGTGGGTAGTGCGCATTTCAGTGGGAATCCAAAGAGGACAGATCCTAATAATATCCCTTGCATCTTTGCATGGTCTAGACCGAGTACTGCAAGACCTAAAAAAGGACGACCAGCATTATTTTTTTCGATCCATTAACAACGATACTACCGAGAAAGTTGGGAATTGCTCCAGTACCAACAATGGTGCAACAAGGAGTTTCGAAGTGCAGGGGTAGGAGGGAAGGATCAAGGGCCCCTCCGACGAATTAGATCATTTCGTGTTAAGTAGATCTACGTGGCTTTGGAGAATGAGGGGAAATAGCAGTCAACAACAGGGCACATATAAGACCTACCACAAAAAGAGCAGGGGTGGCAACCTTTTAACCCTTCTCCCTCTAGTTGCGCACTTGACCAACCTACTTTCAGAAGACTGCGCGGCGGAAGATATAAATTCGCTACCTGCTTATCATTTGCATTTGCTTGCGGACACAGCTCTCAAGGAATCTTCATCAGGAATTCAAAGACATCATGAACATGCGCTTGATAACAGCGTTAACTCAAATTAGTCGAGCCTTTTCGGATTCCCACTGAAATGTGCACTACAAACAAGGGTGTATTTGTTGACCAATATGCTTTCGCAACAAAATCGACCAAGCCATTTCTTCAACAATCGTGGCTTACTAAGAAGCAAACTATAAAAATGAATATACACGAACGAGGTTTATTGTGATTTGTGCAAAAAGCAATAGCAGAATTATTTATAACTTTTCGTCGATTACATTTCTTTTTCCTGATACACTGTTGTGGTTTAGTTTTATCCTAAAACGCAAATCAACCAATGACAGTGAAGCTTATCTTCAAATCACGAAGGGTAAAACTAGCCCATTTCCACGTCATCTTGTTGGAATGTGATTCGCTCCTTCGAATCTCCAATCTTCACTGAAGTTGAATTCATTCAGTTGATTCGCCTTGAGCTTCACTTGAAATTTTTTGATATGAAAATCCAAAGTTTTGTTGAAGGTGAGATCGCGCGTAAGGTACAATATTTTTGTTCAACGGGATGCAATTCAGTACACTACTGAATATTCAGTTGCAAGTGATTTGCAGACATAATCAAAGTATCATCGTACGTCTTCTAGCTATCTCCAGTGCCAAAACCGGAAACATCAAGCCCTGTTTCTGAAATTGCAGGCGGTCCAGGATTCAGTTTTTCCTCTGTAAAAAGATGAGAGCTCAGTAGGAAAGCTTATACGTGTTGCATGTCTGATTTTAATATTTAATATATTTTTATATGTATTATCATTCAATTTATTGCTTTTTCGTGATCTACACAATAGAGTGACATGGTCCTGAATATCTGACCCCGTGAACAACCTCCCGAAGACAATGTAGAACTCTCTTCGGGTAATTCGAGTAGAAGTGGTCTTTCTGACTTCACTGTCACTGAATCGACATCATCTGCATCAAGTTAGTTCAGTAAATTTCTCTAAAAAGTCTTTATTTTTTAACAAAGAAATATGTTAAGAAAAATAAAACAAAAACTCGGTGCTACTATTTTTTATTCTTGCCATAGTTCATCCAAATGACATCGGTCTAGATGTTGACAATCTTCCTGAAGACCAAGACACTCTCGTTCGCCTCCTAACAAATCTATGGACTCTTCCTACAAGCTTCATTTTTCCATTTGTCACTGAGGGGAATCAGAATCGCAGATTCCAGTGTTTCTTCCTGCAGAAATATCCTTGGCTTTGCTACAGTCGTGTTCCGAGAAAAGAAGGAGACTTTTGCAATATATGCGTGCTATCTACTAGAAAATGCAGGGAATGTGAGTGTCAGAACTTAGGTGTGCTGGTACGAAATCATTGAATCGCTTCAAAAAAGAAATAAAATGTCCTAGAGAGCAACCACATGCGAGGTTACCACGCTTTGTGGGCTGCTAAGACTGATTCAGTTATCATATTTCAAGCACAAGGTGTGGCTACTATTGACGAACAACTGGAGCGTCAGAACGTGGTCGAGACTGAAACGACGAAAACAAGATGAAGTTGAATGCAGTGGCCTGCTGTTAATTGTGAAGACAGTCATACTCTGCGGTTGTCAAAAAATTGTATTATGGGGACATTGCGATACTGGTCACGTGAATCTCGATGTAGACTACGAACGTCAAGAGGGAAACATGAAGAGCCTTCTGCATTTCAAAGTTCGTGGTGGTGACGATGGTTTAGTTACCTACATTCGAATGATTCCAGCTAATGCTTTACAGACAAGCCTGAAAATCAAAATGAGCTTATCAATACCTGCGTAGAATACATAATTCCTGACATTGTGTCTAAAGCTTGTAACTCTGGAACATACACGGTAATTGCCGACGACACGACAGAGGTATCTAGCAAGTAACACCTGGCTATCTGCATGCGATGTGTGGACATGGGTGAAGGTGGTATGGATGTCCCTTTGGTTCGAGAAGATTTCCTGGCAGAGGTGAATCCGGGAAAAGACTACAGGCAGTCTCTTGGCAGAAGTGAATGTCAATAGGCTGAGTAATATTAAGGTCGAGTTGTCGACACTACGTGGTCAAGCTTATGACGGTGGTTCAAACAAGAGTGAACACATCACTGGTGCACAGACAGAAATCAAGAAGCTTCAGCCCATTGCACATTATGTATATTGCCTGTCACACCGCCTTAACCTAGCGTTGATGAATGCCTGCAGAGTTCATCAAGTACGGAACTTCATGATAGGTGTGCAAAATATCTGCAAAATATTTCGCCGATCTGCTCTATGAGCATCGAACATTTCATCGCCGAGGATTGCAGTGATGCAACTATTATTATTATTATTATTATTATTATTTACTATATTTTTACACGGTACAATTTCACTTGTTATAAAAGGGAAAAAGAAAAAAGAGTGATCTTCCAACTGGCCGTGCTTATTTACAAGAATTAACAAACTATTCTTAACTGCTATTTACAATAATAAAACTAAATTCATCGATAAACAAATTACAATAAAAACAAATATAAATCATATTGAAATACAGTTATATATATACGCGTGCATCGGTGCATGTAGATAAATGTGTGCATATATATTTTATTATTTCATGTTACGTCTTAGCAATGATCTGAAAATGGTAAGGCTTTCTGATTTTTTAAGGCTATTGTGTAATTTATTCCAATTTTCTGCGCCTCTATAGCTAAATGAGCATTTCGTATAATTTGTTCTTGGCTTTGGCAAAGCCAAATTGACATCTGACTGCCTAGTATTATGATTATGTATATCACAGGTATTTGTAAACATATCTCCGAAGTAGTCGGGGACCAATTTCTTATTTATTTTGTACATAAGAATGGAAAGTTGTTGATTTCTTCTTTGCTCAAGATTTGGAATATTTAGTCTACCTAGAATGTCAGTTGATCTTGTTGAATAACTCTCTCTAGTAATTATACGAAATGCTCTATTTTGGAGTTTCTGTAGTTTATTTGATAATGTACTACTGAGACAACCCCATATTTGTGCAAAATAATCGAAATACGGTTGGATTAATGAATTGTATATAACTAGTAAGGTAGAGAAATCAACCATATCTCGTAACTGTCGAAGAATACCAAGACCTGAAGTGACTTTACTTATAATGTAATCAATGAGCGCATTCCAGCTCAACGACTCATCTATATTCAGACCCAAGGATTTTGTCTTTTCTACCTTTTTAATATTGAAATTTCTTAAATATATAGTTAGGTTAAATGTTAATTGTCTCAATCGTTTCTTAGAACCAATGAACATATATTCCGTTTTGCTTTTATTAAGAGTTAATTTGTTTGCAGACAACCAATTTGCAACATTATTTAAATCATCGCTCAATGTTTCAACAATTTCATTTATATCATGGCTTGCTGTTGCAATTTGAGTATCGTCAGCAAACAAATGCATTCCTGACTTTTCTAAGCAATTTGGTAAATCATTGATGTATATAAGAAATAACAATGGTCCTAAACCTGGACCTTGTGGTATACCTGTTTTCATTAATAGCGGGCTAGATTGGTTGTCATTCACATAACAATACTGGGTCCTGTTTGACAGATAAGACTTTAGCCAGGAATACGCAGACCCCTTAATTCCATAATATCCAATTTTATCTAACAAAATATCATGATCAACAGTATCAAATGCTTTTTTGAGGTCCAAAAATACGACCCCATTAATTTTGCCGATATCAATACTTTGATACCATTTATTAGTAATGTCTAACAACGCAGTAACAGTTGAATGAAAACGTCGAAACCCATGTTGGGAATTTGTTAGTAAGTTATAGTTGTTTAAATATTCATAGATCTGGTTGTAGATTAGCTTTTCAAAAATTCTTGCAACAACCGATATTATATAAATTGGCCTGTAATTTGTCATTTCATCCTTGGCCTCCGATTTATAAATAGGCATGACTCTGGAAATTTTCCAATCATTTGGGAAAACTCCTGTTGAAATAGCCTGATTAAATATTAATGTGAGAAATGGCAAAATACATGGTGCCGCTATTTTTAAAATTGTTGCAGATATAGCGTCTATTCCCGATACTTTATTGGTATTTAAATTTTGAAGAAGTAATTGAACGTTGTTAGGTGCAATTTCATAAAAATAGGGAAATTCATGTTTTTGAAGATTAATTTCATTCAAAAAACTCATAGGGGAAACATTAGATTGAGGAATTTCACTAGCTAACTTTTCGTCCAATTCAACAAAGTACTTATTAAACGCATTTGAAATAGATGTTTCATCAAGTATCTCTCCATTTTCATCTTTTATTTCATTAATTTTGTTCCTACTTGAAGATTTATTCAAAATTTCATTGATCGTTTTCCAGGTCTGCTTTATATTACCTAAATGGCTACGTAATCTTTTTTAATAATAATAACGTTTAGAATTTTTTATGTGTCTGTTGTAACGATTTTTGCCTTCTTGTACTTTCCAGTACTTTCCAGTACTTCTTCAACGAACCGTTTTAATGCTTCAAATTCGCCTTGCCATTTAAATTTACCTTTATAAGTTATGATAAGAGAATTTCTAGTTCCTTTATGACTTATTTCATGAATCATCTTGATAATCAATCGCTGCACACGTGCATACAGTGAAGTGATTCACCCTAAACCAATGTGCTAAACTTGTTGGGTAGAACGAGATAACGAAGTAATCTTTTTCGATATCTATCCAGCAATCATTTCCGTACTTTAGAACATCCATGACAAATCAGTTGATGCCAAAACGTCCTCCAATGCCAATTTGCTACTGCTGGCAGTCAGCAGATTTGATATATTCATCTGCAGGAACATGCGTCCTATGTTTGGGATAACGTTGCCACTGTCCGTGATGTTACAGAGCATCAACTTAAGTCTCCCTGAAGCCTGCGGCATAATTAGATCCACAATAGAAACCAACCTTGGAATACGAGATTAATATAAGGCCTAGGTCTATCACGATGCAGTCAATGTTGCCATCAACATCAACGTTGAGGTCACCGTTCCGCGAACTGTTGGATAACAGATTCATCGATCAAATGTACCAATGTTAGAGCAGGAGGAGCACTGCAGGGTAAATATGTTTCTCCCGTTCATTGACTCGATGATTACAGATTTCAAAGACTGGTTTCGCGAGTCCCACCCAGCACTGTCCCTTCAAGCCGCCCTCCTTTCTAAGATCGAAACGATGAACGTCGAGGATATCTTAAGTGAGGCTCGCCCATATGAGGAAGATAAATTTTCCCAAACTGCGTTGTAAGGTGAACTGAACGGATAGTGAACAAAGTGGTTGAATACTTTCAGAGATGACCCTCCCAAAAACGTTTTGGTAGTTCTTCGATGCAGCAAATCGGCAACCCCCAAACTGTTGTGTAGGATGCCCAACACTGCTTGTTCTGCTGAGAGAGCGTTCTCAGCGATGCGACGGGTCAACGATGATTTTCGCTCAAAAATGGAAGAAGACGGACTCGAATGTCTTGTAGTGATTCACATTCATACAACGATTCGTCTGAACCCCAAAATGATTATCGACCACTACCTCAGGAGAATACGACGACGCTTGCTGACCAGCTAACAAAACTGTTGTGCAAAAAAATTCCCCTCGTTTTTGTGATTTTCCTTATTGTAATAAACTTTTAAAAACAACAATTACAGTATGATTATATGGTTTGTGTATACTAAGATATATCAAGAGTTGAAAGTTGTCATTCATGAAATCACAAAAAATAAGATCTTCCGACTAGTAGAATGTCTAAAAATTGCAAACTATTTCTTTATTATAACTTAAAAAACCATTGGAATAAACTATTTTTTCTTTGCATCTCAAACTAAAGAACAGTTTATGTTTTTGTATTATAAGTAATAGCATGGCATTCAGGTCGATTAGTAATTAAATGTACCCGAAAGCCTTGAGACGTTTAGTAAAAGTCCCGAGGTGCTGCGCGCCTCCGGACTTTTACTAAACCTCTCAAGGCTTGAGGGACATTTAATCACTTATGCACCTGAATGCCATGCTATTTCTTTGTAATATCATAGCTGCCGAGAAAATAAAACGGTCTAAATCAGTTTAAATCATATAAGGTTATGCATATACATGAGGTACGATTAGTAACTAATCGTCCCGTGGTACGATAAGAAACTAATCGTACCTAATGTTTTAATAATGAGGTAAATTAGTCATTAATTGCACCTCATGAAACAAAGAATGTAGAGCTAGCTATGATATCATTATAATAATGCCGGAATAGGCCTTCTTAAGACTTTTAAATGTTAAAAATCTGGGGAGCATGCCTCCAGTACCTCCTAGTATAGCTTTACTTGACATTTTACCTCCCACTTAAAAAGATCCTGGGTGTGCCGAGTTACAACAAGCATTTGAACCTACATCACAGAATTGAATTCCCACCGTTTTTGTTGTTGTAGCCTGCATGGTTTGTAATCTCGAACTGATGACATTAAGAAGTAGGGCGTGGGAAAAGAAAGATAATTGAATCAACAAGCCAAGAGGCACAAATTCGGTGACTAGACCACATTAATTGCTTAATGAAAAAAGACCAATAATGTTTTGATTATGAATTCACCAGCCTGTATACGAAATCCAACGGTTTTCACATTAGTACACATCAAAACAGACGAGATTAAATAACCTAATTATTCTGATCAGGCACTCATATGAACGTATTTTTATAGTTCTTATAATTAGTCTGCTTATTTCCGAAAATTTGCTGACTCGCCTGACGAGAATCTTTTCATGACCATTTAGTAGCTAAAATAAACTAAGCTTGTATTTCAGTTTCACCATATTTTAAGCGATATTTTTAAGCCATATTTTTAAGTTTCACCATATTTTTAAGTCGAATATCGAACCTGGGTTCGATCCTCGTCTGGGGCTAAGAAATCATTTTCTGAGTATCGAGTTTGAACATCGTTCATCTGCCTTAATATATCCAAGCTCTCATGTTTCTCAAACATTAAACCGCAGAAATCATTTTACCGTACTTCCTCGATTATCCGAATAACTGGTACATTACAATTCGGAAAACCGTTCGAAGTTGAGAAAGAGTATGGAGTGAGAGAGTGGGGAAAAATGGCGGACGGTCATGGAAATAATGGCTCTGCAAAAGGTGGAGGAAATAGCCACGTATTAGCGGAATCAATGTCAAATTTACTAATAAATGATTCTGGAGTTAACATCCTGGATTTTTGCACTGAGGATATTTCAAAATACGTAGAAGACCTAAATTCTGAGATTGCAAAGACATCTAGTGATGCAGTGATTCAGAAATTGGCCGAAGACACTTCCCAAAAATTGAACCACATACGTGATAGACTGCATTCGTACTGCTTGTCACAGTGGCCAGAATGCCCAAAAGAAAATCTAAGTCGAAGAATTCCACACACAGGAGGACGAACAGTGGTTGAGAAGCTTGCAACGGACATTACCATCTTGGCGAAATTTTGGAGCTCAGGAGAGCGATCCCATGAAATGGTAGACATCTTTCAGAAGCCAAGAACTGCAGAAAACAACCTGACTTACGTCTCAGATTTAGCATCGAATGAAGGCAGTCAAGGCTCAAGAAGGGAATTGACTAAAAATGTCTCTTTGATTTTAGATGAAAACGACTTGAAATTATGCGAGGCAAAGGAGAATTATTTAGAGTCCATGGCTGATATGAATAATAAAATTGACGACTTGAAAGCACGTCTCCCCGAAAAGGATTTGAAGACTGAGCATTTGGAAGAGTAGCTGGCTGTTGTCAAAAGGAGGTACAAAACGGATTATCAGCTTCTATGGGGGAAATATGAAGATTGCAAACTAGAAATTGAATTGCTAAAGGAAAATCAAATGAAAGCAGAGCAGAAATATGTTAATTTAGGAAAAGATGTTGACCGGCAAAGTAATAATAGTTTAAAAAATAACAAAGAGTTAATAGTAATCAAAGATAATTGATATCCCAGAGCGCAACAAACAAACATTAGATCGGGAGAGTGCACATCGTATGCTAATGCTGTAAAGTCAACGGTCAATACTCATGAACAATTGAATTCAGTTTGCGAATCAAATTCAGATTTTTAGGCTGACAATCAACACGTCCGAAGCCAAACCACAAAGCAATCGAGAAGGAGGGCTCCGAAAGACAACATAATGACCGATAAGCTGCAAGCCCCGAGCAAGGTTAGTGCTGAAAATTCATTATTTCACAACGATACAAGTGAATTCTTGCAATGGCTTGGCCGTTTGCCTTTGATTGAGTCACCTAAGCGAACTAATTCAAAAAAACTCCTACTTAATCCGACTCCTACACAAAATTTTCGGAGACGCCTACGATATTTTCCTTGCCACCCTCGGTCAAAACAATCGAAACATTGGCTCTCACTCTTGGAAAAAGACCGGTTTTCGGATTGGCAAAGTTACCTAAAGATTGGTCATCAAATGACAACGAATTAAAGTGTCGCATCCTGTTATAATTTCAAGCCGCTTGGATGGTAAGCTGAAAACAAATAATTTCACTGTTACGGCTAATTCTTACCACCTCAATATGCGTAATCACTTAAATTTGATATCGGTAAAGATTTATAAATCTGCCCAATCTAACCTTACCGGATTAAAAGAAGTCACAAAATTTGCGCTCCCGAATATCTATTTGATTAATGCTCGATCACTTTTGTCAAAAGTCGATGAATTAACTGTAACATTAAACGCGAATTCCGTTAACTTGGTCGCAAAGACGGAAACATGGTTGAGTGAGGAAATGGAAGATAACCTCGTCTCTGTTAGTTGATATAACTTATTTCGAAAAGATCGCCCCTGTCTTCGTGGCGGTGGAGTTTGTGCTTGTTTATCAGAAGATATTCTTGTCAAATGTCGTTCTGACCTTGAAGATGACAACTTTGAGTGCATGTGGTTATGGTTACGCCCTACTCGCCTTCCTAGACTTCTCTCTGGTATTGTAATATGTGTTGTTTACCATCCTCCTGGTTTGCCAGAACATGAACATTCACTCCTGAATGAATATTTGACAAATACCACTGATACTCTGTGCAATCTTTACCCTAACTGTGGGCTAATTTTCCTTGGCGATTTTAACGATTTTGAAATATCAAAGTTACTATCAAGACACAATCTAAAGCAAGTAGTTCAAGTACCCACAAGAGGCCCTTCTACCCTCGATTTAATTATCACTAATCTATCTAACTTTTACGCTACTCCACAAGTTTTTGCCCCTCTTGGAGCGTCTGATCATAATATAGTAACATGGGTTCATTGCCCTGTGAATCATAATTTCAAACCAACATCAAAGTCCGTGAAGCACTTGGTTCGTCGTAATCCTCTTTCCAGCATCGACGCATTTGGAAGGTGGGCTTCAAGGAACGATTGGTTCAACGAGCTTGGTCCTAATGCCAATGTAGACGATCTAGCAATTTATTTTTCATCATCTATAGTGCAAGCGATCGATCGTATATTTCTTTCAAAATTGGTGAAACGGCACCATACGGATAAACCTTGGATTACACCTACCATTAAAAGTCTAATACGCGACCGACAGAAAGCATTTCACAGTGGAATACCCCCTATGGCAGTCATTGAGACGTAAAGTCCATCAAGAAATAGAGAGAAGAAAAAAATCTTTTTATGAAAATAATGTTCAGCACTTAAAGACCACTGATTGTCGCAAATGGTGGAAAATGGTCAACAAAATGTCTGGCAAACCAGAGAAAACAGCATCCTTTTCGCTGGAACGTGATGGTGAAATTTTAAATAATGACCAATTACCTACCGCCCTTAACGAGTTCTACGTGTCCGTCAATGCTGATATTCCTGCACTGGATGTTAATTTATTAACTGCTTATTTACTATCTAATGATGATGTTCTTAGTGTACAACCTCAAGACATCTGTAGAAAACTGCAAGCACTTCAATCCCACAAAGCAACGGGTCCTGACAATGTACCCAGTCGGATTTTAAAGCAATTTGCTTATGTTATAGCAGATCCAGTTACTACCATTTTTAATGCATCGCTCCGTTCCAGTGTAGTGCCACAAATATGGAAAGAATCTATTATTTCAATTCCGAAAGTGCGGCAACCTGAAAGCGAGGGTGATACCAGACCAATATCTCTGACTTCCTGTTTGTCTAAAGAGCTTGAACATTTTGTGGTAGAATGGTTGATTGATGATGTTAAACAAATGATTGACCCATTCCAATTTGGCTGCTTGAGGGGTTGATCGACTTCTTTTAGTCTAATGGACATGCTTCATACCTGGTAATCCCATCTGGACACTCGTCGTAGTTACATTCGGATTTGTTTTCTAGACTTTTCAAAGGCTTTCGACCGTATTGGTTATAATGTCCTGATTGAAAAACTTATTAACCTGGGGGTTAGACGGTCTTTGATTCCTTGGATTATAAATTTCCTGTCTAATCGAAGACAACGTGTTATGATTGGTAATTCAATCTCTAGTTGGCTCCCTATTACAGCAGGTGTCCCTCAGGGGACAAAATTAGGACCGATATTGTTCTTGGTTATGGTAAACGACCTGATAAATAATACGCCCGACACAAGAATGTGGAAATTTGTTGATGATGTTTCTATTTCCGAAAATCTTACTTTAAATTCGACCTCCACTATCCAATCGTCTCTTAGTTCTATCGACTTATGGACTTCAAATAACTAGATGAAGCTAAATGTTACGAAGTGTAAAGAACTCAGAGTCTGTTGTCTTAAGGAAGCTCCCCAGTTATCACCCTTGACAATTGGCAATCATATGATTGAAACGGTTCGATCTCACAAAGTTTTAGGATAAGTTATTCAAGACAATCTAAAATGGGACGAGCAAATTTCTTCATTTGTTGCTAAAGAGTCCAAACGCTTGCACATATTGCGAGTGCTGTGCCGTGGGGGCGTACCAGCATCTAATCTTACCAAAATTTATTATGCGCTCATACGGCCAGTCTTAGAATATTGTTGTCCGGTGTGGAGTAATTCGATTCCTACATGTTTATCTGATGAATTAGAAAGGGTCCAAAAGAGAGCTATGCGCATTATCTACCCAGATCAGTTGTATGATAAACCTTTGCAACTAGCTAATTGTAAAAGATTGACCGAAAGACTAAACGAAATCTGCATGAGAACTTTAAAGAAGATTGTTGAAGAGGATGGTGGCCCTCTTATCGAACATGTTACGCTGACCAGGGCTTTAACTCATCGATATTTTATCCGGAATTTTAACAATTTATCTTTTTGTATATGTAGGACTGAGGGTTTTAAAAACAGTTTTTGTCCCAGTTTGATAGCGAAATTTAATAGGTCCTTATGTAATCAATGAAGTAACCTTATGTAATTTTTATGTAATTTCTAGCATATCTTTTTACATCCATTGTTGTAAACACATTGTAAATCATTTTTATGCGATAATGTATTATTATTAAACGATCAACAAACAAACAAACAAACAAACATAATCCAAAATACCGGATAATCAAATTCTTTATTTATTACTGTGCAATCATTGATCAGTCACGTATAATGTTCTTTAATCAATGTTGAATTGATTCATAATTTCGGTGTAAGGAACCTTCTTCACCAGATCGCAAACTGTCAACTTGTCTTCAACTGTAAGAACAACTCTCTTTCTCTTTGCAGTGGAAGTAGATGACGAAGCCATGTCAACACAAAATGCAAAACAGCACACTTGGCTCTCAAACGTTGAAATTAAAATTTGATTCAGAAAATGTTCGCCAATTCATCTCATATGATGCGATCTCCATGTGCTTTTGTTCTTAGGTGAAACGTGACAACTCTGTGAAGCTTGACACCTCTAAATGCCGCCTCTGAACTACTTAATTTTATTGCAAATCCAAGTTTAGGTGGTTGGAAATCGATGAGAATTTGAATCATTTTTTTTTTTTTTGGTTCTACCTTCGGTTCGGATAGTCGAAGTTCGGTTAATCGTGTACCGTTAATCGAGGAAGTACTGTAGTTGCCAACTTGGCCACCGCGCGAAGTGCAGTGCGAGGTGTAATGATTGTTACGTCATTTCAACATTGGATTAATTAATCATTAACCAACCTAACAAGAACGGGTTCATATTTCACTAAAGTTTAGTTCAACTTGGATTGTGGCAAGAGCGTGACTTCTTACATTGTGTCAAGAGTGGGATAGCAAAATGATTAAATTCAGCCCACCAAAGGAGCTAAGCTTTGAAGAAAAACCTGAGTGAAAACTGGGAAAGATGGAAGAAAGAATTTAAATACTACTTAACGGCTACCGAATCAAATGACAAAGGCGTGGACGTAAAGACATCTCGACTTCTGACGACGATAGGGGAGAAAGCTCGAGACATATACTACACTTTCACGTTTGAGGACGGGAATGAAATGAAGCTAGCACCTGTAATGGCCAAATTTGACGATTACTTTACCACGAAGAAGAACCTGCCTTATACTCGCTTAATATACTTCACATACAATCAAACCAACGAGCAAAATATCGATGAATTTGTCACGGAGCTTAAGTCACGAAGTCGTCATTGTGAATTTGGCACTTTAAGAGACAGCCTAATTAGAGACAGGATTGTCGCTGGTATTCAAGACGCAAAAGTAAGAGAAAGGTTGCTACGAGAAACCGATCTAACTCTAGACAAAGCGATAACAATCTGTCGCGCTGCCGAAGCAACTAAGAAACATGTAGAAGAAATGCAAACAAGTCCTCTTATTGATCACTTAGACGCTATAAAACGTAATCGCCGAGAAACACACGATCCGAGCTCACAAAGACCAAGAGCAAATGGTCCTAGAATGTTAAGAGGCATCGAGCAATCGAAAATTTGTAAATACTGCGGATACACACATCAAAAAGGAAAATGCCCAGCGTATGGAAAGGTATGTAACAACTGTAGAAAATGGAACCACTTCTCCACAGTCTGTCAATCGAAAGCAGTTAACAACATTGAAACAAACAACGAACAAGACGAAGAAAGAAATGAGTTTTTTGTTGGTACAATCGAAGGGCGTATTGACGAACACGCAACATGGACAATGCCAATTTTCACATCCGGTATGAATATCACCTACAAGCTTGACACTGGCGGTCAAGTGAACATGCTCCCTCAAAAGATATATCACACTCTCCCAAAAAAACAACAACTACATAAAACCAAAGAAAAGCTGATTGCCTACGATGGAAGCGAAATACCTGTGATCGGAAAATGTGTCGTTCACTTGCAGAGAAAACGTAAACAAAGCAGCCCTGCGCAGATGTTTGTCGTACCGAAGAACTCATCGCCAATAATAGGTTTGGAGACCTGTCAACGTCTAAATTTGATAAAACGAGTAGAGAACCTAAAGCACTTCGACTCCGACATTATTCCAAATCACGACGTATTCGGAGAAATTGGATGTTTACTTGGCGAACATCATATACAAATTGACGAAAATGCAGTTCCTGTAGTTCACCTTCCGAGACGCGTTCCGTACGCGCTAAGGAACAAACTCAAATCAGAACTAGACCGGATGCAACAACTGGATATAATTAAAGAAGTCGATGAACCAACTGAATGGGTAAGCTTGCTGGATTTGTTGAAAAGCCAAATGGAAAACTACGTCTGTGCTTAGACCCATATGACCTTAACAAAGTAATCAAAAGAGAACATTACCCAAGACCAACAGCAGAAACAGTAACGTCAGAAATGTCTGGAGCAAAATATTTCACGAAACTCGATGCATCCAACGGCTACTGGCAAATTAAAGTTGACGAGCAAAGTTCTAAACTCTTCACCTTCAACACACCGTTTGGACGATACAGATTTAAACGTCTCCCATTCGGTATACTCAGCGCAAGTGAAGTGTTTGAAAAGAAAGTTGCAGAAATCATCGAAGGTCTGGAAGGTTGTACTAATGTGCAAGACGACATCCTTATATGGGGCAGTGACAAAAAACAACACGACGCAAGAGTGAACGCAGTCTTGAACAAAATACATCAGGCGGGACTCAAACTTAACGAAAAGAAATGCATATTTGAATCAACAGAATTAGTTTTTCTCGGACACGTATCCTCAGACCAGGGTGTGAAACCTGACCCAAATAAGATTGAAGCTATTCGAGACATGCCAAGACCAAACTCCAAACAAGACCTGCAGCGCCTACTTGGGATGGTGACATACCTAGGAAAATTCATCTCAAATCTTTCCGAAACAACAAATCCTTTACGTCAACTGCTTGAGTCAGACGTACAATGGCATTGGTCAAATCATCACGACGCCATTCTCGAACAAATGAAGAAATCTCTAACCGAAAGTCCGACGTTAAAATACTACGACCCCAAGTTATAAACAAAAATATCCGTAGACGCCTCTAAATCAGGATTGGGAGCAGTTATAATGCAGAAGCATGAAGACGCATGGGCACCAGTCGCGTATGTAAGCAGAGCACTAAGCAAGTCAGAACAAAACTACGCACAAATAGAGGAGAAACTTGCAATCCTGTTCGGTTGTGAACGCTTGCATGTCTACCTCTACGGAAAACCCTTCATCGTTGAATCAGATCACAAGCCACTGCAGCCCATATTCACTAATCCAATCTGCCAAGCACCACCAAGGATTCAAAGATTCCTTTTGAAGTTGCAAAAATACGACATGGAAATACAGTTCAAACCTGGAAAAGAACTACTAGTTGCAGACACTCTGTAGAGAGCATTCATCCCAGCAAAAGAATGTGATGCTGAAGACGAAGCTGAGTACCAGGTCCATCTGGTCATGTCAACTCTTCCCATTTCAAATCAACAGATAAACAAATTCCGACAAGAAACTGTCCAAGACAAAACCCTACAAAGCCTAAAAGAAATCATAAGAGCAAGATGGCCCAAATGAATAGAAAACCTTCCGAATCACATCAAACCATTCTTTAATATTCGAGATGAAATCACACAGATCAACGGCCTATTAATGAAAGGAGAACGACTCATAATCCCAACAAGCCTCAGAAAAGAGATGAAAGCAAGAATTCACGAGGGACACCTCAGGATTGAGAAGTGCAAAGCAAGAGCTCGAGATTCAATGTATTGGCCAGGAATAATCAATGAAATTACCGAGATGACCCAACGATGCAGCGCCTGCTTGAAAAAAAGAGCCTACCAACAGAAAGAACCAATGATCCCTAACGAAATTCCAACAAAACCGTGGCCGAAAGTTGGAAGTGACTTATTTAAGTTTAAGAACAATGATTATCTAGTCGTCGTTGACTACTTTACCAACTTTCCAGAAATTGCTTTGCTTAGAAGTTCAACAAGCTCATCAATCATCACACACATGAAGTCTATTTTCTCCAGACATGGGATACTTGAAATCGTGGTATCGGATAATGGACCACAACTTTCCAGCGTAGCATTTGCCGAATTTGCATCCAAATTGGAGTTCTTGCACGTGACGTCCAGCCCGAGATACCCGAAAGCCAATGGAATGGCAGAGCCATCAGTACAAACAATCAAGAAGCTTTTAACAAAAGCGGACAAGAAGAACGAAGACCCATACCTTGCCATCCTAGCGCATAAGTCATGCCCAGATCCAAGCGGAGATCCATCACCAGCAGAGAAATTAATGGCCAGAAAACTACGACCTTAACGTGGTCAGACCACAACAAAGGCAGCACAGCCGCATCGAATTACGAAACTTGAAGAAGCAGAAGCAAGCCTTTTATCATAATCAACATACCAAAGAATTGCCCACTTTAGATAACGGATCCACAGTACGCGTATACCAGCATTCAACCCATCCACCAAAGCAAACTGATCAACAAAAGCAACTGTAATAAGAAACCACCACACACCTCGCTCCTACATCGTCAAAACCGAAGAAGGCCAAACTCTAAGACATAACCTACGTGACCTAATGCAAACAATGGAACCATTCACCGAACAGCGATCAACGGTGGAAGAAGCCACAATGGGCAGCGACGAAGCACCGAACTCACGTGAAAACCCAAAGAACTACACACAAGAGACGGACCAACCTGTCACCGCTGAAACATGCACAACCAGTTATGGAAGGGAGGTGAAGCCACCATCATACTATTATTAAATAGACTTGTAGACAGAGTGAACAATGGGGAAAAAAAATTGACTCCGACAGCAATGCTCTGATTGAGCAGATTGATACGTATTAAAGAACAACATAATAAGATAACTTTAAAATATTCATGAGTTGCTATAACAAACTAATAAGAACAAAAAGGGGAAGATGTAATGAGTGTTACGTCATTTCAACATTGGGTTAATTAATAACTAACCAACCTAACAAGAACGGGTTCATATTTCAGTAAAGTTTAGTTCAACTTGGATTGTGACAAGAGCGTGACTTCTTACACGAGGGTACAAATCTCGACGTGCGTGGAGTCCTGTTACACGCGTGGTGACTAAGGAGAAAAATTTTCGTTTTGTGTATGTATGTTGATATATATATATATATATATATATATATATATATACACTTGCACACGACATTTTTGAGTGACCGGAATCCATGGATATACCTATATACATGTGTATAAACATACATACACCAAGCGAAAATTTTTCTCCCTAGTCACCACTAGTGTAACAGGACTCCACGCACGACTCTATGATCAATGTGGAAGACAACTTAAAAATTCTCACGGTCGAACGACAGAATAATTTATGGTTAATCTCTATTTGGGCAACACTTTTCTTTCAACAGGACAATAGTTGTAAAGAGTCCATAAAGAAAAATCATGCTTTAATTCTACTAACTGCAAACCCTGGAACCATACCGTGTATGTCTTCAGTCGTGACTGGTCCGGCGTTAGCAGTTGGATTTACGTCTTAGCTGGCCTGATTGTCCAAACTATGCAGAAGTTGTGAGCTTGCAAAGGTTACAGCACATTGTCCGTCCTGGAGATGTCGTTCTTATGGATGCCATTATTTTGGCCATTCAGAAGCCCAAGAATTTTTTCCGATTATTTTAGTCATTACGACTTTCAAATGCCCACATTATTTTACTCGAGCACTTGACAATTTCACTGGTCAAGAAGAAACATCTCGAAAAAGGAAGGAGTTAAAGAATCCCTTGCTACAAGACCTGTGCGCACTGTTACATCTCTACTGTGTCAATTGAAATTAAAGCTTATTCTCGAGGCGTTAGGAATTTGATTGAGATATTTATGCTCTTGAAAAACCGGAATCAGATTTTACCCTCGAAAACGTAACAACAATCAGTGCTGGTAAAAACGCATAATGGAAATCGTAACATCGACAACACGGAGTGGGAGTCCCCGAGTATGGAAAACACGGAGTATGGAAAACGCAGAGTATCGAAAAAAATGGAGTCTGACGTATATTGTCAGCCATGTATATATATATTGTCATCCTGGAATATGGAAAACACGGAGTGTGATATATATTGTTGACGGCCATTTTCAATATTTGAATATATACAGAGTTTAACATACCAGCGTAAATAAACGAATGAATTTATGGTTATTTATTTTAAATATCAATATTTTTTTAATAAGATCAACTTATCTTGTATAAGTGATGTCTTTTCTCATGTCGTGTTTATTGTTGAGCAGATTTAAAGTGATTTACGGCGACTTTCTTCGGCCGTGGTTTGACACGCAGTCTCACCTATATAATTGTCAGCGACAGTGTGGAATATGGAAAACAAGGAGTCTGACGTACAGATCGTTTCTGCGTCAAACATGTTTTCTGTTCCGAAGATTAATGTGAAAAAGAAAATAAACTTGCCCTCAGATATAGTCCAGTTTAAATGGGAAGGTCTTGTGGACGAAGATGAAATTGGCCGTGGTGGTTTTGGTGCAGTGAACGCATAACGTTTTCCAATATGCCAGTGGTAGTTAAAAGATTGCATGCAAGAGATGAGGAGTCCACCGAAGAATTATTGAAAGAAGCAAAATTAATGGTATCGTTTTTTGAACTATTTTTCGAACTTGTAATTGGGGCCAGCTATATTGCATGACATAACATTTAAAGCATTGAATAAACAGGCAACACATATTGAATATGAATATTTAATAATTACATCCATATAAATGTGTACATGTATAGTATAAATATAGCAAAGACAGGATAGCCAGCAGAAAAGGGGTATAGGACCACAAGTATCAATAAAATTGGAAACACATTTAGTTTTTAATTTTAGTCTTGGTGGAAACAGAAAGTGTTTTATGATAGACAGTGGCAGTCAAAAAAAGTTAATAGTTTTCTTGAGGACACATTTTTTGACATAACTTTTTATCCAATGGGCCGTTTTGGTTCATTCTTCTTTTGAATGACACGCCTTTACCCTTGCTACACGGCTACTGCTGTGTATGAATATAAAAACGACATAATTAAGAACTATAATCAAAAATCTAAAAATGCGAACTGTTACCCCGTTCTTGCAAATTAAAAATAACTATCACTTTAGTGTAAACTACAAATAATGGCTGAGAATTGGTGAGGTCACCAAAAATATCTTGTCCGACAATTCTGACGAATTCAGTGCAATATATAACAGCCTTAGAAATACAAGAGAAATCCTCTACACCAGACGACTGAATTCGATATTTTGGGGAAGATTATACAATCCTGGTTTGGCTTCTGGACAACAAAATTCAAGACATGCCATCTCAACTGGTTCACCACGATGATCTGCGTGCTGGCAGACATCTTCGAGATAACGAAAAAGAGGAAATTCGCCAGATGAAACTAAATGGGTGCAAGAATAAAGACATCGCCTCACAATTTAAGATCAGTGTTTGTAGTCCTCAGCAAATAAATGTCGTCCGCCTCTTGGAGGGGAAAGAGAAGAAAAGGGCAAAGAAACCGGGGACAACTGAAGCACAGAGAGCTGTTGCCAGGGCTCTTCTTGCGGAAGGATACAGCCAAACTAAAGTGGCATCAAGAACCAATATGTCTCAAGCTTCTGTATGTAATGCGAAAAGAAGGTTTGAGGACATTGGTAGTGATCTTAACCGTTAGTGCTCAGGGCGGCAGAGACTTTCCACCCCACGCGATGATCGTTTCCTCAAACGGCGATCTCTTAAAGATCGCTTTAAGCCTACTCAAAGCTACGAGAGGACTGGGAAGAAGTAGGCGTTCACGCTAGTGTAAAGACTATTCGCCGTCGCCTTTGTGGTGCTAACCTGATGGGGCGTGTTGCTGGAAAATTGCCAATGCTCACACCTGTTCACAGACGCCGCCGACTAGCATTCGCAAGAAAATACAAGCACTGGACTGAAAAGGAGTGGGAATGGGTTCTTTGGACAGACTAATCCACATTTAGCATCCTCAGACAATGAGGAGTAACATATGTTCGCAGAGTCCTGGTGAGGAATTCAATGCGGAATGTCTGACACCTACTGTAAAGCACGGTGGAGGAAAGATTCAGGTTTGGGCCTATTTCACTGCCAACGATGTCGGGCATATTCACCATATTGAAGGCATCATGGATCAGAATGTATAAAAGCAAATTTTTAGTGCATCACATGCGGCCATCGCTAATGCAATTTGGAGGCAAAGATCACGTAATACTTCAAGAAGACAATGATCCGAAACATACCGTAAAGTCAGTGAAAAAGTATCTCAAACGTGCTAGGTACTTAGTCCTCGCAGGTTGGCCATCACAGTCGCCTGACCGTGTGTGGCAGGAGTTGAAAACCACAATTTATTATTCCCGACCCCAGCCCTCAAACAAAGACGAGCTCTTTGCGCTTCTGAAACTTGAATGGGAAGCTCTTCCTCAAAAGATGCTGAGAAGCTTGGCCCATTCAATGCATATACGTATTGAAGCAGTTATCAAGGCAAAGGGTGGTCACACCAAGTATTTTAAATGGTGTGTGGCCCGGAAAAGGCAGCAAACCATTTGAATTTTAAAAAAGTTATTCACTGCAAATAATATTGTGTTTTCATGTTGTAACAGGTCATCGAGTATTATAAGAGCAAAACTTAAATGACATAGAACACGCACTTTTTGCAGGAAGAGGGGGTGACATTTCGCATTTTTAGATTTTTGATTATAGTTCTTAGTTATGTCGTTTTCATATTAATACACTGCAGTAACCTTGTAGCAAGGGTAATGGCGTGTCATTCAAAAAAAGAATGAACCAAAACTGCCGATTGGATAAAAATTTATGTCAAAAAATGTGTCCTCAAAAAAACTATTGACTACTTTTGACTGCCACTGTATCTGAATCTCACCAATAAACATTTGGAGAAGAGTTACCTTGAATCTCAACTTAGGGACTCGTCGTTATTTATAGCTGGTGGTGTAGCACAATATATAAGAAATCTGTATGTTGAAATAAATTGCTTGTTATACAACTTTTAGTTGGTCCATGGGCATGTTTAAATTATAACATATAAGCACAAAATATTCATACCCATTTGATGCGTGTTGATTATTTGATAAAATAAATATAAAATGGTCCCCACGTAAATAAATTGTTTTACAAACAGTTGATATTTTTGTGAACATTTCCTAAAGTTAAAAACACTCTCCACCAACTCATAATCTTGTCTAGACATCCCGCATGTTTATATCATGGTTTAATATAAAAACTATATCATACTGTAATGTTAATAATTACAAGAGGTCTTTTTGTCAAAAACACTTGACTTTGTAAACAAACATAACATTTGGGAATGTTGCTTCATCAGATGTTGTTCTTCTTAATAATTAACTACGATATCTTAAGATAATATCCCTGTGAATGATGTATTTACCATAAAGGTACACCAAACCCTTGGCTCTTTAGCAATAACAGGCATTAGGTGGGTGAATCCTTCGCAGTCGTTTGTCTAGTCTATGTACGTCAGGAATCTGAAAGGTTGTTGACTTGCGTCTCATCCCCTGAAAGTGTAAAGTCAAAGTTCACGAACTTCAGTATCATTGCGTTTGGCTTCGTACAGATTGCATTTAACTTTACAATGTTCTCGTGTTTGAGCGATACCATTGATTTTGCGTCTTTCAAAAATTCGTTGGTGGACTCCTCATCTCTTCCATGCAATCTTAACTACCACTGGCATATTGGAAAACGTTGTGCGGAACACCGTACCGAAACCACCACGGCCAATTTCATCTTTGTCCACAAGATCTTCCCATTTAAACTGGACGATATCTGCGAGAACAGGGACCGCGGAGCCCTTTTTGTATTGGGGGTGGGGGCTAACGAACCGTAAATGCTCTCTCTATTAGGATTCTGCTTCCTGCAGTTTTGCTTTGTTACATCGTGAAGAATCTGGCAATCACAGATTCTGTAAATACAATCAAATTCCCTTAAGGAAATATCTATTTTACTATCTAGCAAAAATTGGCAAATGGTCGGCAATAAGAAAAGCAATAAATGGTTTATTCTTATAATTAAATAAGATATCAATAAATGAAAATACTTATGTATGTTGCTTTATAGTTTTCTTCTCGAATATAGAAGAAAACGCAACCAAAAACAAAAATTGTAAAGACTATACGACCTAAGAACTTGCTTTCAAGTTCACTTTTGAAGTGCAAGCAGCTGATAGGTCTTGCACCGTACAGGTTCCGAAGTTGCGCTTCCGATTATCGCTCACTTCGATTAATTTATTAGCTGCAACAATGATCTGCAAATTTTCGGTTGTTTCTATACAACTGTTTAGGATGGCAATGGTATCAAATCTCTTTTGACTCATGTTTGATCTTAATCACGTTTTTACTCTTCTTGCCAATGAAAATGGTCTTTTCCCGTTTGCACTGGTTTCAGGATTCACATGGAGGAGCTTACATAATGTGATGATCTCACTTATTGCGCAAATAAAACATAAAACAGAATCACTTTCTTCATTGTAATGAAGCGAAGGGAATGAAGTAAACTACGTCGACTGAAAAGAACAAAACTGACAACCAAATTTCTTTCTGAGAATACCAATTTCTTGGCCTGAAATGGTGAACCAAGTTCTACTACATTAGGGTTCGGCCAAGCTGGCACGGTAAACGAGGAAGAGAACGATTGATTAGACACTTCTGGGCAGGTATTGATGCATGAATCTTCTGTCAATGTGACACTGTGACTATGAAAACTGTCAGAAACAGCATTTCTAGTTTGGGCGAGATCATTATATTCATTGTTTTTGTTGTTTCATCTCCTAACTACTGATGGGAACCGACCAAAAGTTGACTCACTTTTTTGGAGGCTTAAAATCGAGTTAGTGGGGTTTTGGAGGACCTGGGAAACTTTTGACATCTGGGAAAACCGTAGTCGAGTGCGAATTTTCAGCTACCAATTAAAAAATCCTATTTATGGAGAACCATGAAGCGGAAAGCCTAATGGTGAATAAAAAAAAATAAAAGTGTGAAAAACGAGAGTGGTAGTTGACATTCGTTTCGTGCTACCCCTTTGTTCCTTCTTATGAATACAAAATACCTATTCTTTAGGCTCTTCTTCCTGTTTTTTGCTTTAATGGTCGTATACATGCTTTGCTGTTGTAATCCCTCTTGACAAATTCCTAAAGAATGGAACAAATGGTGTCATTTTCTCGATTAACGAGTAAACATCTCTTTTTAACAATTCATCTTTTTGTAATTCTTTTGACCAAACATCTGGTGACTCGATTGCATTGAAACCTCCCAAAGCATTAGCAAATTTACTTATTAATAGATCAGTTAAGAAATCATTAGCCTTTTCCATATGTTTTCGTTCATATTCAGTGTATAGTTTACTGATGACCTTCTGACTGGCCTTCTTTATATAAACAACAGATTCATCTAAATCTCCATTTTCAGCCAGTTTTAAAAGTTCATCTCTCTTTTTTTCATAATCAGTGTTATCAGATTTCAATTCAACCTTCTCTGGTTTTGCGTTTTCAGGTTTTTGAGTATCACTGAATAAATTATTGATTTCCTCATCTACAATATTTTCTGCAGTTGTAACTTCTTCGAATAACTCATCAATGGTTTCAGGTTTTGTATTCTTGAGTCTTGGCATTTTCTATATATTGACACATTTTATTTTTGCGGTGTATTGATTTTATAGTCGTATGAGTAGTGTAAATTGACTACTAGTGTAGAGTATTTGGTATCCTTTACTTTTTTAATTATTGTTTTCCTATCACTTTTCGCACTATGACCTAAGTATCTACGAAACATTACATTCATATCATCTTCATCAGGATTATAAAAGTGATTACTCTAGCTACATTGTCTCTATAAGGTTTAGATATACTTGTTAAATGCTGGGTTATAGCAATTGTTGATAAACTATAATGCCTTGCTGAAAAAAGGTAATTCAACTAACTCACTTGTTCTATTTTTGACATCGTAACTGCATGCACAATCATCCAATATAGTCAAACTATTGGTCCCTTTAAAGATTTCCTGCACAATATGTATTGCTTTGTCTACTTTGTCCTGATAACACTTTATGGCAAACAAATCAGAATTTTTGATATATTTCCATTCTTGATAAGTTTTATTCCATGAGAATGTTGGACATATTAAAATGATATAATCTAAATGTTTATTTAATTGTTTTTCCAGCATATTTAACAAATAGGACGTTTTCCCACAGTTTGTCATGCCACAAATGATCATGTTAAAAGGTGTTTCCATCTGTATATATTACATTATAATTAGTATTGGATACTTTGGAGATCATTGTTTGAGAAATTAACTAGACCATCAGATACTACAAACATGTTACAGTAGATGTTTCCTGTGTGGGCAGTCTTTTTGATCTCCAGTAGGATACCGTTTTGGGCGTATACAATCTTTTTACCACGTCCTGTATTATCCAACTCTTCATTTGACCTCAGATAAATAACAAGAGCAAACTTATCCTTGTAGAACTTCTGTGGTGTCATGAATTCATCTTTTTCCATCTTGTTTCCTAATAGTCTTTTAGCCTGATCATAGAAACGAGATTTTGGAATTCCTTGTGAATATACTTGATTTGGTACTCCTTCAGTTGTTACCTTTACACTGTTGATATTCGGATATATGAACTCCTCACTATCCGTTCTAGATGTTTTGGCAAACAAAGGAGCTACTGCCTTCGCAGACTTTGGACGAATATTAATATTTTCATTAATTAAAGTTGATGCAGCAGCCCATACTACAGTGTTCATAAGAGTTACATGCTCATGTGATAGAGAACGACCAGAGCCATAAAGTGATGAAACACTTCTGGCAATAGATTGGTTTCAATAGTTTCATATTCCAACTCAAGGTTTTCCAAAAAATAAGTTCCAGCAGTCTGACCTGTTTGTGGCACTATTTTGAGAAATTATCAGACAATCAAACTATATCAGAATATCAAACTATCAGAGTCAAACCATGGTCTGATATAATCCTATCCAAACATATCTTCTGCTTTGTACCATAAATATCAAACAGGTTTTTCAGATACTTTTGTTGTATCTCCACTTGTTGCTCCAGAGTGGTCTTTACTTATTAGCTTTCTAAGATTCACAGATGCAATACTATATTGAATTATATTATCCCTTTGAGTTTTCGTTTTGTAAAGGTCTTTATGAACGCTGTATAAACTTTCATCATTATTATCGTAAACTGTTTCACCAACCAGCCTGATCTGGAGTCATTTTTGTAGAAGTTTGGAAAGATTGTTTGGGAAACGAGTTTTAGTGTTGCTGATTTTCCAATCGAAAAATAAGTGTAATAACCCGGGAACCAAACAACTGTCTGGTTTAAGTTTTTGAATTTCAATATATAGCTCTTCACCAGGTGATGCTTTATAAGGGTTCATTGTGGTCACATGTCTAGTTCTATCAGCTTTGATACAGCTCACATTACTTCGTCTAAAGCCAGGTTCCAACTTATTCTCAGTTCTGTTCACTTGTGTATATATTAATGTAGATTTTATTGATTTCTCTTTTGATTGTAAATCATCTACTTTAATTTTCAATTTTTAGATTTCATTATTTATTCTATTTTTTCCTTCTCTTTTTATGATGCATTCTTTTTCTATTTTATCGATTTCTATTTCGATAATTGAATTCTGCTCTACATAATGGACACTTATTTTTTTTGTTGTAACCATTTATTGATACAATCAGAGTGGAATAAATGATTACAGTTTAATTGCGATAAACTTTTCAGTTCACTGGTCAAACAAATATCACATTCAAAGTTCATTTATATAAAAAATGAATATGAATTTTTTTAAACTTTATCTTAATATGTTATGTTCATTTGTGTGTATATAGAGGTACATTTTATTTCTTCCTCCGCTCTTTCTATTGGTCATATACAAATCATGCAAAAGCAAGTGCTAGAACCCATAAATTAGAAGCCAACCATGCAAGACCTTTAGCACCCCATGACAATGCTTGAGCGATGACAATTAATATTGGTGCTAATAATACTCCAATTTTCTTTCCCAGGTTATAGACAGCCTTAGCAAATTTACCAGTCGCTTGTGCACCTTTTATTAATACTTTTCTAGCACCAATGACAATAGTAGTGATTATTCCAGCAACAGAGATTGCCAGAGGGGATATTCCTATTAGATTTTCTTTAGCCCATTTTTTGAATTCCACTAAACTCGAAAGGGCTTGATGGACTCATTATCATTAGCAATTTCTATGATTATACTCTCACCTTTTTCATGTTCAGGTTTTTCACCCTTTTCTGTTGTGCGTATGTAATCAGATTTTGAAAATGCAGTTTTAGTTATGTTTTTATATTGAGTTTCTATCTTTTGTTCCGTCTCCCTTAGAGCCTTTAATCTGTATTCATTTCCAGCTTGATCTAGAATTTCATTTTTGATATTGGTATCACCAACGGGATTTAAAAATCCAGAGAATTCTCTTAACTCCTGATCACTAATAAAGTGGTTTGCAATGTTGGTTGCTTTTTGTTCTAATCTAGTATGTATTTTTTCTATGGAGTCTGATTCAATTTGATCTATTATATCTTCTGGTATTTTCGGAAAAAGACTATCATCTACACCATTACGTTGCTCTCCAGCATAAAATTTTTTTGGTATGAGATTTAAATCATTCCTTAGATTTTCTAATTTCCTCCCTGAATATACAAATTTTGAGGGATTTTGCTTGACTAACTCACTGATCTGTTCAGAGGTTGGGTTGGGGTTATCTTCATAGCGATATTACTGATGATATTTCTGACTTGTTCTTCTGGAATGTTATTTTCTTCAGTTCTTTTATTGACTAGTATATTATTTTTTTAAAAAAGTTCTTTGAGTAAATTTTCGAACTATTTGCCTTCCTTTGTTTCTTCATTTTTTAATTTGAATTTGTTTGTGGTTGTATTTAATTCGACTATATCAGTTCCCTTATAGCTCATTATAGTTGTAAACAATCCTTACCAGGTCCTATTCCTCCTCCTCGAGAATATGATATGTTTCTGAGGATAATATGACCCTCTTCATTATTTAATAAAGGTCTATCACCATTTTTCATTAATGCAAGTGCAGACCATGTTAATTTGACAAAATCATTCTGAATCCATCTTTTTCTTTTATTGTCTCCAAATTCGCCATCATTTCGAAATATATTGCCAATGAAGCTTCTGATATTATCTTTAGTGCCTTTTTTTTTTTACAATTGCACTGTCTTTTTCGTTGTAATCTAAGTCTTCATCTATCCAACTAGTCTCTTCAAATGGATCTTTACTAGTGAAAGTTACTGTACCATCGGGATTATCTGTGAATGATGATTCATCTTTTTTATATTTACCCAATATGACATTATTTACGTATTGTCGTCTATTGGTTAAGTCTTTATAATCATTTTTATGAGAAAAATTATCATTGAAAATATGGTTATCTATTTCATAAATACGTTAATTGAGTAAATCATTTTCTTCATGAAGTTCATTGAAATCCAGAATTAAATCCAGGGTAATTTTAATCCAAGCTATGCATGTCAAAATCATATCCTCCTTCAGCCATGATATGGATATATTACTCTATATTTTCTATATCACTCTCAGGGATCCAGCTATTATGTTTACTATCACAACCTAACTATTCGACAAGAACCATCCTTTTACCTTTTACGTTTTTTCATTTTAGTATTTTTTCATCTTTATAGACATCATCCTTTTTATGAACACCTGACCACTCCTCTTCATAAAACTTACCAGTAATTGGCTCACCTTCTAGATCCTCTATTTCATAAACAGTTGTGTCACCACGTGTAACCTTGACCCCTTTGAACAGTTCTTCAGTGAAATTGGCTTCATAACCTTTAGTAAAAGTGCTTTTATATTTTTATATTCGGACCGTGTCTCCTACCTTAAATTTAGGTAATGGTGGCTCAGCATAGAGATGACCATATAGAGTGGTCCAAGCTTCATCTTCAGTCTTTTTGCTAACATCCTTTGGTTTCATTTATATGATGCTGTGCTTAGTATTATTATAATTATTCACCAATTGGTCCAATATGTCAATCCATTTATAAATTACTTTATTATAGAAGTATTTCCACATAGAACTTTTAAATGTTCTGTTAAATCTTTCTACAACATCTGCCTTTTTATCAGAGTTTGTGGAGAAATACTTAATATCATGTTTTTCTAACAACGATTTTACACCAACATTGTAAAACTCCTTTCCATCATCAAATCGAGCTAATTTAGGGTAATGATCCAATCTGTCTTTAAATTGCCTCAATAGCTCTGTGACTGCTTTTGTCATATTATTTGTATCTTTTCTGTAAACAGGAATAGCAAATGCATACCTACTAAGAATTTCAATAGATGTTAATATCCAGTAATAACCTTTATTTTTGTTTTTATATAAACCCATGTCAATGAGATCCATTTGTATCTGCTCACCAATATAATCTTTCCACAGACTAGTAGCCAGTTTTAGGATTATAATAGATATCTCTCAACCCTTGTTCTGTCTCTATATCTTTATTCATATACGTTGCACAAAATTATATATAAGTCTAATAGTACTTTACCGATACTTATTGTGTTTCCATCTTGGTCCTTAACTTTGGAATTGATCTTATTAGTAACACCCTTATCAACTGTTACTCTGGATTCAATGTCGAAATAATGCTGGACTCTACCTTTCAATGACTGTGTAGTTGTTATCGGTAATACTGCTATAACGTTCCTTCTCTTGCCATTTGTATTTATATTATCAATCATTTTGACCAAAGTACAAGTGACATTTATGTGTTGCAACCCATTGTTTATATTGACTGAGTTACCGCTTTTTGTTTTTGTATTAGCGTTTATTGCTTGGTCATTGTTAAATCCTAATATGGGTCCTATACTTTTTATATTTATTACATTGTAACTAGTAATAGAGCACGTTCCATCATATTCATTAGACACCAAAGTAACGCTACCATAACTCTCAATCTCCTTCTTGATCATATTAAATGTCCAATGACCTTTCTGTATCGTCTTTTTGTTGCTGTTATATGTTAATTCATTGTTCTCATCAATGATATTAGTATAATTCCAGAATAAAGTAGCCTTTTGAGTAACGGATTATCATTATTTATTAAAAATGACTCATCCAGGTACAATTCTTTTGAGGAGCCATCAATCAAATCACTTAGTTCCTTCATATGTATATAATATATGATATATTATGTATGGTGACTAAAAAGTTAAGAAAACAAGCAGAAAAGATATTTAAAAAGGAATATCCTAATGCAAAACTTGATAAATTCGAATTTGGATGTAACTTAGATAGTAATGGTAAATTGAAATCTATTGATATTTATTAGAAAGTCACACCAAAATACTTAGATTGGATATTAATAAAAGAATCCAAGATTTAAAAATAATTCAGAATTTAAAAAAGATCTTTATGGAAGAACAGTCAACAAACCTGAAAAACCTGTTACAGATAATCTAACGACAATAAAAAGAAACCCAATAAGTAATGCAGAAAGATTCCCAAAAATATGACAATCAAATGGTACAATACTGAAAATTCCTGAGTCAAATATACAATATGTTGAAGGATATCGTCTCACTGATAAATATCCAGATCACTACATATTGAATTTTCCATATTGAGAATTTCAGAATATATATCAACAACCAAGAGTATTTCCTGTCAAAACGTCCAAAATTGAATATTACCACAGACTATAATAAAGCTGAATGGGATGATAATGAAAGTTATTATCAAGTACGTTTTGCAGTATATTGTGCATCATATTGCTGTGGAGTTTCCATACAGCATCTAACACCATCCGATTATAACATCACTAATGCGATTCCATTTATATTTCACTGTTAGAAGGTTGATAAGAAGAATGCAAGGACAAGAAAAGATGTCAGCTATATCAAGAGAGTTTTCAGCTGGAAAGTGTTATAGAACTATTGAACACATAAGAAGCAATATAATATATAGAACAAGAGGTGGAGTTGTCTATCAGCTATTTCCCAGTTCATTACAGAGTGATTAAAAAAGATATATACCTGTTACGAGCAATGGGTTAACAAAAATAGGTATTCAATATACAAATGAGAATATTGAAGCCTTTATTTATTCCACATTAGGAAGTCAAGCAAGGACAAAACAATCAATTTATAGTAATAGAGCAAGTGCATTAGAAACACAAGAATAGTTTCGATCTATTGTGGAAGACTCGATAATCAACTATAATACATCAACTTGAATAAACAATATGAATCAAGCAGTGACTGACACCAGTGTGGTTCTTAATGTCGCTATTAGTCCCTCTCTATGGTTGTTGCAAAGCAATCTAATCTTATTAAACAAACCAGTTCCAGGGTATAACAATAAACTGAAAGTATCTAATGAGAATATGAAATTTGGTTTAAATAAGGATATAAATAGGGCGCCTATTAAACAGCCACAAATGGAAATTTTAAGGGATGAAAAACCAAATAAGGAACACCAAGTGACAGTACTCAAAGAAAACCCATTCAGCACAGAAAAAAAAAAAAGAAGAAAAAGAAAAAAAGACCGATGATGAAAATGATTTAATACTATTATTTGCTGTGTCAGGAATAACAATGTATTTTATAACAAAATATATCATATAATATAGAAAATGTCTTTATTTTATGGTTATACTGATAAAACACAAGAAGAAATCGAAAGCTTAACGCTGATAAGCTATCTATAAATGAAGGAACTATGAAGGGTGATATACATATGAATCTATTGGCCATTAGAGGAAATCCTGATCCTATTTTTGATGATCAGCTTATTGGAAAGAAATATACAGACGATAAGTTTGTAACAATAACTGACTTCAGAAAACAGCTATCTGAAACTCTTCTATGGGAGTATTTTAAAAAATTATAGTTCTTGTGTATATAGGTTTGATAAAGGGATAAATAATTGTGTGTTGATTTATGATGCCACAACAGAGAAAGTATGTTAGGTAATAGATCAGACAATTCAAGGTAATGATGCTGCTTAAAACACCACAAATTTAGAACCTACATTTAGTACGTAATCTGAAAGAATCAATTATAGATGTCTTCTAAAGTTTGACGGATCAAAAACGTATGGTTAGTGATATGAATTTAAATACAGTTAGTGGATCAAAGAGCATTGTTAATATCTTCATCGTATATGGATTAAAATCATTTTTTGCGAATACGTATTGGGTGAGGAATGGTCTCTTCGGAGATTATAATTGAGGATATGATAAATTTAGATCTTTCAGTCCAAATAGTGAATTAATCGTGTCGGGTGATAAAAATAATTTCAATGTTATTGGTAGCAATCCTGTTTCACGTAAATATCCTATAGGTGCTTATAAGACGAAGGCAAATCCTCGAGAGATAAACAAATGGATATGCTTATCAGTACATTGGGATAACTATACAACACCAGCTGGTAATAACAGTTCAGTGTATTGTAATGGTAAGAAGCTTGCTAATTTTGAGAGTAAACGTACAACTGGTTCAAAACAGATGACATTAGGTGGCCTAAATTGAAATGGTGTCGCCCCTCTGTTAGGTGATATAGCATTTTTTGCTTTATACGAAGATAAATAGATAGCTCAAAAAGACATTCTACTACATCATCACGTACTTAGCAATTGGTTTGATATTGACCATGATGATTTTGACTATTAAATATAGTCCAAAAATATATGAAGAAAAACTGTATCAATTTTAATTACGTCAGCGAGGATTTATCAGATGAAGAGATTATGAAACTTAAGCAATGGTAGGTGTACTACCACAAGCTATACACGTGTTATAAATGGAAGTACAAGAAACTGAAGAAAGTAAATCTGTCTGTGAATATGGTAAGTCTAGGGTTAAGAGTAACTGGTACTATCACTTTGAATCCTATTATTTTAGGATGTATTAGCGGTCAAGGTATATTAACCCACAAAAGTTTATCAAAAAGTAATATCAAAACTAAGACAGATATATGTAGATTCGCTTGCACATCATATCAAGAAATTCTAACACAGTTGAAATCATATTTGCCTGGTATACCATAAGATTAATCGCTATTACTGAGTAATCTAAAAATAATCGATGATATTGTTACTGATTTATGCCACTCTATCAATGGAGTGAGTAAAAAATATGATGAATTATACTCTAAAATATAATGGAAAAATATGAGTTACGAGATCGTGATAATAGCTGGATACAAGAAGAACAGGAGCTGGAAGAAGAAGAGAGAAATTTCGGTGGTGGTAAAACAGAAGAGACTGGATTATTAGAATTTTCAAGTTTACCATTAAACAAAGCGGAAGATAAAAATGAACTATTAAATAAGATTTTTGGAGATCGCTCACATGATGGCAAAAATATAGCTTTATTCATTGAAGACATTCTAACTATAGAGAGAGTATCTACAGTACGGGATTAATTAAATATTCGATGGAAAAACAAGATTTCACAATTGAAAAAAACATTGAGTGAAGGTGTAACAAATTACGAAATCGAATATTATGGTGAGCCTTTTTATAATGAAAATGATGTAAAAGTCCGACCAGTCAGAAGATTTAAGACAACTAATGGTGATATAGCCGATCAAAACGAATCATATCAAATAGTTGGCGATATACGATACCATTATGATAATTGGCAAAAAATACTGAGAGATAAAATATCAAAAAGATCAGGAATAGCAACAGCAATTGGATTAACAATAATTATTCTAGTAACTGGTTTATCTCTCGGTCTAAAACGCAGTGGATCAGGTGCTGTACGCGATGACAAACATAAACAAAGAAAAGCAGAAAAATTAACTCCTGCAGAAAAAAAGAGATGTCATACCGTGGACTGATATAGAAGAAGCCTCCAGTAAAGGTTTAATTTTCATTGGTGATCATTTATATTAAATAATTGGTGGTTCATTGATATATTTATACAGTAGGAAAAACAAGAAATGATATATAATGTAATATATAATGAATCCTAAATTAAGGAATATTTTCAAAAGAATCAGAGATTTTGTACGTTGTTGTAAAAGACGACAATAGAGATAGACAGTGTGTGCTACATGATCTCAATAGACAACATTTAGAGAATCAACCAAAACCACATAAGCCAAGTGATAAAAGAGGTGGTGGTTGACTTGCAGACTATCTCACAGATGTCTCAAATATGATCTCATAGATGTCTTATAGATAATCTGTAAATAAAATATGCATTACTATATAGATGAGTCAAGAAACACCTAAAATATCTAAAGAGAAAAATGAAGAATCAGTGGCACCTAAAATAACAAAATTAAAAAATGAAAAAGACCCTAAAAGAGTAGAAGCTGGTAAACGTTTAGCTGCTACTTCCAAGACTGCAAAATAGAGAGAAAAATGCGTGATAAAATAGAGTCAGAGAATGATAGTTCTGGATTTGAAATCAATTATGGATTTGTATTTGGATTCTTAGGAACAGCAGTCGCAATTTGTTCACTGAACTGCACAAGAAAAGATTATGAAAGAGAGACCAAAAAACTAGAGACTATTAAAGAGGAGCCTAAAAAAGTCAAAATCGAAAGAACTGATCACAGGCCACCCAAAAATAGTCTCGATTCAATTGATTAAAAATATAGAATATGATGGCTTAAAGGAGTCATCATTTAAAGATATATTATATAACAGAATTTAATATGTCACTAAAATTCAATACGTTTGAGAATAAGGATTTCAACGTATCAATCGAAACGTATACAGATGGTGAAGACGTATGGTTCAAAGCATATGATGTGGCTAAAGCACTAGGACGTAAAAGACCAGGAAAAGCTATCAATGACCATGTAGATGATGATAATAAGACAAAGTATGAAAAATTTAAGGATTATGTAGAAGGGTTCATTAAAAATTTCCAACCCCATACTAATCTAATAAATAAAAATGGAGTAAAACAATTAGTATTGAAAAGTAGAATGTCTAAAGCTGCTGATATTGCTAAAACATTCGACATAGATATTTGTGAAAAAGTACTTTATAAGGAGCAAGAAACCATAGAATATATTATGAAGGCATTCAGAGATGAAAATATGATACTTCAGCATACTATAAGTAAACATAGAATAGATTTGTATTTTCTTGATCATAAATTAGCTGTTGAATGTGATGAATTTTGTCATAAACATAGAGATCTAAAAAAGAAGATACGAAGGCAAAAATATTTCGAAAGAAAACTTAAGTGTAAATTCATCAGGTATAATCCAGATGTGAAAGGATTTAATGTATTTGATATAATAAATGAGATTTTTCAACACATTAAGAATAATATTTCCATAGAGTAAAGTAAAATTATATAAAGTCATATTATATAACAGTGTATAATATGTCAATCACATTCAAGAAATTCGATAATAAGGAACTAAACGTTTCAATTGATACTCATATAGATGCTAAACAACTCTTGGTTCAAGAAAAAGATGTTGCAATGGCATTGGGTTATAAAGATACAGACAAAGCTATTAGAAATCATGTAGATGATGAATATAAGAGGACTTTCGAATACCCGCCACCGCGGCGGGGTGTTCAGAAGGCAATATTTATATCAGAACCCGGACATTATGCATTGATATTCTCCTCTAAATAAGAGAGTGCAAAAGATTTTCAAAAATGGGTATTATATCAAGTATTACCATCTATAAGGAAGTATGGACACTATAGGATGTTCAACAACCCCAATACATTGGCATTTAAAATACAAGATGAATATGACCTACATACTAAAGTGGTTCAGTTCAGTAGGCGATTTTATCCAGATATATTAATGACAGCTGGACTTGGAGAGAATCAAGACACGAAAGACAAACGCATCAAATCGTTTAAAAAGGGTTATATGAAAGATCAACCAGATCTGTATATTCAAAATCTTCATAAGCATTATAATGGTCTATGTATAGAGTTCAAAATCCCTCAGTGTAATGGCATTATTATAGACCAACAGAAGCAGCTAATAGAGAGATATGAAGAAAATGGCTATAAATGTTTAGTTTCTAATGACTATGACCTAATAATTAAACGACTATATGCCTGATATTCGCATCAGATGTAAATACTGTAAACGGAAATTCATATCCAAGAATGCATTATTTAGACATGTTAAGTATTTCCATGGAATAAAATATAATCTATAGTATATACACATTATGACAACAGTAAACAAGAAAGAATTGATAAACAAAGTTTATGACGCTGCTTTAGTAGCAGGAGATGTTGTGGTTCTATCAATGGCAACCAAGAAGCTCCTGGGTGAAAAGTTAACAGACGCATCATCTTTAAAAGACACAGCAAAGTAGGCAGTTGGAGTTGTAGCTAGCTCAATGATTGTAAAATGGGCACAGGATAAAAAGTATCTACCTGTTGATCCATTTAAAATGTAATATATTATATAGATTATGGCAAGTATAGTAGGATCATTATTACAAACAATATTTGATGCAGTTAGTTTTGCCGGAGCTGGTTATCTTTTTAAAGCTTTTGATAAAAATGGTTGAAGCTGAAATAAAGAGACATAATAAAGCACTAGAAGAATTAGCAAAGGTAAAACACGCGTTTTATCAGAATAAAGTAAAAGAAAATGACAGAATACAGCAATTAAGACAACGGTTAGCAGATGCTAATATTGACATCGAGGATACAAACAGAGTTCTTGCTCAGTTAAGACAGGTTCAATTAATAAAACATAATGGACAAACATTTAACAGAGAGCCTTAATTAAATGATTTTTACCATTCAAGTGATAAAATGAAAGAATATCAGTATATTACTATCGGTGTAGTTGGTGTTTTTCGATGACAATAAAAGATTTAGGTGAACTCATTTTTCACCTGGTCGAGAAAATAAACTAATATTTTTTTGCGTTTTACCATATTTTCAAGCCATGGTAAAGTCTTGATTATACATATGTCTCAATTTAGGGAGAAAAGGCTGGCCCATATAAACAAAATTACTTCTTCAATATTTATCTTAGGTTTTATTTAATTTCTATGCATTGAGAATTTTTGACTAGTATATTGTACTAGTCACACTAGTATTTTACATCCTGAAAACATTGGAATTGAAGCCATTTTTTAACTAAGCAAATTTTGTCTCGCTAATCGACTTTTCATCGATTTAATTGAATAGATCCATCAGTAAGTCCAGCCGAAAGCTCGCAAGACAATGGAAAAAGTCGCTTTGCACGAAGAAATTGGTTTAAAGGAGAAAGTGGCCTTTAAGCTTTAAGTCAGATAAAATAGCTGCCGTTGAATTACGAGGGTGCTTCATATGAAATGTTGCACTCATAACGAACTTGGAAGATCGCTGACAGACGCCCGGTTGTGATATCTGGATACTGAATAAATGGTGGGAAATGGTGTTCTAGAATGAATTGCTTATATTGAGATTAACAACAACATTTCCAGTCTACAACATTGTAACAAAATTCGAAGTGACAAACTTCGATTGCAAACAATTGAATGAGATTCGAGCTTTAATGCAAATATTACTTAGTATATTGAATTAATTAGCAAGAATAACTTTTCACACTGAATGCAGAACTTAGGCCAAGTTCCCTGGTAGGATGTTTCATATTTCAGCAAGTAGAGCATTGGCATAGATTTTCAGAGTCGCGGATTCAAGCGACACACAAAATGTCTGGAAAACGTATTACTTGCGTGGGCCACTGGATATGTTAAAGAAGGCCTTCGGTCAATCTTTAACTTTTTAATCCATTAGCTACTGAATATGTTTGAAGAATTTCGAATCAGTCCATTTAGTACGAGATTCTGGGTTATATTTTCATTGAAGACAGGGAGACGACTCCCACATGAAAGGCCGCAGGACTGTTTTGCAAGCGTATGGCAAAAAATAAAACGTCCACACACTAAGAGCTTAGGTTTGGGCACACTGGTTTTGGTGGGACGTTGCACAGACCCTACGCCGGTGAACGCACTGTTTTCGGAACGAGGTTAAAGCAACGGGATTAATAAGGTTTGCTTGTTTGGCAATTTTATAACAATATTATAACTTACAATTTTGATTTGTCGAGCTGTTTCTAATAAAATCCTGAAGAACAAGCCTTGTGGGTGGACCGGCATGCAAAGAATTCATATACAGTATCTCAGGGTTTTCCTGTGGCAATTTTTTATACTGCTCATTCCGAACCAATCCTTGTTGCGGTTATAATTCTTTACAACATAGCTGAGCTTGTTTTGCAATCCGTGAGGAAGATGATGCCAGATGTTTGGTTGCCTAGAAGGTCATAATATAATTGTGATTGACTGAGCGTGAGCTCCGACATTTCAATTTAACTGATCTGACAAATGAGATCTACAAGTAGTTTGTTATATTGCATTCATGAAGTATAATGAACGCTGAAAAAAAGCCTTTCACGACGGATATTTCATTTGAGTTTACAATTTCTTCAGTAGATCTATTCTACATAGGTACTTTTCTTCACCTGAATAATGTTAAGGGTATTTTCAAGTCTTATTCTTTTTCAAAAATATTATTTTCCGGCATTGATAGGTCTTTCTAATTTTCCCTGTCTGAGCGGGGAATACAAAAAATATCCGCCCACTCATGAACCAAATAGGTTGCAGTGTCTCGAATGTCCAGATTAATAATCAGCATAGCCATACATAATCGCCCTAATTGTCTCCACACAATAACTGCCCTACCTTGGTAATACGCTTTATATTCTAGACCAGTAGCTTGTGAGTAGATTTTTGCTCTAAAAACTTCTAATAAAGAGCAACGTGTATAAAAGAACGAGGAATGAATATTTAACTGATGAAATATTGACAAAAATGAACAAGATACGAGGCAATATAAACAACATGTAAAAAATAAAATAATGCTGCAAGATGGATAAGAATATTAACTGAGGGCATTATAATAAGTATCTTACTAACGTCATTTACTTTCTCCGCACAGGAAAGTATGTTTTCCTGAAAAGTTTTCCAATGGATCTTCTTCCTTCGTTGCTCTGGTCAGGAAAAAAACGTCAAGAAAATACATCACGCTATTATAACAGGAAAATAGACACATGATTATTGCTAAAGTGAAAAGTCTTCTGTCTTTAAAAGATATTATACTAAGGCAATCTAAGCAGTTACCTTTTTCTATATCTTGTTTTGAGAAGCTCGAACTACATTCGTGTTATTCCAGCAGCTCAATGGGACCTTACGTCGTTGTACATTTCACGTCACTTAGACGATTTTAACGTCAAAAAGACGACGTCGACTCGCAAAGTAAAAAAAGCTGTTAAGATTGAACTCGACCGAAGCCTGCATTCGTTCTGGAAGTATCGGAGCGTTTTAGCAGCCATAAACAAGCCATAAGTATCAAGCGTGGTGGTGAAGAAGCCGTGGTTTGTTTAAATGAAGAAATTTTAAAGGAGGTCGTCGTTCAAGTTGATGTTATAGATCGTATCAGATCTACGACGTCAACGAATAGAAAGAATACACCGAACCTCAAGCAAAATGAAAAAGAGGAATTTATTGTCCTAACATGCAATATTAACACTTGGTGATCAATAAGCACTGTAAATCAAATAGTGATTGGTGATTTTGTTTTGGTTTTCCTGGAGCCTTCGATACTATACGTTTCTTGAAGAAGATATCTAAATATATACATATCTGTTATCCTCACATAAAAGTTAGAATTTAACTTAAGAATTAAGGAAGAAAAAATGGATTGCATGTGTTTTACCGCAGTATGTAAATTCTGAAGAATGAGTGAATTCAGAAATGAAATAGCGAAGATTAGAGACAACCGGACGTTTCGGGTCAGAGCTCTTCATTACTGACAATGAGCTGCGCGAAAATTTAACTAATTTACTTTTACTGGAAAAACTAAGTTATCATTATCTATTACTTGAGTTGAATGTTGCATGCGAAGTGCACGTGAGAAAGCCTGGTGATATCATAGACGCAGGGGCGGACTGACATCATTTTGGCCTTCGGGCCATAGGAACATTTGGGCCCGTAAGAAAAAGTTAATATTAAAGGTCTAAATGTAGTGTATAGCTCAACTTGCCAAAAAAGAAAGAAAGATTGATTGCTGTTCTATACGTAGCAAGTTTCAATTGCGAAATGTTTTGTCATTTCACTCTCAAATGGAAAATATTACAAGGATTTCTCAAGTTTTGAGAGACATGCAAATAGTCTACAAAACAGCCGTCGATATAGTAACGACGTGCATCTCAAATTTCACTTTCGATGGCGTAGAACAATAATAGGGGCCTTACGCAAGCACGACTTCATGGGACGACAAATTGATTGTTAAGCAAGTGTACAACGTACTGTAAGTCATTCCTCTTCGAGATTTATTAGGCCTTCCCATCGATATGCCGAAATTAAGAGCGATAAGAGATAGTTTACTTCTGTGTCACGATTAGCAAATTATTGACGACGAAGATTTTGTTCTTCTGTATGATTTAAACCTGTCCAGACTTTCCCTACTGGAGGCACAGCATTTTTGATTTGGACGAGATTAGCGAGGCCGAATGCAAAGCAGAGTGTTTTGCTTTCAAAAGAGTGACATATGCACACTACAAGAGTTGCTGGGCATTCCAGATGAGGTAAAATGTTGTAACGGACTGATCGTGAATGGAACAGAGGCCCTGTGTATGTATTCATTTGAAGCGTTTTGCATACCGTATCCGATATAGTGACATGATCCCAAAGTTTGGCAGAGCAGTATCTCAGCTCAGTATAATTGCAAATCACATGATGGATCTTATTTATCAAGGAAATAGTCATCGTCTCACAAGCTTCGTGTAACTGCTGCTTTCTCCTGCCAATCTATCAACGTATACTCAAGCAATCCATGAAGCTGGTGCTCCTTTACCAAACTGTTGGGGCTTTGTGGATGGGATAGTCAGACCAACGCGCCGACCTAGTCAGCAACAGACAATTTTGTACAATGGCCATAAAAGGATTCACTCTATAAAGTTCCAATCTGTGGTCATTTCAAATGGTTTAACTGCAAACTTGTCAGGCCCTTATGAAGAGAAAAAGCATGACAGTGGCATGCTGGCAGAATCTGGTTTGCTGACTAACCTAGAATATTATAGTTACTCACCTACAAGGGATTTACTATGAATTTATGGTGACTCTGCCTATCCTGTTAGACCCCATCTTTAATGCTCCATTTACACCAAATTTATACGAAGAGAAACACCGTATTACACAAATATAGAACCACATGTTGAACAGATGTTTCAAATAAGAGAAAGCGATCAAATAATTTAGTAATTTACAAAACAAAGTAGACTAATCTACAATCTGAAATCATGTAATGTAAAAAGCACCAAATATTATTGGCAGTTGAACTCAGTAGAAACTGAACTTTAGTAGGAGCTTTTTGCACAACATGAGCTTTCAAAACCTATTTCTGGAAAAAAAAAATTGGATATTGAAACACTTTTGGGCAGTGACGGCGGAGCCGGGGGGCTGCAGGGGCTGTAGCCCCCCACTTTTTTCCAAATGTAATGTTGAAACAACTACGCTTTAAAACACTTGTTGTGCAATTTCCCAGAGAAGCATATAAATTGCTGTATTTTTATCTCAAGCCCCTCCATTCGTAATTCCGCTCCGCCATCCCTGTTGGGTACTGCATATTGTATGCAAAGTACAAAATCAGCAGTTCCAATGCCTTGGTTATGCTTTCAGTCACTGCCAGCACAGCAGTCTTTCCTCAGAGAAAAAAAAATTCAAATTTAGTATTTCTAATACAAAGAAAAATTAAACTTATTTTATATACTTTTTTTTTTCCTCAAACCCTAGAATCACTTTCCAGGGAAAATAAGAAAATTTCTTAAGAAAAGATTTTATGCCTGAAATAAGAATTGAATTGAGAAAAAATTTCTTAAATAAATAAATATTTATTAAATCCTTTGCTCAAGATCATTTTTTCAGCTCATCAAATGCAGGTAAATACTTTTGGAAAAAACTCAAATACATGGTAACAAAACTTTATTGTGTTTGAATGAACACCAAATCTCTGAATATAGAAATAATATGTAACTCTAATTAAATTCTCATTCAGTTTAAGTCAGTTGCCCAGAATTTACTGAATATACTGGTAATTCATTTGGCACACTCTCAAGTCTTGTTAGTATACAATAATAGGATAAGATAGCCTTCATCAGCTCAAAGTAAAAGTGTACTATTTTTACTGTAAGAGGATGCACCTATAAATAACTTTTTAATTCTATTTTAGCCCTTTGCATAACTTTGGTTTTGATTCTAACTCCAAGACTTTTTATACCATCAAAATTTTTAATTTGAAGTAATTTTATTCCAGTTCTCATGAAAAATATCATTCATGTAAGACTATACAATATTTTATCAAGACATTAAAGCTGGAATAATAACTTTGATCCTCAAGCTTTGATAACTTAAAAAATACAATACCAATGCTATACGAGGCCATAAAATAGACAAAAGAATACCAATATAGCTCATTCCCTAATAATAACTATGATTTTAAGGCTAAAGATGTCAATATAATTGCCAAGAAATGGCTTTAAAGAAAAGACAGTGCATTCAAGGTTCACATATCTTATGTATCTGGATTGTTTTTCCATTTTTTATAGTATGTGTATAAAATATCCATTAAATACAGCAGCAACTTGTTAAGAATGATTGCAGCCATTAAAAACACAGTGCAGTCTAAGATGTTTATTTTGCCCTCCAAACAAAGTGGCAGGTTCTCAGCTTACTTCTGGCAACAGATACATCAACCCTTGAAATATATACAAAGAAAAAAAAAAATCATAAAAAAGACACTACAGTAAACAATAATAAGTACTTGAACCCAATGAACATGCAAGCAATGAACATTCAAGATAAGCACAAGAATTCACAGTAGATACCATGATATTGTGTTGGCTTGTCTTCTTTAGTTCAAATACAAATCAAGAACTTATACTTCATGAAAGTTGCATAATCAAAAACTAAAAAGAAAGTTTCATCACCATACTATCAGGTGACATACACAGTATTATATATTAACCACCAAAACTTTTATTCAAACGAATTAATCCAAATTTCAAACTATTTAACTTGATCAATACCAATACAATTAATAATGGATTAGTATATGAAATCAAGAAATGAGCGATTTACCAAGTTTTGGACTTTATGGACGATTTATTTCTTTGGGGTCAATTCTGAAATTAACAAGACTTTCTATTTCCTTTGCCACCCTCATCGCACATGGATTTGAGGATTCCTCCAAACCTCCTCAACTATTATGTTCAATAAAAGAGGCATGACTTCGTAGATATGTGACTTAAAAGTCAACCATGCAGTTGAATGCTTAAATGGCTTCTTATTTTTACACTGTTATTACTGTCTTATAGGCTATACATCATAAGAATGCTGTCTAATAACTATCGAGCAATCGATCTGCTTACCTGCGACAATGGCGTCACCTTCTTTCACGTATGTGATGATCACTCGATACAAAGATCTTTCTAAGCGAATCCATTCGAAATAATTCTATTACTTGTATTTCAAAGCCTTCGTATTCTGTGATTAAAACTTCGAATATACTGCGTGTGATATATAGGTTATCGTGACAACGTTACTATAATACCGCTACTGCTTTGTATATTTTTTTATATTTATTGAAAGTAGAATAGTAGATCGATGCCCCATGTGCTATACTCGGTAACTGTCCCGGTGTACTGACTGTCCTCTATATATTATTGTTCCCCTTGGTATATATCATTATCAAATTACATAGTGTTTCATTTACCCAATCAAATCGCATGCATAATTATTCAATCACATTAGATCACATTATTACATCACTTCCCCTTTTTAAAACTTATAGTCCACGATATTGGATGTCCATATCTTTCTGGATTTTCTTGTGCTTCGACTTGATCTACGAACAATTGGTTCATCTACATTGATGTCGTTATTCTGGCTGTCGTTGTTGGTGTTGTGGTTTGTAATAACTGTCGGGCATTCGTAATCGTCATCATTATCACCTGTGTTATCAATTTGTATAGGTTTAAAATGTGAAACGTTTCTTGTTATAGAGTGTCCGTTCTTGTTTTGTGCTGTTATACGTGAATAATGTCTCTGTGTTACTGTGTATGGTATTTCACTAAAATAAGATGTTAGTTTGGCTCGTTTTTGTTGTCTAACAAGGACACAATCACCAACTTTGATATCACACTTTTTCACATTTCGTTTGCTGTCAGCGTATCGTATGTGATATTCTTTCTTCGATATTTCATTTTTCCGTGCTTCTTGATGTCGGTTGACGATGTTTCGCTTGTGTAAAATTGGCAGTTTTCCTTTTACAGTTCTTTTGAACAATAACTCAGCAGGTGGAACACTTGTTCTCGTATGTGGTGTTGTACAGTATTGTAGCAGGAATCTGTTTAGTTCTTGTTGCCATGGACGATTTTGAACTCTCGCTGTTCGTAGTGTTTTTCCAAGTGGTTGCATGAATAGTTCTGCTTTGGCATTTATTTGAGGCCAAAAGGGTGTTGAAAATTGTGGTTTTATTCCTAATGCTTTTAAATAGCCAGAATACTCTTTTCCATTGAACGGTGGTCCATTATCGGTCTTCACGATAGTTGGTATGCCATGTGTTGCAAAAATCTTGTCCAGTTTCGGTATGACTACAGAAACTTTAGTTCACTTGAAGATTTCTACTTCGGGAAAACGTGAGTATCTATCGATTGCTACCAACAGGTATTTGCCTGAAGATAGCGGTCCATAGAAGTCAAGGTGTAAAGTTTCCCACTGTCCCTTAGGCATGTCTGTCATACCCAACGGTGCGTGCAACGTTTGTTTTCCAACAGCCTGACAAGGTATGCATCGATCAACAGTTTGTTTTACCATATTTTCAATGTTTGGAAACCAAACTTTTTCTCGTATTAGAGCTTTTATTTTCGAGAGGCCTGGATGTGTTTCATGGGCAATGTCAATTGCTCTTTGTTGTAATGATTCTGGAATAACTATTCTCGATCCACAGAGGATGATGCCATTCGTCGTTACCGTCAATTCGTTTTTCACAGTTTTAAATGATTTGACCACGTCATAGTCCCATTTGTCCAATTTTATTGCTGCTCTTAATCCTTTCAATGTTCTATCAGCGTCCGTGGCTGTTTTAATTTCTTCTAAAGTCATAGTCTTTGGTATGCTGTTGTGTGCAATGTAGTTCACATATTCTTCCGTCATCTTCTGTTGTATTAAACTCGTTCGTGTGTGGATGTCTTGACAAATAATCGGCTGTATTGTTGCTTCCAGGTCTGTATACTATTTTAAACGAATAGGGTTGAAGACGAAAAACCCATCGTTCTATTCGTGCTGACAGTTTAGATTTTCGATTGTCATAGATCACTTCCAAAGGTTTATGGTCTGTGACTAAGAAGACTTGTCCAAAAAATGATAGGGTTGTGCTGAGAAAGGTGCATTTTGATTGGCCGAGAGGTAACCCTTTGCTAGAAATTCGTTTTAAACACTGTTCGAGATTCGAGTCATGTTCTTCACAGCTTTTACCGAAAACAATAATGTCATCAGCGATGTTCTTTACTCCTCTTAAACCTTGAAGTTGAGTTTGTAGAGTGAACTGGAATATTTCTGCTGGAGCATTTGTTCCGTAATTTAGCCGTTTATATCGGAACAACCCAACGTGGGTGCTGAATGTTGTGATGTATGTACTTGCTGCGTCAAGTTCGAGCTGGTGATATGCCTGCGAAAGATCTAGCTTGGAAAAATGTTTGGCACCATTTAGCTCAAAACTGATATCTTCAACGGTCGGTATGGGGTGTCGAACTCGTTTGATAGCCATGTTGGCAAGGCGCATGTCAACACAAATTCTCACTCCACCTTTTTTCTTGGGCACCGCAACAATAGGTGATACCCATGATGTTGGTTGATCTTCTGGAACACGTTCAATAATGTCCTGCTGTTGTAATTCTTGTAATAATAATAATAATAATAATAATAATACTTTATTCAAATACACCTAGATGATATTCGAAAAGGTGGACTTCGAGGTTATCCCTATATATACAAGTCCCCTATAATTAAAAGAATATATATCTATGAAATAAATAAAATGAATAATCAAAAACTAATTGATATAAGAATAATATTTACAAACTGCTAATATAAGTTCAATAAATATTCATGTGTTTCTTTAACCTCCGTTTGAATTTACTTACGTTCGGTCCATCAGGGCAATTTACTACGTTGTTAGGTAGATCGTTCCAAGGTTTAACTATTCTTACAAAAAATGTATACTTGTAGAAATTTATCTTAGCTAATTTGGTTTGTATTTTAAATTGGTGATTGGCTCTCGTTTTGGTATTTCTGCAAAGTTCAAAGTAATCGCTGAAGTCTAAACCCTTCATCTTAAATATGATTTTGTAGCATTCAACCAGAGAGAGGTATTCCCTTCTAAGTTCCAAAGGGCTCCATTTAAGTATTTCACATCTGTCTTCGTATGCCATCTCCTGTCTTCTTTGACCTAGTGCGATGCGTGACGCTCTTCTCTGTACATTTTCGATTGCGAGAATGTCTTTGACTAGATGTGGTGCCCATACAAGGCATGCCTATTCCAAAATTGGACGAACCAATGTTTTGTAGAGTGTCGAGAAAATATCTTTGTTCCTACTGCCCACTGTACGTTTAACTAGGCCAAGAACTTTATTTGCTTTATGTGCAATTACTTCTACGTGTTTAGACCAACTCAGATCGCACGATACTGTAACTCCTAGGTCTCTGTAGTCGTATACGTTCTTTAATGCAGAGTTCGAAATGCGGTACTGCGTTCTATTCTTTTCGCACTTGTGAGATATCCTCAGGACTTCGCACTTTTGTGGGTTAAACTTCTAATGCGTGTTGTACATCTGCTCGAATGTGGAAAGGAATGCGCCGTTGTGGTTGGGCTTTCGGGGTATGATCTTTATCGATATTAAGTTTCACTTTGTCGACTTTCAGTTTACCAAGGCCATGGAATACCTTCGCGTGTTTATGTAGTATTGTGTCAAGTTTATTGTCTTTCGTGGTTGATACTTTATGTAGGTGTAGACTGATAAGGCCAAGCTCTTGAGCCGTTTCTGATGATATTAAATTACCGCTGTCGGTTGTCTTTCCGGGTTTCAATCAACGGTTCGAATTTCCCTTGAATTTAACCGGTTTTGTCGTGGTATACGCGAACGCCTGAATGTTTGTTGGTGTTAGTTCTCGTCCTTTCATTTTGGCAAACGTATCTTGATCAATTACGTTAATTGTGGCTCCCGTATCCACCATAGCTTTAAACGAGCGTTGACAAACTTTAACAGTTACTTTAGGTGCTTTATCACTTGTCATCGCGTATAGATAATTTTCGTCTGAATTGTCCGAATCATGTTCAACTTGCGTAACGGGATGAATACGTTTATTTAGACTTGTTTTGCCGATGTTTTTCTTGATTTATTTGTCCATTTTCTATCTGCTGTGGCTTTTCACCACAAACTTTAGCAAAATGGTTGAATTTTCCGCAGTTTTTACACTGTTTGTTTTTAGCTGGACAATTTCCTGCGTGAGGATATGATACGCCACAATTACAAGTTTTTGTGGTCTGGTTAATTTTATTTATATCTTCACTCCCTTTTCCTTTAGATTCATTGTAGCGGGCTTGAAACGCACTCTGTTCGTCACGTCTACTGTCGAGTAAGATTGCTTTTAAGTCGTACGTTGGGTCTCGCAACGCTTTCTTTCGAATTCGCGACGACTTGCCTGATGTAATAATCTGTTGCTCAATTTGAAAATCAACGTCCGTGAAGGAACATGTTTGCGCGAGGGTACGAAGGCGCGTATAGAATTGGTCTAAGGTCTCGTTCGGAGCTTGTGCGGCTTGTCGAAATCTGTATACCTCATTGCTACGGTTCTTTTGCGGTTCAAAATATTCGGTGAGTTTATCTTTCGCGAGCTTGTAATCCGACTCTGTTCTTGTATTTGGTATTTGGCGAAAGATTTCCCTTACTCGTTGTCCAACTTGATAGAGTAGCAACGCACGTTGACGTTTCTCATCCGTAATTCCACTAGTGAGGATGAACATTTAAAAATCTCCAAACCAGTTGTTCAAACGAGTTGCTAAACTTGCGCCAATTTCTACGTCTGAGTTGAATTAAGGCACAGGCTGAATTGAAACGGATGGTGTATTTACATTAATATTTGATGGTGAGTTACCTTGATCAGCCTCCATTCTCGTCGCCAATATAATACCGCTACTGCTTTGTATATATTTTTTTTATATTTATTGAAAGTAGAATAATAGATCAATGTCCCATGTGCTATACTCGGTAACTGTCCCGGTGTACTGATTGTCCTCTATGCATTATTGTTCCCCGTGCTATATATCATTATCAAATTACATAGTGTTTCATTTACCCAATCAAATCGCATGCATAATTATTCAATCCTGGGATTATGCCTAATGATTCGACTATAGTATGGAGGAAGTACAGAAACTTGTTATCCTTCACTGGAGGAAAATCGAATGATATAAAAAAGAGATATGTCAACAGATGTATGCGAACGACTTGACAAGGCCTGTTTCGCCAACACAACAGCAATCGGGTACACCGCTGAACTTTTATGCAGCAACGGTTGAAAACCTTAGGGACGACCAGTTGGTAAACAGCGAAGCAATTAAATCACTGGCAGAATCTGTTGGTCGCATCTCGAGAGTAATTTTTCAACTGCAAGTACGTTTAGAAAATAATACTGAGTTGAATAGAGTAAGCTTGGAAACGCAGCCCGCTGAAATCGGAAATGCAAATCAACTAGGCAATGTTGAAAGAGGCATTGTAATAGAAGAATTGCCCAAATTCTAAGAGGACGGTAATTTAAATCAGAATAAATTAAGGATGGAAGAAAAGATATTGGGTGATATAAGTCAAATTAAGGCACCTGACCCTAGTCTTAGTATTAATTATCAGTCAACTGGAAATAACAATAAAGCAACATATGCAGAAGTTGCTAGTTTAAGACCTAATTCTCCTTCAAGATCTAAAGCCTCAGACAATACCATAACGGTCTCAGACAATAACCACGAAAAGACGGACAGTCTGATCGGTGATGGGTTTATTGGGGTAGAACGGAAAAGGAAAAGAAGCAAAAGAATCTTCCTTTCTGGAATCGACGAAAATGTCAAAGAAAGCCAGATTTGTTCGTATCTTGCGGAAAGGAATATTGTCTTGTCTTAGATTTCTATGTTTCAAAGTAAGCGAAGAGGAAAAGTTTCAGCCAAAATACATATCTCTTCAGCTTTCAGTTCGTTGGTTTTAAGTGAAAACTTTTGGCCGAAATTTATTTGCTGCAAACCTTGGCAACAAAAAGGAAAAAAGCGCAAGACCTTCTTGCAAGAAGGCAATGTAACCTTGGGCGGAGCTTATTCAACTTACGTATAATGGCGTACAGTGGAAATTTAATATTACCCGTGATGGAAACTACACCATCAACTAAAAATGGCTCACAAAATATCAGTGCGAATCACTTACCGTAATGGCAAAATACAGATGGAAGCAAAACGACCCGAATAGGAACAATTTAATACCAGTTAGACAGAGAAATCCTGCTGATGGTATTACCCAAGAACGAGATATTCATAGTAGCATCCTAACAAATGGTCGGTCGTCAAAGTCCTTCCAGAAATCAAAGGTTAAAATTGCTCACTTAAATATCCGTTCGTTAAGGAAAAGAGATCATCTATTACAGTTGCGTTGCTTAGTTAAGGAAAATAATTATGATGACTTTGCAGTGTCGGAAACTTGGCTAAATTCCTCCGTGTCAAATGCAGAGGTAGAAATTGAAGGCTACAAATTATCAAGGTTGGACAGAGTAAGGAAAGCAGGAGGGGGTGTGCGTATATATACTCGCACCTCCTTAAAAGCCAAAGTCCTAAATGAACATACTGAAATAACATCGTCCGGCGTTCATCAGCTATGGGTACAAATACAATACAGGAAGTTAAAATCTATTCTAGTGTGTGCAATTTATCGACCTCCGGATTGCCCCATAAACTGCCTTGTACAGGAGTTCCTTAATAAGTACACCCTTGCCCGTACGCATGGAAAAGAGCAGTTCATTATTGGGGACTTCAATTGTGATGTTCTAAAACACAATCAAGAGTCAAAAGAGCACAAGGATTTGTATACGTGTTTAACCTTAACACAGTTAATATCCAGTCCACCTAGAGTAACATCACATTCATCAATCTTGATAGACCTCATTATCACATCCAACACTACCTTAGTTGCTGAAAGTGGAGTTGTGGATGGCATAAGTGATCATTTTCTAATTTATACTGTGCTCAAATTAAAATCACCAAAACCTCAGCCCAAGGTTATTAACGTCAGGAGTTATAGTTATTACGAACGGGATAAATTTTTAGAAGACTTGGGACAAGTACAATGGAAGAATGTGTCATTGAAAGGCGATGTAAATGGAAAATTAGATTATTTTAATTACAATTTTTTTCGGATTTTAGGCAGACATGCGCCCGTCAAAACTATAAAAGTCAGATACTGTAAATCTCCGTTTGTAGGCGGTAAAATTAAGGATCTGATGAAGAAAAGGGATAAGTTGCACAAAATAGCATGTCAGACCAAGAATGCCTGTGACTGGGAAAGCTTTCGTCGGGCTCGCGATGTGGTAAAAGAGCAGCTGAGGGAAACAGAAAGGAGGTATGTTCATGATGAAATTTATAGGAATAAAGAACCAAATGCAATGTGGAAGGTTATCCGAAGCTGTGTGCCGCATAAAGAGATGTCACAGCCTGTGTATACCAAGGATATGAAGGAACTGGCCGATGAATTTATCAAATTCTATACTTTTGTTGGGCCAGAGTTGCTGATGAGGCTAAAGCGTTAAGTGCTAAGAGTAATCTCGCCCTACTACGACAAAATACTCCTGAATTAAGAGACGAAGCGGATGAATTTCAATTCCGTCGTGTAATATCGTATGAAATACATAAAATTGTAAACTTTCTTCCAACAAATAAGGCCCCTGGAATAGATAAAGTTTCATTTGCTGCTGTAAAGACGCTCTATCTATTATCCTTCCCGCTTGTGAACTGCTCCTTATTTACTTCGGTATTTCCAGCAGCTTGGAAACATTCAGAAGTAATTCCAATTCTCAAAGAAGGGGATCATGAAACGCCGAATGACAATCGCCTTGCATCCTTACTGCCTGTGGCCTAGAAGGTATGTGAACGTGTTGCACTGAACAATTAATGAAATACATGTCTCAGGAAAAGAGTCTCACGAACCATCAAAGTTGAAACAAGAAGTTACATTCAACAGAAACGCTCAATATATTTGTATCAGATATGATTCTCGAGGCTATAGATAGGAAAGAGTTAACGGCGGTGGTGTTGTTGGATCTATCAAAGGCGTTCGACAGTATTGAACATTCACTGCTGTTTGAGAATCTGCGTTCCTTATGTGTATCCAGGAAGGCCGTTGCTTGGTTTAAGAGTTATCTATCAGAAAGGAGGCAGTGAGTGCGACTTGGTCATATACTTTCAGAAGCTGGCATGATCACACATGAAGTGCCTCAAGGCTCTATACTTGGCCCGCATTATTTAACATCTATATTAACGACCTTCCCAATGTTCGTACAGTTTGTCCTTTGGAATCATACGTCGATGATTCAAAGATGTATTTGTCATTTTCATTGAAAAACGTCAGTGCTGGGGGAACCCAATTTGCGGACGATTTAAAGAAAGTTGCTGCATGGTGTTGCTCTAGTAGCCTACTCATCAACCCTGGAAAAACTAAACTCGTTTTATTTGGTACCCCACAAATGTTAAATCAAGTTCAGGACTTTCGAGTACCCATCCTTGGAAAGATACTACGGCCTATTTCTTCAGCGAAGGATTTAGGGATGGAGTTTGACAAAAGCCTGAGTTATGATGAACATATTATCCAAGTAGTCTCCAAATGTACAAAGTCCCTTTGTCAAATTAATCGAGTCAAACACATTTTGGACAATCGGACCTTAACAGTGATTATAAATGCCTTAGTTTTTAGTAAACTATATTATTGTTCCTCAGTGTGGGCAAATACTTCTACGAAGAACATAGCTAAACTACAGAGCGGGCAAAATTTTGCTGCAAGAATCGTTACAGGTATGAAGAAGTATGATCATATCACGCCTCCACTGAAACAATTAGATTGGTTGCTTGTTGATTATATGTTGCGATACAAAAATGCTGTTATGACATTTAAGTGTTTGAATGACTTAGCTCCATCATATCTTGCCAAAAGATTTGCATCTAGGTGGCAAACACATGACCGAGACACAAGATGTAAATACAAGTTGCAGATACCCCTTTATCGAACTGCACGGGGCAGCGTTCATTCTTATATAGGGCGACTAACTTATGGAACGAACTTGAGGATGATATTAAGAACATCTCTAACATTGGAACTTTTAAGATTTTAATAAGGAACAAATTATATAAAGAGTGTTGGAATAATTACTAGTCGTTAATTAATCAATATTTAGTTCCTTAAAGTTGAAATGACTGTTATTATAGTCAGCATGAATACTTAAATTTTTACCTTGTTATTAGTTGTAATGTATAGTTGAAATTTACGTAGGTTGCGTAATTAATGATGTTAATGTAAATATAGATTAGTAACGAACATAATTATTAATTGTAATTATTTCTGAAAAGCCATAACGGAGAAATAAATTACTTTGATTGATTGATTGATTGATAACTCACAGAGTTAATAAACAACCAGAGGTCCAACTCGCGGTAAAATTAGTCCCAAATTTTTTATCTGCATGCGCTGGCCGCCATGTTCCTGGCAAGTTCCCTCAGCAGTTTTGACCTCATACGAATTTTTGCCATTTATATGTACACAAAGTGAAGTTTGATTGTAGTTCTAAACTGATACATTGAAATTAGATTTTCAAACCTATTGAGGGGTATTTGTTCAGTAAGCTTACAAAATAAAATTTACTCGAAAATTTAAAAATATCGTACGAACGTGTTGACAACGCTCGATGGATTCAAACATGTGCTGAATTCTTGTTAATCCTACCACGATTTTAAACAAGTCAAAAACTGTTACAGTCAAACCGTATGTTCGTCTATAGCCAAGTTTTCGATGTTGCGTAGCAACAATGCAATCTTCATTTAGCAAGTTCGTCAAGGAATTTGCAACTTGCAAGTCAACCGAGAAGCATATTACCCGAAGGGCGGACAACGCAACATCAGATAAAACATGATTCAAGTTATTTCATTTAAGTACCTCACAACATGAATCATGTTTTATCTGATCTTGCAATGAAGGCTGCATTGTTGCTACGCAACATCGAAAAGTTGGCTATACACGAACATCCGGTTTGACTGTAAAAGGTCAACTGGTATACATGTGGTTATCAGTAATTTTGTCGCTTGCCTCTTCTGGCCTTGCGATCATACTTAAGGTTGACGAAGACGGTAAAACCACTTCAAATATGCAAGAATTCAGTTCAGACGAGCACGAAAGTTATAGAACACATACCTACACTCGGCGAGCCCTAGAGCATTGACTTAGAGGACAGTGGGTTAGACGCTTGCCAGGAACATGGCGGCGTTTGAAGTAATGAAATGCGCGAGGCAACATCATAGGTCCCAAGTGATCCGCATCTTGCGGGTCAGACCCGCATTTGAACATCCAAGCCCGCCGACCAGGCTAGCATAAAAACCCACATTGTTATTGATTTGCTGTATTTCTGTCTTCCGTGTTGTGAAATTATTTTTAAAAGTGTTTTGGAACACAAATATAAGCTACTATTTGACAGTGGGACTTGCAAAACCCTGTTAACGCATTCTGTGACATCCCAGACATGTTTACAATTCATTTCTTTGTAAATATAATCATATTGGTATCGCTCACACAGACTGCTTGAGATCATATTGCTGACTCGTCCCCAGTTGCTTCCAAGAAACTCATGTGCATGCGACCGCGGAGACACAGAGTAAATAATCTACCAGAGGTCCAACCATTGAACTCTAAAACGACTGGAACGCTACCTCGTAGTACCAGGCTTCACGATTGAATGAAGCCGACATGGGAGCAGCCATGTAAGTCAAAAACACGCGTGGGAAAAACTTGAATTTACTTTTTATTGAGAGTGAATTCTGACAAATATGCAGTACTACCGACAGTTTCCTGTACTTACTATGGATAAAAAAGAAAACTGTTAAAAAATTCGAAATTTGGCCGATGTTTTTCGCAATAGGTTGCTTGTTTTATTGCGTAGGGGACTGGGATGACCTGCAAATTGACCTACATGTTTGAAGCTGCATTGGGAGTTCGAGTTCAGGGAGAACTTTTGGGTCCAAGTCAAACGAAAATTAGTTAGGTTTTTTCTTTAAAGTGTTCACAGAGCTCAATCTGCTGTGTGGTAGATTCTCCTGTTGATTAAAGTCATATTTTTGCCCTTATCAAGTACATAGCAATGTACTACAGGAAGATTCAATTGCGGTGTAAAACTAAATATATACCCAGAAAAACAGACATGCAAACAAGCCCTGTGTAAAACTGGAAAGCTTATGACTTCTTGAGTCAAATGAACCCTATCATCATGGTTACTAGTGGGAATCTCTAACCACTAAGCAACAGCAACTAAGTGGTAAAGCAAAGGTTACATGTGTCAACCCATCTATCACCTGAGAAATAGATGTTCAAACTACTGAAGTACAAAGATGAAGATTGATAAGGAAAGGTGTTTATCAGTGTGTCGCTGACCTGGCATTAGCACTAAAATCTAGGATCCAAATCAACATGTTAACTTTAAGACAGTGAAGGCAAGTCATATACAAGAATATCTCACTGAAATACGACCACGAAAACCTCACTATGACGTTTCATGTTAGAACTCTTCGAATAAACGGCCAAGTTCGATTTCTACATATTTCGATTCAAGTGTTCAAACACATGTACAGCATCAGCGGGAAATTTGCAGTTTAATACATCCTGGAGTTTTATCAGCAACAAATGAATCAGGTCTTTGGCAAAACACATCACAGAAAATCGGCAAATAATAAGGGTTACTTAAAAAACACACAAAGAAACAAATACACAAGAGTCTCTTACAGACTCGATAGTCCTTAAACGAATTTTGAAGCAAATATACAGACGGGTGCATTTCGCAAAATATAGCATTTACGAAACAAAAAAAAAATCATAATTCTTATTTATTACTTAAAATAAGATTAAAAACCTTAATTTCGTTGTCACGTCATCTCAACCTTTGTGAAATTGGCGAAAAATGCCGTTTTAACCGCTACAACTCCTATTTACGCCATATTGTTTGGTGCCTGGTTGGGTCCTTCCAATATGACCGCCGCTCCATAACTGCCGGCTTCACTTCTTGAGCCCAGTAACTCTATCCAGCCTTATTTAGAGATCAGTGGTCAGCCTCCATGATGGCTTCAAAAAACAATTTGCAGGTATCGTTCCAGTCTTTTTAGTGTTCAATGGGTCCAACTCATTGTCGCCAGTTTTGATGTTTGTGTCCTCGCGCATGTTGCCTCCTGAATCTCATTAATTCAAACGCCGCCATGTTCCTGGCAAGCGTCTAGCCCACTGTCCTCTAAGTCAGTGGTCTAGCGCTCGCCGAGTGTAGGTATGTGTTCTATAACTTTCGTGCTCGTCTGAACTGAATTCTTGCATAATTGAAGTGGTTTTACCGTCTTCGTCAACCTTAAGTATGATCGCAAGGCCAGAAGAGGCAAGCAACAAAATTGCTGATAACCACATGTATACCAGTTGACCTTTTACAGTCAAACCGGATGTTCGTGTATAGCCAACTTTTTGATGTTGCGTAGCAACAATGCAGTCTTCATTGCAAGATCAGATAAAACATGATTCATGTTGTGAGGTACTTAAATGAAATAACTTGAATCATGTTTTATCTGATGTTGCGTTGTCCGCCCTTCGGGTAATATGCTTCTCGGTTGACTTGCAAGTTGCAAATTCCTTGACGAACTTGCTAAATGAAGATTGCATTGTTGCTACGCAACATCGAAAACTTGGCTATAGACGAACATACGGTTTGACTGTAACAGTTTTTGACTTGTTTAAAATCGTGGTAGGATTAACAAGAATTCAGCACATGTTTGAATCCATCGAGCGTTGTCAACACGTTCGTACGATATTTTTAAATTTTCGAGTAAATTTTATTTTGTAAGCTTACTGAACAAATACCCCTCAATAGGTTTGAAAATCTAATTTCAATGTATCAGTTTAGAACTACAATCAAACTTCACTTTGTGTACATATAAATGGCAAAAATTCGTATGAGGTCAAAACTGCTGAGGGAACTTGCCAGGAACATGGCGGCCAGCGCATGCAGATAAAAAATTTGGGACTAATTTTACCGCGAGTTGGACCTCTGGTTGATTATTTACTCTGTGGCGGAGATTCATAGGGACTTTGAACAGTGCGAGTTTCGCAATTTGCAAAAGAATACTTCTGTAAGTTAGGCAATGATAATAATACGCCAAACCCAGAGAATAAAATCAGTTGAATCTGTTGCAACTGAGATGTGTGGTGTTGCATATCAGTGTAGATGTACAGATTAAGCTTAAATTTCCAAAAAGTACAAATTGAAGTGCAGAGGAGTGCATTTTTGAATCTATGTGAGGCGGTAACAAGGTCAAAGAAAATCATTCTACTTTGTTTCAAAATAGTCTCAAAATGCAAGAAATGGCTTTTCAGAGAGCCTAATTTTGAAAATTTTCCGGAGGAGCATGCCCCGGACGGACGTATGCAACATGCGCGAGGACACAAACATCAGAGCTGCCGACAGTGAGTTGGACCTCTGGTGGATTATTTACTCTGTGGGCTAACTATAGAGTGAAACACGCGGGACAGCAGAGGCACGCCAAAAATGTGTTCCTAACTTGCGCACTATTCTCTTCTTATATCATTGATTGGACTTCTTTAATCACGATACTTTGTTTTTAGCAAAACTGTGGACAGCCAACTACCATTAACTTTGAAATGTTTTATTTGTATTTTAAGAAATATCTCTATTCAACTCGAGACTTTCTTGCATATTAAAATTATAGTTTTCTTATCTTAAGATATATTACTTTTGATAAGCCAAAATGACTTTCTTAATTTAAGAAAAATTTCTTGATTCAAGACAATGTTTTTCTTACTATGAAATCTCGTTCTTGATTCAAGATACTTTTCTTGATTGAAATTGGATTTCACACTGTCCAATCTTTGAGCTGTGCCTGTTTGGGACATTGATCTCTGATAACTTAGCGGTCAGCGGCGAGGGAAAAGCCCGAGTCATCTAGGGGTTACAGGGGTCAGGCTCCTCAGGAAAATTTTTAAATTCTTGGGTCTCTGAAATGGAAATTCCGGCATTTTTAGACCAGTTTTGACGGCAATTCTATGCACATTTGAGCAGGAGAAAAAAGGACAGCAACGGAAGTCTACGGGAAACAAGACTAGATGTTGTGGTAAAAAAAACTAGAAGTTCAGACAAAAAACCATTTAACATTTATTATATACATTGGTACAGAATGAACTGAACATTAGGATTTTACATTAATAATGTAAAAAATCCCTGGTATGCATTGCTAGTGCTTATATCTACAAGTCACTGACAGTGTCACGTTAGGGCATCAATGACGAAAATCCAAAATCAATTCTTTAATTTCAACAATGAAATCTTGCTTCTTACAGTTAGAATTAAAGGAGCAAGAACACTTCCTCTTCTTTTGGGGTGTCGCTATGCCATATAGAAGACTTCAGTATTCAACCTTTTAAAGTGTTACTATTATTATATTACATGCATCTGATATTTATGACCAGCGTTATCATTTGTCCCAATACGTTATGCAAGATCACTTTTTTTACAAAGGGAACCAGTTGTGAACTCGACCAAGTGCATAATTCCATGGGTAGCATTATAAAATATATGTGTCGCTGACAAAAGTTTCAGAATATTTCCTTATATCAGAGTGCAATTGTTATATATTGATTTAGAAATTTGTGGAGCGCCAAAGAGGGACTTTCGTTGTCCGGACCTGATGTCGGTCGGGACACGGGACAAATTGCGTGAAATCGGGACTGTCCCGACCAAATCGGGGCGGTTGGACAGTCTGGGATTTATTAACGTTCATTGCAATAAATACAGAGGAATCAGTCATGATCATTACCAAACTGGCGCTTATGAAACATATGCCATGATGAGTTCATTTATATATATTTTGTTTTTGTTATTCTCTCGCTGTGTAATTACGCAAAGTCCAGTATAGACCTGCAAAGAAGCAGTTTCAAAAGCTGACTTGGTTGTTTACAGCAAACAAATGTTTTAACATAGTTTCTCTGTTGTAAACTTTAACCTAAGTTTAGCGCGCATCTAGAAATACTTGCACGTAACAACCCCTCGCCCGCCCTTCCAATATATCTCTCGAGAGTCCAAGTAACATTGATAATTTTTCAAAATTGTCAAGAAGACAAATCCCCCTTAAACTGTTCGTCGTCATATTTACGTTTAAAAGTTTGACTCTGTTTTATTATAACAAAAGGTTTGGGGAGAATAACCTTTAACGGTTTTGTAAATAATGGGATCCATCCTGACAATTCTACTGCTAAACAATGGATGTTCGTATCAAGACCCGGTATTAGTTGCGATCTTGATGTATTTCGTGTCGTTTTTGGATGAAACTTATCACTATTTTTCACTTTGAAGAAAGACATTTTAGTTGATGGCAACACTTTTCTTCTTAAAAGCGGGGCATTCTCATAGGTTACCGGTAGGATACCAGCATTACGGATAGCTTATGATTGAAAAAATTTTTTTTGATATTTCTTTGTATTAAAAAATTGATAAATCCTACATTGTCTTAAAATTAATTAAAAATTTCTAGTAGAAGTGTCATGATGAACATTTATGCTAAGTATTCGTCCGAGGTAAAAGACTTTGGTAACAAGGATGGAACGAATTACGAAAGTGATGAAATAAAGAAAGAAAACGTGAGAGTTTTGCATTTTTATTGCTGATCAAAAATCGAAAAATACAAAACATACAACAAAATACGACAAGCAAACCTTCTGCAATTTTTGTCGAAAGAAGGAGTAGAGGAAAGTAAAAGACGTACTTTGTCGCACTGCAAAACTTTCGTAAAACAGAAAAATGGCGTAGCATACTAACATTCAACTTTTACGTTTTTTCATCGAAGCGTTCATCGTCACCTCAACACAAAGAGTTCAACGGTATATTTACAGAAAGAACACGGCTTTACACTTTCAAAATTTCTTGTGAGGTGTTAAATCCGGATGAAAGCATTACTGGTCGAACAAGGTAAAGGTAATCATCCACAAGCCACCCGAGAAGTAAGGAAGACTGAAGCGGACAACATTTTCGCCGAAGGCTAGTATGATCTCCAAAAAGAAGTAGCTTTTCAGCGTGCTTCAGCTATTCGATTCAGACGTACCTGCGATTGTGTAGCTCAGGTAAGTGATTACCAGAACGTGAAGAGTCTCGATTCATACAAATCAACATCGATTCAACTACAGCGAAGAATATCGTTTACATTCAGTCGCTTAGCAAATGTCCCGGCAACAAGTGAGTTCCCGTAACGTCTTTGTTCATATTCATGAGAAAGAACCAAGTCAAAGCGTTGCACCATAATGTGAACAGTTTGCCTATGCATATTCCAAAGAGCTGAGTTTCAGAACTGTTCTTTCAACTGATGAATTGTCCAGTAATCAAGATGTCCTGCAAAAGTTAAACCAGCCGCAGGCACCAAGAAAGCCATTTCGTTTCCTGGTCTTAAAACATTTACTGGCTTCAGTGTTCAAAGAATGTAAACAACTTGCGAGACTGATCCATACAAGGAAAAAATAACAAGACCAAATCGATTTGCTTCGATACGGTGCCTAAGTATGGTTTGGTCAACAACATACCAGTCTCCGAGCTTGCACACGGCATTTTTGAGTGACCGGAGTCTATGGATATATATATATATCCATATATATAGCGCTCTCTCTCTATATATATATATCGAGCGCTCTACAGGATGAGTCATGCCGCCAGTGCATTTGCGCACGCTCACTAGTCTCTAGGTAGAGCGCTCTGGCATGGCTTAGATGTACCACAAGCGTGGGACATTTGAGTTGCCTACATAATGTAGGCTACTCCATCCTGCTCATCAGCACTACACTGATGAGGCCCAATAGGCCGAAACGGTTCCGTCTGTAGTTAGATATCGCTCTATGGCCTCTTGGTTCATATTGAGCGCTCTACAGGATGAGTCATGCCGCCAGTGCATTTGCGCACGCTCACTAGTCTCTAGGTAGAGCGCTCAGGCATGGTTTAGATGTACCACAAGCGTGGGACATTTGAATTGCCTATATAATGTAGGCTACTCCATCCTGCTCATCAGCACTACACTGATGAGGCCCAATAGGCCAAAACGGTTCCGTCTGTAGTTATATATATATATATATATACATATATAAACATACACCAGGCGAAAATTTTTCTCCCTAATCACCACGAGTGTAACAGGACTCCACGGACGTGGAGATTAGTACCCTCGCACTGCGCTTCTCGCGGTGGGCGAGAGGATAATGTTAACACTACACTGAAGTAGCATTAATATTAAACCTTGGCGACCGCACCGAACCAGTGTATTAACACACATTCTCTGAAGTGGAATTACAGTGAATTGGTGTCGATGTACGCCATCTCGGGGCACACCTACATTACAATTGGGTTAAAAGATTAGTTTTCTATTTTACTCCCATTATATAAAGTACAAACGCAATGTTGGTGTATACATATATTTGAGGTTCGTTAAATTACACTTATAAGGTGTAAATTACTATTTCACACAAAATTGGCGTACTGTACGCCTTTTTAAATATCCATACAACACCACGAGATTTACAGTATACCACGCTCAAAAACGTTGAAAAACTTCGGCATTGAGTCAGAAGCTTTTAAAAATAAACCTAATAAAATGGTGATGAATAGCCGCGGAATCATTCTCAGGGCTCAGTCATACTAAAAGATTGGCAAGTAGTTTGTTCTTTAATAATAGTGGTAAACGTTTTCCTGAGTAGTGTATATTTTTGTGAACATTTGCTTTTAGAACCGTGACAAATTGGCGATGTTCACTGAAGGTTGGTGGACATGATAAAGATACTCATTGCTTTCTCCATGACTTCTGTAATAGGAAATTTGATATAGATACGGAAAGTTTTAGATGCAGATTCTAACAGATATTTTCAAAAGCCAATTCTCGATTCTACGCTTTCCATATCGGTGAATCGGCGGCTACCTGGGATTGTCAGAGACTTCTCTACCATTCGAGAGACTCTTTGCTGAAAAAAAAAATCAATTCTTTTTCCCTCAGGGTGTTTTTGAGTCCACAGAGGATCTGAGCTCTCGGTTCACGTCCGATTGCCCGGCCGCTCAGTCTGCCCATGCGCAGACGATATATCAACCCTAGTCAGGATCATACCTCAGAAAAGTTATTTATGAGCCCAAATGAGGATCGATTCCGCAAAACTTCAGGTGAGCAGTTAGAAGCTTTAACCGTTAAGCTACCGAGACTCAGATGGAAAGCTCAGGCGATAACTGCTCGGTGATTCTTGGTGGTGGTTCGTTCTCCATCTAGGTATCAAAAGTCGCTATTCTTAGATATAAGCTCAATTAAAGCCCATGTATCGTTAATGATATCACGTAGCCTATGTTTAAAGTTCCAAGTAACATTTTAACTTCCTGATTACCTTTGAAATAAAAGTGAGTAGAGGATGACAAATTTTCTAAGTTCACTTTACTTTATCAAGGTGTCGAAGGTTTGTACCAGAATTTAGAACAGCAGTAATATGAAACATTATGGATTTTGCAAACCAATAAAAGATCTTTATGTCCTTCGTCTATGGTGGAGCTTCTTGTCTTGTTTGCGATCGCAAACGTCGGTGAAAAACGAGAGATGATGCTTGCTGTCACTGGAATAGCAGATATAAGCACCAAACTTCTACTGGGTCCCTTTTTCATTCGTCATGATTGTTAAGGTGTTTCAAAAATTACTTGAAGGAGAGTTCACCACTTGGAACAGCCTTTCTCCACCAGGCCTATTGAAACTGGGAAAGCTTTAAAGCCCCCAACTTTCGAGATGTGTAATTTAAAAACTGTCCATACCAATTTAGGTCCCTTGGTTTCTTACGAAGTGCTGTATAATCTAAAATAAATAAATAAATGATTAATTCAATAAATGAGTAAATATTTTGGCTTTTCTAATTCTACCAATTTCTATTCATTAAGACAATATCTTATATTCTGAGAGCTGTTTATGTTACGCTATATATCTTCCTTGTTAATTGATCATAACTTTAACCTATTAACGGCAATTCATCCTCATGCATATTGGATTTGGTAACCCCTTAACGGACATTGCGCCCTCGTGCGCCCTGAATGGGCGCATGGTACTATACGTACATAGACAGCAGAAAAAGACCTTCAAAATGCTACTTCGGGGAGCTACTTACAACACGGTTCGTACAAGCTGCGTGCGTTGAAGTCATCTTCCACGATTTGAAAATACGGTTCGTACATAATTTCTAGCAAAAGCATTTCGATTGACGAAAGACTTGTTAAATTTATTAGCCGTTTATGTTTTAAGACCATACATACCAGAAAACCCTGGTAAATTTAGCGTAATACTTTGGATGATTTCGGAATCTGAAACTTGCTTCGTCTGGCGCTTTGAGCCTTCCCTTCGCGAAGAAGTTCGTAGCAATAACCATTTTTACGTTGATTTCAATGTAGCAGACTCTTTGAGAAGACCATGCTGTAATTGTTATCATCATTTCTACGTTGATTATTATCTTGCATTCATTCACTTATTATTTCTTCGTTTCATTTCATAATCCAACCCGGGAGAACAAAAGCTGTACCTGAACAGATTCATGTCAAACCACCTCTTATAATAAATACTATAAAATATCGGGGTTGATGGAATTGAACGATATAGTAGCAATGATTCAGTAAGAACTTCACCAAGAAAGTGATGGAAATACTTAGTTTGGGTCTTCGTAAATATTTCGACTGTGAACAGGTTTTTCTCGGCAAAATATACTCAAGGGGTGGTAAAGCCGCTTAAGTTACTTGGATTTTTGCCTTCTGCTTGCTGAACGACTAATTTTAGACTACAACTGCTGGAGAAAGGCTCTACAGTGCACGGTTTAGTTTAGACAGGGTTATCCAGCATAAATAAAGGCACTTTACTTTACTTTCATTTACTTTGTCTCATTGCAATCGACTTAGGTATAAGTGTGAAGAGCAACAAACGGTGGCCTTACGTGGCCAAATTATGCGCATAAATGTTCAAGAAACGTTCGAAAGTATTACCCTGCAAGAACAATGTGATGTATATCTTTGTAGACAAAGTGACTGTTATATGTCTTCTATTTTGTATTATATTTACCTTTTAATGAAACGACATTGATCATTTTTGCCCATAAGCAGGCTTCCGTGATTTCCGAAGGTATGGGAGCGTAAATAAATAAATATGCCAAAAATGAGCATATAAATAAATAAACCAACAGATAAAAGAATAAATAAAAAACACATAAAATAAAATTGGAGTCATGTATGGACCGTCGTCAGAACGGACTAAGTGAAGTATGGACCAAGCTCAAAAAGTAATCAAGTTCTGTCGCATTTTATAAAGAGGCCCTTAAGTTTCCGAATGGCTCAGCCAGTAGTGAATTGCCAAATTTTCATTGCAATTGAAAACTTTAACAGATGACAATAATGGTATAAACATTGCACAAGGAAGTAACCAGCCAATGCAATTGCAGCACGTTCATCGAACTCGCGTCTGAGGTGGGCATCTGAGCCTCCGTATCACAATGGTTAGACCGTTTCAACGGTCATCACAAGTTTGCGGAGTCCATCAGCTTCTGGAACTCAGCAATAGTTTTTATTAGATTTAAATTAAGTTTGATGGAGGTCCATATAATGTACATACAAATTTCTTTGAGCTTGCACCATGGTTGATTAATTTACGCATACTATTAAGTATACGAAAGCGCGCGGAAAAACTATGCCGCTTCAAACGAGAATGGATACGTATTTCGACTGGACCTGTTTTTACCTAGGCCTGGTTTACTACCCTTACGTTGGGAGGGCTACACCCTCACACGAAGCATGGTTTGGGGACACTAAAAGATCAACAAATTTGGTGGGGTTGAATGCATGTTTAAGTCAGTGTTTCAAATACTACTGTTTCAATAAACAGTAGCAAACAGTAGCTGGGGAACATAAGTAAAAAGATTGTGTAGTCGTTTCTTAAAAATAAGAGCTGTCTATATTGTGGAAGAATATTAGGCATTGGAACTTTAAAGTTTCAAGTTATATATTAACTTCTTGAGTGCCTTTCTAATAAACGTAATTAGACAATGACAAATTCTGTAAATTCCCTTTACTTTGTTACTGTGAGGAAGGCTTGTACCAGAATTTAGAACAGCAGTAATATGAAACACGAGTTCCAAATGATTAAAACATCTTTATTTCCTCTATCAGTTGTGGAACTTCTTTTCCTGCTTGTGATCGTAATCTCCGGTGAGAAACGAAAAATCATGCTTTCTGTTTATCGGGAGAGTAGATATAAGCACCAAACGTCTACTGAGGTCGAGATGGCATTCGTGGTGGTCAATAAAGTTTTTTTGGAACTTACTTGAACTCTTTTTCCACACTTGGATCAGCTATTCTCTACCAGCCCAATTCAAACAGGGGAAGCTTTAAAGGCCCTCTCAACATTCAAGATGTGTCATTCTAAAACAGTCCATACTGACCTAGCTATCTTGCTTTCTTACCAAGTGTTCTATAATCTAAAAGAAGTAAATAAATAATAAATAAATGAGCAAGTGAGTAAAAGAATACATGAATAAATAAATGACTAAATAAACCAATAAATAAATTAATAAATGAATAAATAAACCAACAAATGAACAAATGAATAAATAAACGGACCAAGTCAAGTATGAACCAGGTTCAGAAAAGGAAACTTTTTCTGTCGCATTGTATAAATAAACGCTTAAGTTTCCGACCGGCTGTGCCAGTAGTCAATTGCCAAATTTTCATTGCAATTGGAAACTTTAAAAGATGACAATAATGGTATAAACATTGCGCAAGGAAGTAACCAACCGACCCTACATATCATCTGTTAAAACAAGCACTGCAATTTTTGCAGGCTTTCATATAATGGTAGATATTTCGTACAAAAATTGAGATATGATCATATGCAAGGTATGATGTAGTACATTCGATATATAGTGCATACACCAAACAGAACCATGTACGTGGCCTTGGATCACAATCGACATCCATATAGCCCAATGGATAGAGGATATCACTAGCGATCGGTCAGTTACAGATTCTATACCCGTAAAGCCTTTTAAAACTTTCCAGTCTAATTTCAAACGTGCAATTTTAATTTTTAAACCTAAACTGAGACGTTTTAACCATATTTGTTTCACAATTTATTTAACTTTATACGCATGTCCCTAATATTGCGTAAATACTCACTGACGAGTAAAAATAATGATTATTCAATTCGTTTTTCCAACCTTTTTGATTTTCTTAAAGACGTTCTCCTGAACGTTAAAATACAGCTTCGAGAGAAATGACTTATTCAGCTAAATGGTTCGGCCAGGTGGTCAAAACAATATCTACATAGAAAACCCAGAAATTAAACAAAGTTAAATAGAAGATAACTGGAATAACAAAACAATTAATCAACTCCGTATTTCAAAATATAAGGATTTGCAAATTGCTCGATTATCTGTTCACCACTGACACATCAGGTATTTTGCTCAACCTCATACAGGATTTGAAAATGATCTGTTAGTCTAGAATAGCCTAGTTGCTGATTGCACAATATCACTGCTGTTAGCTGGTCATTACACTGGTGATTGCTTCACCTACTATATCTTCTTTTATTGGATATTTCTTTAGGGATTTACGTAACAATAAAATATCTGCAATTCCTCCCTCGCTGTTTGACAAGACACAAAACCTGTACACTTTGTAAGTAGACAAAAAATTTAAGTGTTTGGTTAGAGCAAAGCGCTGGCATCTATGTCGTGATTGAAAGGAGCGCCTTACGACAATAGAAAAGAGATTGCCAAGTATTTGTGAAAAAAATCACGTCGGACTCCAAGAGACTGGAGCGTGTATTGAGCAGGGCATTGCTAAAGGAATATAGCAAAAAACCTATAAAAACGAATCTTAATTTAAGTTATTGGTAAATAAGATTATTCATTTGAAGGTTTTAACGGAAATGAAGATATAAGAAAGGAAGGAAGAAAAAAAGAACGAAGGGATGAAAGAACGAAGGAAAGTAAGTAATAAAGAAAGTAAAAAATAAAAGAAGAAAGAATGGAAGATGGAAGATGGCGGCAAGTAAGTCAGACGTGGATGTATGAGCTCCTACTGTTTGATCAAAAGCCAGCCAAACGAGGACACGCCAAGCCTTGAAACAAACGTTTAATCTACACTGTGCACCAATCTTTCTGGATTAGTAGGTTGCAGACTGGTTAGCCAACAGTTTTTATGATATTCTTAACAATTTTACTACAAATATCTTATACGTGGATAACTGCGAAGTCATCCGTAACTTTGAAGGAATCAAACAATCTCAAAGAAACTGCTTTGAATACGCATTCATATTACAAAACAACAGAGCGAAAATAGTACGATGGACAGCGATAATGTTACAGGATCTACAGAACTGTAGCTCTAAAGCGCTTGAACTAAGAAATGGCGATAACCTACCACTGAAAACAGACGGAAAGAAGAACTACTTGGACATTTTACAACGGCTATGGAACCAAAAGGGTTATCAACACCTAAATATATCGAGAGATAACTAGAGAGTGAGGACAAATCAGCTTAAATTGGAAACGTTGACCGATACCAAGTTAGTTCGAGAGGAAATACTAAAACAGCAAAGTTCGGCAATAAATTTTGGTGGATATATCCAAGAAGAAGATAATGCTAATTCAGCTGGACATATTGAAGCTGAAAGCAATGGCATGTGTAATAATATTGATAATACAATGTGATAATACAATGTGATAATACAAGTGTGATAATACAATGACGATAGAAACTGAAGAACTCTCTGGAGACACGGAAGCGAATTTCCTATCATTAAACGCCAAAGAAAGACAACACTACAAGGAGGTAATGGAAACAGCCAATACTATTATGTCTACAATAATTGAATTACCTGGGAATTTTGAAAATCGTAAGTGGAATATAAGGACTAAGATTAGCCCAACTTCATCAGAGTTAAGGGTTCTTCATTCTGTAGCCAACAGATTGTGGGATGCGAAACAAAGAAATAGCAATACTGACCCAAGAGTACATCTGTGGCGACATAATTGTATAATATACGCTACTGTGCCAGCCTGGCTCTTGAGGACGGGCAAAGCCAAGAAAAACGGGTCACCAAGAGAAAATCAACCACGACCAATGATACCCATTTGGTTAAAAAATTCGAAATAGAAGTTGCGAAAACTAGAAAAGAAATTTTCCATTGCAACTGCGGAAATCCATCGACTGCAGAGCAATGGAAAACTTACAAGAAAAGGGAAAAAGAATCAAAAGTATTTGAAAGAGGAAAGAAAGGTCAAAATTAGTTGCTCTAGTCTTTACGCTTTCATTGAAAAACAAAAGCTGTCACTGAAGAGACTACAAAGGAAGCGAAAAAGAAATCCTAAACGGACAATATCTAAGAAATGGAATAACATCTATACAAGTAAACCTACAAGAATACATTATACCCTGCGTTGATGTATCTCCCAAGATCCGGAAAATTTCAGACCAACAATAGGAGATTGGATCCAATACAACAATGAAAGTGACGTACAACCATGCTTTGACTCACTCCAGCAGGTTGAGGTGTACTGGAGACCAATCTGGAAAATGGAGGGAAAGGGTAACCCAAATGCAGCTTAGTTGAAAGAAATTGAAAGTGCGATGGATGCTTGCTGTGTAAGAGTACGCCGGAAAGATGATGCTACAATAGGGATTAGTAAAGAACAAATCACTAAAACCATTAAAAAAAAAATTGGTCTGCACCAGGTCCGGACGGTATATGTAATTACTGGTTGAAGAAACTCACGGTACTGCATGAGCCACTATCTGAAATAATAGAAGAACTACTTAACGATGATACTAGCTTGCCAGCATGGATAAATAGAGGACGCACTTTGTTAATTCCGAAGAAAGGTGAATGGGATACGGCAAACCAAAGGCCAATAACATGTCTAAATACGACATATAAATTAATGACATCTCTTATGGTACCATATGTGGATAACCATCTTGAGCTAACAGGATTATTACAAAAAGACCAGAGAGGAACAAGAGAAGGAGTTTCTGGGTGTCTGGACAATTTGTTAATTGACAAAGTAATCATGGAAGATATTAAGGAAAGTAGACAAAATATGGCGTGTGGTTGGATTGATGTACGAAAAGCATACGATAGTGTTAATTATTCAGTTCTTAATAGAATCCTCAACATGCACACGTTTCCAACTAGATATATTTCAGCCATCATGAAACTGATTACTGGGTGCTCAACATGTTTCTCAGTTACCACCAAAGAAGGAAAGCAAGAGTCGAGTCTTATTATCCTCAAGAAAGCCTTCTTACAAGGCGATTCCTTATGTCCGAAGCTATTTACTATATATCTTAATCAAATTGCTTGGAAAATACGGACAATGAATGGATATGTCTTAAGTAAACCCATTCAGTCGAAAATTACACAAACCATGTTCATCCATGATCTGAAAATGTTCTCGGCAAGCGATAAGAAGCTCTATCCGGCCCCACAGTCGATAAAACCATGTATGGCATATCTGAATATGGAATGGGGAACGGAGAAATGTGCAGTTATGAATGTGAAAAGAGGTATCCTTGATGATGAATCCGTAGCCAGGTTGAATGATTCAACAACAATCCCGTCAGTGGATAAGAACCGACCATTCAAATTTCTTGGCATATATGAACACCTCAGGCAAGATGAAATAAGGATTCGAGAAGGAGCTAGTAAAGAATTCTTGCAACGGGCATGGTTGATATAGTCATCACAACTGTCAGATGCTCTGAAAGTACAAGCCACCAACACGTTTGTATGTCAGCCTTATCCTATTATATGACAACGACGGAATGGACAATTTATGAAGTCCAGGAACTTGATCGACAAGTACGCAAGATACTAACAACAATAAAAGAGGACATCCTTGTGCTTCCGTGCATTTGATGTATCTCCCCGGGTCAATAGGTGGTAGAGGATTAAAAAGTGTTAAACAACGATACAAAGAATTAAAGATCAAAACCGCTTTCTTTTTGTACACATCAACTGACCAAGCCGTTAAAGCAGCTGTTCAAGCTGATCAAGCAAGATGTAGAGGAAGGAAATCGTTGATGAAAGATGCTGAGAAGTATGCAGAGGAGTTGGGGGTGAAGATTTGCAAGGATAGTAATGATAATTGGACTATAAAGTCTACAACTGACGTCACTGGTGAGAAAATAGCCAATGATATGGGAAAGACTAAATCCCTTCTCCGAGAAGCAAGAATTGCAGATATTAAGAAAGCGGTTACCGATCAGCCATGGCTTGGTCTTATTACTAACAAGCGATGGAAAGCGAAAGACCAACTTAGAGGTTTTCCCTGATTGCATTGCTGGAAAGGCTGTCCAACAGATATCGTAACTGATATGGAGGAAATTGTTCAACAACTTGTTCCAACTCGAGTGTACTATAGTTTAAAACCTGGGCAAGATGTCACCACCAATCTCTGTCGTCTTTGTGGAAGTAAGCTTGAAACCGTGTCTAACCTCCTAACTGGTTGTCCACGTTTTTCCAGACAGAATACCTCAACCGTCATAATAATGTACTTAAATGTTTGTATTTTACAATACTGCAACAGTTTGGCATTAGGACGATACCTCCCCAAAACACTAATATGGAACATAAACCGGTTGTGAAGACTGATGACTTGGAGGTTTTCTAGGACATTCCAATTTACTCTTCTGGCCCCCAGCTCCAAACGACAGTTGAACAGGGAAATAGGCCGGATATGGTAGTTGTCAATCATAGAAGTATGACGGTTGCAGTTGTTGAATGTAGTTGCCCATGGACTACCAACATGGAAAAGAAAGACAATGAAAAACAGACAAATACCAGGAAGTTTGTGTTGAGCTCCAGAGAAGATATGAGAGCTATGATGTCTACCAAATTAACGTGCTGCCGGATGCGTTGGAAGGATACTTAAAGTGCTTAGAAACTTTGCTAAATAAGTCATTACAACAGGACAAATTAGTAGAGAGTGTTTTAAAAAGAATGCAAAAAGCAGTTATATTTGGCTCGATTCGTATAAAGAACCTTTTTAAATCTGTTAGAACTTAAGAATTTTAATATGTATATATTTAGTATCGTTGGTTAAAGGTGTTCAGCCTACTCGATTAGAGCCCTGAACATATTTTATGTAATTATCTTTTTAAACAAGACATTAAAGAAGAAAAGAAGAAAGAAAGAAAAAAAGAAAGAAAGAAAGAAAGAAAAAAAGACAGAAAGAAAAAAGAGAGAAAAAGACAGAAAGAAAAAAGAAGGGAAGAAAGAAAGAAAAATTAATGAGAGAAAGTAAGAAAGAAAGAAAAATTAATGAGAGAAAGTAAGAAAGGAAAGAATAAAAGAGAGAAAGTAAGAAAGGAAAGAACAAAAGAGAGAAAGGAAATACGACAGAAAGAAAGAAAAATTGAAAGAATGGTAGAAAGAAAGAATTTAAGAAAGGAAGGAGTAAAGAAGGATAGAATATCTCCAACGTAATCACGTTAAAGTTTTTCATTTTTCTATTAGTTATTTTAATTCAAATTTATTAATTCCATGTGTGTTATGTCCTTAACAAAAGTTGTAAATTTGATTCTGGCGTTTTTCTAAGGTCATATGTTGACATCATAAATCCGTAAATAACTGACAAAATACAAATTAGGTTAAATATGACTTCAAAAAAAATGTTGCCATTGAGACACTGGACACCCCCGTAGCAAAATTTTCCCGAAACAAAAACATTTTTTTCCAACAAATTTTTGGCTTAAGGCATGGTATTTGCGGGTTACTTCTTAAATATAAAGGAAGTTCGGATGGTCATTCTCGTCGCCAGATCCCGTCCTTTTTCTGTACGCACCTCCCGCCCCTCCGAAAAGGAAAAAAAAAAAAATAGGGTTAATGAAGCTATTGGGGCCATGTCACAGTAGGGGTAACTAGGCACTTCTTGAGATCTAGAAGATCCGGTTTTTCCGAATCAAACAGTATGAGATGCTTGATAAGCTTGATAATGGCTGCAAAATAGAGTCGAAATATTACCACGATTACAGTCTTTTCTTGCATTCACCTAAATATGAAGTTCCAAGATGGCAATTGTCGGTTTAGGGATTGCTCATATATTACGTAATAAGGGCGGGAGGGGGTGTTTGGAATTGCTTATTCTTCATTATGGGGGAGGGTAAGGGTTAGACATTATGATGACATAAGGAAATAGAAAAATTCAAACGTGTCTTATTTGTTTAACTTTTAAGAAAAACAGCCTATATATAAGCCATTTTGTTCTTCTCCATTTGAACTATCTAAATTTTATGGTTTTTTGTGGCTTCGAAAACCTGTTTTGAGAAATCTACGATATTAATATTGTAGTCAGGTTTGTACTGTTTTTACATTATTAAATAAATGCCGAATATCTACAAAACCACAAAACTAGAGCTTTTGAATTAAATCTACAACATGATTAGCACCAAAAACTGTATGTACACCAGTGGAGTATCTTGGAACAAAAGGGGGGTTTCAATCGATGATAACGTAGTCTAAGGAGGGGGTTGGCCATGAATAATTATGCATGATTACAATGGGGGAGGGGGGTCGAAAATGAGTGATTACGTAATATGTGAACGCTCCCTTAGTATTTTTACTTTATTTTCTTAAATTCTCCACTAGCTATGGTATTTTTGCAGTTCCACGGATTTGGCAAATAGCATTTACGTTTTCAATCAAGTGAAATATCCTTTGTGGAAAACAAATATCTTGCAAAGTGTAGCCTTGTTCGTCATAGAGTTTAGATATACGCACTACAACTACCAATACAAGAACAATCTTAATACAACGTAACTAAATATTCAGATTTTTAAAGAAATGTGCGAAGTAACAATGCACCAAAGCAATTTATCGTAGAGGAATTCCGAAGCAGAATGTCTTTCTCCACAATGACATACACCTGAACTACAAAATTAATTCAAATTAAAGGCTGGAAATTTACTTCCAGACCCACCACGAAGTGCTCCACAATATTAACTATAAGATTAGGATTTTAAAATCTACCATCTGCCCCGAAACTATTTATGACATATTGTTAATTTATTTCAATGAGTGGTCGCAAATCTAACTCAAAAACTTGTTAAAAAATGTCGCTAAATCTGCCTCGAAATGTCTCTACAAAATACGGGAGGGCTGAAAACCCGAAAGAGCGAAGATACTAATCTCGACGTGCTTGGGATTCATTTACATGGGTGAAGAAAATGGAAACGTAACTTTGCTTTGCGTTTTTATGTTTCTACTCATCGCCGTTGTGGCAGTCTGAGATTATGTCGTGCTGATATTGATCTACACATGGGCACTGACAGCTTGCGCCTGCAGTAATACCTGCGTTAAATTATCGTGCTGAGGTTGCTCATTGCACACCAAAACGTTCTACGCTCTTGGGAAGCAAGGATTACATCTCGCATTTCGATAAAGTTTATTTGGTCCAATCTTTTTAATACCCTTCCCGTGTCACTTAAGTAGTTGGAATTGATATTCAATAAAAGTAAGGGTCTATTGAAGATTACTTTCTTATATTGAAAATTGATTTGGTTGAAGTTTTTCTGCTCTGAGTTCTGAACCGACTGCACATGTCTATATAAATTTTGGTTAAAAATATTTACTAATTTTAAGTTTAATAATAGAATTTGACGATCGTTTATCTATCATCTCAAGATATCTCCAAGTTCTCACACTTCTAAAATGTAAATTTCATCAGTATCATTATTAACACGTACTGGCTTCCGCATAGGATTCAATATCTCAAACTTGCACCTTAGCCCTCCATCTGAGTCTTGGTAGATCAATGGTTTGAGCGTCTAACCGGGCATCAAAAGGTTGTGGGTTCGATCCCAGTCTGGCGATCACTAATCGTTTTTCTGAGGATAGAACATGACGAATGTTCGTCTATCATCTCAAGGTATCTCCAAGCTCATCACATGTTTAAAATATAAATTTCATCAATATCATTATGAACATATAGTGGCTTCCACTCAGGTTGCATATATGTCGAACTTCTACGTTAGCTCTCCATCTGAGTCTTAATAGCTCAGTGGTTAGAGCTAATATTTGAGTTATCCATGATGAGTATTTCGGTGGGACAGAAAAACACCTGCGTCTTAAGTACGTCCCAATTGTATTTGCTGCAAAATATTAGTTTCCACATAATCGCTGGCGATCGCCGAGTTGCTATAATTGGTCAACTGAATGATCGCTGTCGATCGCTGTCGATCGCTGAGATTTCTTTCCATATAATCGCCGCAGCACAGCATATCATTCAGCGGAGACTACAACGAATCTTGGGTCATCAGTAAAGATGGTCCCTGAACCTATGCTTATTGAACTCAATGCTCATGTCTAAGCCACTCAAAACTATAGTGTAGCAAGCGCACCTCGAATGATGTACATAAAAAAGACAGAGTATGAAACACTTGGGCTCGGAGTAAATTATTTGCTGCTTTTGGCACTTAAAAGGCAAATTCTAATGGCATTTAAACGGTTTATCTGTCACAATAGGACGCAAGATTCTCTTTCTTCTTCAGCTAACTTCCCCATGCCCTCCCAAGTTTTCAAATTTCGCTTTTACCATTGTTCTTCGATTTCTGCGTTGCTGGTTTTTGGTTCCATATGATCGTCCACGATCGCAAACCCTCGCTGTGGATCGCTGGAAATGTTTCTATAAGATCGCCGTAAATCGTTCAGGATCGCTGACGATTAGCCACGTTGGAATACGATGATATGGAAACCAGCCTTGACGACAAAAATGTATAGTTATCATAAAATATATACACATTGAAATGTCCGCTCGATTGCATATATGGATAATATTCGGTTGCAGAAAATCGTCGTTATCAAATACGTTTTAAATTAGTGCTTCAAGTAAGGGATGACATCTGGGTAGAAAATGTCCCTGAGAATCTCGTTACGACATATTATTAGACATACGATTTATCAGATATAGCAAATATATATCAAAATCACTACATAGGACATTGCCAATTGTTGTGTTTAGAATCTTTGGCAAAAAATCTTTTTACGAAATTCGTTATGCGATATTCCTCGGGGGACGATTCAATCCACAGGTAAAATGTCTACCACCGAAACCTAACGTCTTAAAGAATAGCTATAAAATCAACCAGTAAAACGTTGTAAGAAATATTGCTGATCATTATAATACATATCGTAGGTTCACTATTTAATTTCATCTGCTAAATAAAGTATGCGGAAAGTAATTGGTGATTGATTAAAATCTAGAAACAAAAATCTCCTCGACATCTGCCTGAATAAACGGATTTCATTCGGACACTCAAACCTCAGTGTTAGAGATTACAAAGTGCTAGAAATAACATTGCAAGCACTCCTCGCCCACCATTCAATCCCATTTCCTGAGAACATGAAAGAAGTAGATAGGTTTTAAACTTTGTGAAAGAGTCAATAATTTAAATTGAAAGGAAAAGTCCCCTTATAGTAACTTGAGACTGAAAAAGTGCAGTGTTTGGATGCCATTTTACATTTTTAAGAAATATAAATCAATAATTACAACCGATGAATTTACCGAAACCCTTGAATCTCAAATTCCAAGCACATATATGTACCTCGTCAGACTACTTGGGAGAGTCGGGAAGGAAGGTTAGATATACAGTTATTGACGAGTAAAAATATCAATAAATACATGTACTGATGTGAATTTGAACTTTTTTTTCTCGCCGGAAATATAAAGAAATCCTGAAGGAAAAAAAGGAAATAAAATGTAGAACAGGCTTAGCATGAAAAATGAAAACAAGGGAAATAACCACGAAATTATGAGAACGAGCCAGTGCAGCCTCTCGGGACTTTAGAACGTTAATATCATAGTGTTGACTCGTCTACTGACACATTAAACCTATAAGCACAATTCTTTTTGTATTTAAACTGTTGACTATCCTGTTTGATGTTCAAGTTTGTCTTTACAAATTTCCTACCTTTAAACCAAGACTTTTATCAATAAGTTTTTGATATGGTCTAAAATTAGAAATAAATTTGCTCTCACCATCAAAATAACGTATGCCGTGATCAAACCTTGTAGTAGAATTACGTGCACGCAACAACCCCTCGCTCACCCTTCCAATATATCTCTCGAGAATCCAAGTAACATTGATAATTTTTGAAAATTGTCAAAAAGACAAATCCTACATACTTTAATTGGAAGAGGGTACGCAGTTTAAGAAAAACACAACATTTGGACACGGTGACAAATTCTGTCGAGCATGTAAATATTGAAACACTTTTGTGTGACACACCCAAGCATAAGTGGGTGTGGTTGCGTGGGCATTTTGTTTTTAGAGTTTTCGTTAGATTGACAGAGGCGAGAAACGTTCGAAAGCGGGAAGGATGCTGAGAAAAAAATGTAATAAAATATCGCTCGAGAATCCAAGTAACAGATAATTTTCCAATTTGTCAGAAAAATCGTCCTTGCCATAACTGGAAAGACGGAATGAAATAATAACAATAAAGATAATACAAAACACGCACAATTCGGCCTCAAATTAACAACCTTCATAGCTTATATTTAAATTGCTTGTCGTCATATTTATGATTAAAATTTCGATTAAGTTTTATTAAAACAAATCGCTTGGTGAGAATAACTTTAAATGGTTTAATGAATGGTAAGAGATCCGTTTTGACAATTCTACTGCTAAATAATGGATGTTCGTATCAAAACCCTCTACTAGTTGCGATCTTGAGGTACTTCGAGTCGTTTTCCGATCAAACGTTTCACTCATGTTGCTTTAAATAAAGACTTTTTATTATGTGGCCAGGCTTTTCGTCAGAAAATTGGAGCATAATCAAAGGTTACCGGTCGGCGATAATATTTGGTACAAAAAGTCTCTCTTGGGGAAGAATGAAGTCAGGAAGCCACAATTCAAAGCTGCTCAAAACAATTCCGTTGGTAGAACTTGTATTTCAAAGCTACTCGATTCAGACTTACCTGTGATTGTGTAGCTCTGGTAAGTGGTTACCAGAACATGAAAAATCTCGAGATTTATACAAATCCAAATCTATTCAACTTCAGCGAAGAATGTCGTTTACACTTAGTCGCTCAGCAAATGTCCTGACAGCAAGCAAGTTGCCACAAGTCTTTTGTTCATATTTACCAGGAAGAACCAAGACAAAGCGTTGCTGCAACAAATGAACAGTTCGCCAATGCATATTCCAAGGAGCTAACTTCGGAAATTGCTGTTTCAACTCATAAATTGTCCAGATACTAAAAAAGCCTCCAAAAGTGAAACCAGCCGCAAGCCCCAAGAGAGCCATTTCGTTTGGCGGTCTTAAATCATTTATTGGCTTCAGTGTTCAAATGATGTAAACAACGTCTGAGAGATTCATAAAACGGAAAAAACCCGAGCCCAAACCGATTTGGTTCAATACGAACCTAAGTAACCTAAGGTTTGATCAACAACATACCAGTTTTCGATCTTGCACAGGGCCTTCTTGAGTGACCGGATATATATATGTATATATATATATATATCCGGTCTTAATAATATCCACACACTCGAGATTTTCCTCCTTCAAATATCTACTTAATCAACATTACCCCCATTATATGCAGCTAGCGTTCGAGTGTAAATGCCATATATATACTGAACTAGTGGCTATGCTCTTGGCAACGCCTCCGTAGCTCAGTTGGCAGAGCATCGCACTAGATTGGCGAGGTCGCGGGTTCGATTCCCAGCCGGAAGGCCCAATGTTGCATTTTTCGCAACAGGTCCCGGTTGGGTCTTAATAATATCCACACACTCGAGATTTTCCTCCTTCATATATATATATATATATATATATATATATATATATATATATATATGTACATATATATATACTAGAAATACGTGCACGCTATAACCCCTCACCCACCCTTCAAATTTATCTCTCGAGAATCAAAGTAACAATGATAATTTTTCAAAATTCTCAAAAAGACAAATCCTCCTGACTATAATTGGAAGAGGACATGCATTAAAAAAAAATCCGCACAGATTTTGGTCGCAAATAAACAACAATCCAAACTGGAAATTATTTTTTATTTAAACTGCTTATAGTCATATTTACGTTTAAAATTTCAATTCTGCTTTATTAAAACAAAACGTTCGGCGAAAATAACGTTCAACGGCTTAACAAATGGTAAGATGTCCATCCTCACAATTAAATTAGTAAACAACGAATGATAGAATCAATAGCCTGAATTATTTGCGGGTTTATGGTAATTCGTGCCGTTTCCCAATTAGACTTCTCACTCATTTCCCCTTAAAGAAAGATTATTTTATTAAATGACCAGCCTTTCCGTCTTAAACGTGGAGCATTCTCATAAGTTATCAAACGGATAGCAGCATTACGGACAGCTCATGAATGAATATTTTTCTGACATTTTTTTGACTTAAAAAATTGATCAATTATACGTTACCTCAAAGTTGATTACAAATGTCTTTACGATCTGCTATGATAAGGGTTTATGCTAAGTATTCATCCGGAAGTACAAGACTTTGGTGACGAAGATGAAACGAATTACGAAATCGACGAAGTAAACAAAGAAAACATGAACGAATTCTGCAGTTTTATCGCTGACCAAAAATCGGAAAATACAAAACATAAAACAAAATACGACAAGCAAGCCTTGTGCAAGTTTTGTCGAAAGAAGAACGAGAAGAGGGAAGTAAACAACGTACTTTTTCCAAGGCAAAATATCAATAAAAAGGGAAAATGGCGTATAAACCAGCAACTCTTGCGTATTTTCAACTGAGCATTCAGTGGCACCTCAGCACAAAGTGTTCAACAGTAAATTTACTCACAGACGACTTTAAACTTTCCTGAGAGGTTTTAAAATCCTGATGAAAGCATTACCGGTCGAATACGGTAAAGATCATCATGCACAAATCACTCTTGAAATGAGAAAGACTGAATCGGCCAACGGTTTTGCCGAAGGATAATTTGGTGACGGAAAACAAGTAGGTTTTCATTGAGTTACCTGGTGGCTGTTTACCTTGTTTTTTTGTTTTGAGCCAAAAATACATCCTAACGTCTTCCATGCGGTGACATTTCCTAGCGAAAAAAATCCTGAATGAGGCAATTAAATCTTTGTGTGGAAAGCGGAGAAAGCATCCAAAGACTGTTATGCCCTGGACAACTCTTCTGGATGACGAGTGTTCTATCCCACTTCTCAAACAATTGACCATGAACGCTGTCCGGTCAAATACTGCAAAATGTTCAAAAATAATTGTTGTACAGAGATGAATCAACCAGAATCTTCATTCTACTTTACCAATAAACACCAGCAAAATCCAGGCGGTAATATTTCGCACAAGAAGTCTCCCTAAGGGAAGAATGCAGTCTAGAAGCTACTTTTGAAATCTACTAAAAACAATTCCGTTCTCAGAACTTGTACTTCAAATCTACTCGATTCAGACGTACCTGTGATTGTGCAGCTCAGGTAAGTGGTTACAAGAACGTGAAAAGTCCCAAGATTTATACTAATCGACATCTATTCAACTTCAGCAAAGAATGTCGTTTTAATACACTTAGCCGCATAGCAAATGTCCTGACAGCAAGCGAGTTCCCTTACGTCTTTTGTTCATATAAATCAGAAAGAACCAAGACAAAGCGTTGCTGCAAAAAGTGAATAGTTGGCAAAGGCATATTTCAAGGAGCTAACTGTAAGAACTGCTCTGTCAAGTCATAAATTGTCGAGTTACTGAGGTATCGAAACAAGCCGCTGGCAGCAACAAAACCATTTCGTTTGGCGGTCTTAAATCATTTACTAGCTTCAGTGTTCAAATAATGTAAACAACTTGAGAGAGATCCATACAAGGGAGAAAAGAACGAGACCAAATCGATTTGCTTCAAACGGTACCTAAGTACGATTTGTTCAACAACATACCAGTCCCCGAGCTTGCACACGGCATTCTTGAGTGACCGGAATGCGTGGGTATGTATATATATACATATATATATATATATATATATATATATATATATATATATGTATGTATGTATGTATCTATGTATATATATATATAAACATACATACACAAAGCGAAAATTTTTCTCCCTAGTCACCACGCGTGTAACAGGACTCCACGCACGTCAAGGTTAGTACCCTGGCACCTCGCTTCACGCGGTGGGCTAGGGGAATATATATATATATATATATATATATATATATATAAAGGTAGATACATAATGCGAAAATTTTTCTCCCTAGTGACCAAGCGTGTAAAAGGAGTCCACGCCCGTCGAGTTTAGTACCCGAGTACCACGTTTTGGGCGGTGGGCGAGGGGATAAGCTGTTTTGTAAGCGGTATGGTTTCCCATTAACATTATTAGCACGTAGGTCTTCACGCAAAAGTTTGATTGTAAGTACAGTACATATAAAAAGGCAATACGTTTACCAAAAATGCACTTTAGGGAGTTTATTCCCCAGCATACGGGAGAGTTTCTGCCTTTTCTGTGAATTTAAAAATATACGTGTAGACATTGGCTTCATCGCTGATCGGGACTGGCTGGTAGTTGTTAGATATTTGTGAATGTTCAGAACAAAAATTTTAATTTATGGTGGTTTCAACAGAAGCTAAGTAACAGTAAAAGTTTTAATTTGAAAAACAAGCTTTACAATTTTTTGTCTAAGCAAAAGTTTTGCCTTTCTAACCCTAACACTTTCTATTCATTAAGACAAAATCTTAGTTTCTCGGAACTATTTAAGTTATGCTATGTATCTTCCTTGTCAATCGATCATAACTTTAACTGATTAACAGCAATTCATCCTGCAACGGGAAATGAATAATAATGACTAAGGAAATCTGGTAGACGACAATTAAATGCTCTCCGGGCATTTGGAAGACGAAAAAGAGTGATTTCTGTAGATTTTTTGACGAATGATCAGGTTTAGACATTCATGAAACTGAGATGGAAAGTGACAGCGAGTGCGAAAGTGATGATTCTGACAGTCTTTTAGAACAGAAAAACAACTTCATTTATATGAAAGATGAAACCTTGAATGCCCATACACCTCTTGGTGATAGGTCAGGTATTGGTACCTCATCAACTGATTTCCTCGAACTGTTTTTGGGTGATTAATTTTTCGATCGCATCGTTAGTGCTACGATGATGTACGCTCAGACAAAATTTGGGCATCTAATTTTTCCTACGAGTTTGAGCAGTACATTCGGCTTTTTTGGCTTAAAAATTTTGATGAGAATTAACGAACTGAGAAAACAGAACGTGTTCCAAGGACTGTAGTCACTTTAATGGAATTCTGGGTTAAAAAAACAATTCCTTTAGAAGGTTTCGAGCTTTAAAGTGGGCATTTTAATATCTGGATATAGGACGCACGGGAAAAAAACTGGCAACTTGAGCAAATTTAGGCTTCTTGTTTCGTGATTTGTAAACCTTTCATTGAGTTTGTATATGTTTCTGGCAAAAACATTTCGATTGAAGAAAGACGTGTTAAATTCAATTGCCGTTTATCTTTCAAGCAGTACATACCGGAAAACCGTAGTAAATTTAGCATAAAACTTTGGATACTTTCGGAATTGGAAATTCAATTCGTCTGGCACTTTCAGGCTTACCTCCGCCAAGCGCTCAGCAATGACGACGTTTACCTTGACTTCAAAGTTGCGGACTCTTTAAGAAGACGATGCTGCAATTCTTATCATCATTTCTAAGTCGATAATTATATTCCATTCATTCACTTATTTTTTCCTTTCTTTTCATAATTTGACACGGAAGAACACAGGCTGTACCTGAAGACATTCTTATCAAACCACGTCTCATTACTCGATACAATGAAATAATGAACGGTGTTGATGGAAACGAATGATATTCTAGAAATGATTCGGTTTGAAATTCACCCAGAAAGGGGCGGAAATACTTAGTTTGGGTCTTCGAGAATATTTCGACTGCGAATCGGTTTTCCTCTAAACAACACACACAAGGGTAGTAAAGCCGCATAAGTTATTTGGATTTTGACGTTGTGCTTGCTAAACGACTAACTTTAGACTACAATGGCTAGAGAAAAGCTCTATTGTACACCGTTTAGTCGTCGTATTGCAATCAACTTTGGTAGAAGTGTAAAGTGCCACAAATTGTGGTATTACGTGCCCAAGTTATGTGTATAAATGTTCAGGAAATGTTTGACAGTATTACCCAGTAAGGGCAATGTGGTGTATGTTTGTAGACAAAGTGACTGTTACACGCCTGTAGTTCGTAGTAAATGTACTTTTCAACAAAATAAAATTGATCATTTTGGCCCATTGCCTGGCTTCGGCGATTTTTGACGATACGTGAACGTTCGTTAAGTTTGTATCACTGAAAAACGATTTCTGATCCCTTGACGCGGGGATCGTACCTGCTGCTACTCAGCTAAAAATACTCACACTGTAAGCTAAGGTGCAGATTATTCATCATCCTGATCATGTCTTGGGTTACTTGTTACCAGTTCAAGGTCTCCAGTTTCAATAACTGGTATAGTGTGCAAAAATATTATAGTTGCAATTATACCTACTATGCTAACTTTCAATGACATTAGGACGTTTTTATATGATCCCGGTTAGCCGGGTCATCCCGGGCACCTGGAATATCTTCCTACTAGGGAGAACTCCGTCCAGTCCGGCTATAGCAAGTAGGATCCATGCACGCCAGGATCAATTTTTCTCCGTAAAAACGTCAACAAGCGGGATATACCGGTAAACCGGGATGAAATGAATTGAAATGCATATGCAACAAACAATTCCATATGTCAGAAATAGTGTAAGAGCATTTGAAGCCTCCAAATTTAATCAAAAAATTTCAGTTTGGGTTTTAAGATATCATGCACAAGAAAACAAAAATTCTACCGAGCTGAAATAACATGCTGAACGAAATAGACCATTAGCTTGAAAATTGTTCTCCGTTTGATCGTTTTTTCGTCCCAATTTCTGGAAATTTCTCGCGTTTTTAGCTGTTTATACACAGCATATTTATAATGCATATAAACCCGGGATAAAATTCATCCCGTTTGACTGGGAAGGTCTCGGTATGCCGATGCATTAGACACAGCCCCTAACTCTGTCTCTTGGTCCGATTGCTGCCAGCTTGTATGTAGGTTTGCAATGGAATTTTTCCCAAATATTTGTTCCAGTAGCAAAGATGTTTGTTCTCATAGTTATTTTTCCATTTACAATAGAGCAGGGTCCTGACAAGGAATTTCTTCTCTTGTAATATCACTCCTTTATTGTGTGCAGTTAATAAGGAAGTCAACTTGTGCGGAAGTGCAGAGAGACAGGCCCACTACTATAAAAAAGTGTTTGAACCATTACTATGAAAAATAAAAAAAGAAAAATATTGGGAGCCACAAATGCAGTATACTGTAGAGTGTACATGTACTGCCAGTAAAACATAAATAAAGAATAATAAAAAAAGTAGGCGAAGAATCCTCCAGAAAATGCTTTCCACGTCCTGGAACATTTCATCCCTTTATTTCCTAAAGACACTTTGTCGCTCATTCGTATTTAAAATTAGAATCAATTTAAAATTCCCTAATATGAATATTTTCAGAATGAGGTATCTGATTTACTGTATCACTACCATGTATTTCTCAAACTATCCTACCCAGGAAAACATGAATTATTTTCCAAATTTAAAGATGGATTTATTAACTCTTCACTAGCATTACAGGAGAACATTAACTAACCAGAACTATAGTACAGACCTGCTGACACGCGATGAACAAACGTCATGTGTACATGTGGCTGAAGCCCATTAAAATAAGCAAAAGAAAACTTACAAATGCACAAAACAAACCTGCAGTTTTATATTTCCTCACCTTTTGTTTTCCAGTACCACATGTTTGATCAATTTACACATTGACTACTGAGGAGTCGTGTTCCATTCAGACACCTCTGCAAAGTCATCACTTAAAAAAATTGAAAGAAAATATATATCACACATCAAACTTACAAGTACAGTATATCACTACTTTAGTTCATGGTTTGCACGTCCACTTGCAAAGAGGTCTCAGATTATCGTCCTCCACCTCGTTACCACTAAGCTTTCTTAACAAAACATCTTTCTCGTTTTCAAATTGATCAGAAGTTTTGAAAGAAACGTTTGCCCACAATGCACCATCTATGCAAAGAATTAACTGACAACTATGAATAAACCAAAAAAATCCTTCCGATCAAATATGACCGAACAACACCTCTTAACAGATTTTAGTCAGTTTTCTAGCTTCACTTCTTACTATAAGAATGCTTTCTCAAGAAAATATATTTCCAAAATTCGAAGGAAACCATAGTTTCAAAAAAAGGCTTGCTTTCTAAGTGCTTAGTGATTCCTTTAAGAAGATCTACAATAATAACTTCATCCATGACGTCCAACCTAGTGACAAAACAACCTAAGAAGATTGAAAGGCACAACACTACACAACTTTCAAAATTACCTACAGTATTCAACTGGCCTCATATGTTTACACAGTACTAACAACAACTATTCTTGTACTAAAATTTATAGTATTTTAAGCATTGACATTATATACTGCATTTTTGTTGCGATTACTTACATGTTGTATGACCTGCTTTAGCCAAGAAGATTACCTGCATTGGAATACTGGTCGCTAATCCTTATCGATAAAGTCTTACACTGTAATTGCTAGTGCCCTGAAATTGCCACCGAAGAAACATATATTTGAAATTTGCAGCAACAAAATTATTGCATGACATTCGCTTCTCTTTGCAATTTGGTGTCTTTTAACTGCTGTTTTTAATAATTAACAAGAGAAGACTTTGAGAGAAATTCTTCAAAATCTCTTCCCTCTTTGTCACCTTGCAGCAAGTTTAGCCATTAATTGCTGCAATGCTAAGTTTCCTCCAATCTGTCATCTTCTTAACCACGAGACAAAAATTATTCCAGCAGTGACCTTCAAGATGTAATATTAATTTCCATGTATTATACAAGAGAAGAAAACCAAATACAGTAGCACGTGCCATAAACAAAGTCTTTGGACTAAAACCAAAATGTGTATACATGTATCTGCCTTCCGAGTTGTGATAAAATCTTTTTATCTCTTATTTACAAGCCATTCAATGAAAATAGACAGCTTTATACTTAAAGTGGACGTATGAGATATGTTAAATAAAGTGACGACAGCTTTACCGACTTTGCCCTCAAGGGGGTCCGGCAGGCGAATAGCCAGCCTGCATCCTTAGGGGAGGCATTGATAGCTCTAGGGGGGGCAACGAACTAGACCCATCTGCCCTGATCGACCAACAACATACAATGACCAACCAATTCAAAAATCAAAATACCCCTTTCTGCACGAGTGGAAACGAAGAAAAAAAAAGAGACAGTACCAAATATTTATATAATGAACTATTATTAATATCGATATCGACATATGATCGTTTAGTTTATCCAGTCCAACTTAAGTTCAACTGCTAAACTTCTTGAGTCATAAATTTATTAGATTAGCAGTATGTTGGCCTTCTTTAACGCATCATTAAGTGTTCGGTTGAACCTAAATCAACTGCAAACGAGGGTGAAGTACTGCTAGTCTCTTGACGAATGTATTTATATCCAGTTTAGCAGTTATTTTGTGCTCGAATGCAAGCAAGACCAAACTGGCCTGCCTCGGCTGCAGCATAGAACTTCGTGTTGGTTTGTCAATACGAGTTAAAACGGAAAAGACACTTTCACAAACGGCACTACTTGAGCCAATCGCTGCTACCTCATTTAGACATTTGCATACCTCATTTATCATATTCATTTATTTCAATGAACACATTTTTTTCCAGTGGGGGCAAAAAAAATTCTTGGGAGGCATTGCCCCCCTAGGCCCCCCTTGGCTACAGACCTGGGGTCCGGGAGCATGGCCCAAGCGGAAAATTTTTACAAATTGGAGTCTCGGAAATGCGTTTTCCATCATTTTTAGGGTTCAACAATTGAAAATTTTGGGCTTTTCTACTCTTCGTGTCGTCAAGCTTTCGCTTTCACGTTGATGCCATTTTGTTCAATGGGAAGATCCCTGAACCAAACAGATCGCATGTAAATCAGTAAGATTTGCGCTTCAAATCCAAGATGGCCTTAGTAAACACTACGAAGTCCGTCAAGCAGACTTACTACGGCAAAAACAGTAAGGAGTCAAATATTGCAGCTGAAAAACCTAATTCATTATGTGTTCATCTTTGAAGTAATAAACGTAAGCAAAAGGCATACTGATTTGAGGAGTTTTATGCGTGTGAATGAGAGTTGCTCAGAAAGTAATTAACTGCCAGTGAGGAGCAAAGTAGTCAGCGGTTCATACCCGGTAGCCGCCTCTCACTAAAACCCCGGATAACTTGAGAATGGCATGTTGAAATGCGATATTTTAATTCAACCGAACGCAATGAAACAAAACACTGTGGATAAGAAGTTTACAAATAATTTCTGGACGCATTTCCATGTCCAGTGTCACCAGACCACAAGAATTTCGAAGTAAATTGTTGTGGTTGCCTTAGTACAGTCCTGATCAAAACTTGGAAAAAAATTTCTATTTAACCCACATTATCTTATTATATTTGCATGTAAAAACCAATACCAGCCGACAATTTGAAAAAATATAAAACAAAACATGATCCGAAGATCAGCATCTTGAGAAATCCAAGATATGGATTGAAACAAGACGAGAAATGAGTTTGTGATATTTCGATTTTATCACAAAATCATCGTCAGACGATGATTTGTAATAAAATCGAAATATCACAAACTCATTTCTCGTCATGTTTCAACCCATATCTTGGATTTCTCAAGATGCTGATCTTTGGATTATGTTTTGTTATATATACTTGCATGTACCTACAGCGTCTTTAAAAAACGCAAAAACAATCGATGTAAACAACGCATGATTGAGATAGGAAGGGTTGTTTCATTTCAAGCACTCTGACTTTCTCTTCCAATGTTCGACTTATAAAAATGGGTCTAAATTTTTTTTCCAATTTTACTACAGAATTCAAATAACTGCATTCTTAACATGTCTGCGAATTTCCGTTCCTTGAGGGACAAAACGATGGCAATGTTTTAATCACCTCGACCTTCTCTTTCTGAATGAAGGTTGTCTTGGCATTAATGAAAACCACTAATGAACGGCTTCTGATGAACGGAAACACCTGAAACATTGCATTTATTCAATATCTTTTTCAAAGTCATGGAAAATCTAAGTGTGATTACATAGCAAAATCCTCTTTTGTAAGACCATACAGAAAACTATTTTACAAAAGTCCAATTACCTCAAAATTCAACACATCACCCTAACAATCATCTCTCATGCACTAGTCAATCACCTATGAAAGCTGTTCTTAGGAATGCTCCGAAAAGTTTCCCAAATAAAGGATAAGCATGACCATGTCTATCATGTGAATAAAATCTATCAAACATGAAGTAGCTAAACCTTTTTTAACTCTTTGTTTACTCTTAATACAAGTACTTTCCAAATGAGACTTCTTTATGTCAAGTAATAACAAAATGGAGTGCCCTACAGGCAGGTCTGACAAATATAGAAAAATTTTAAGGGCTACTAATCCAAAAATACAAGAAAGCAACATAATAGAATAAGATATAAAGTTTTTCTTGTTTCTTGGAACAATACTATCTTTATACTTTTTTAACATCTTCTCCATAATTCCTTTCATTTACTGATAATGAATACACATGCCAAATATTTAGCTTACCATATTTTCCTATACATTACTTCCTAACCAATCAAAACAAAGGATAATTACTTACAGTATGCCGTCTATTCCAAAAAGTTACAACAAACACACAGTAAGTCAATGTCGTACTTTGTTGTACTTTACTGACCAAAATCTTCACAAGCAACAACAAAGCCAATTCTAGTTATATGGTCTAACGTTAGCTCAATCATGTAGCAAAAAACCTACTGTAAATACCCATACGCCTTTGCTGTACAGGAGTGACACCATTAACCCACAGCCCCATAAATAATACATAAACGTACAGCGTACCAGTGCCACGAATGTCAGGCAAATAATGTACCATCTGACATATTAAATTAAATATCATGCATTGGTACTCTTTCAGTACTGGTAGAACTTTCAATGTCATGGAAAGTTTATGTCTGATTTCATGGCAGAAACTATTCAGAGTACCAGTACAACTACCTTCAAATTGAATGTGTCATTTCTGTAAGTCATCTTCTATTCTTATACAAAGGGATTGTCACTGTGTATTTGCAGTCAGATTTTTTCTTCATTACTCCTACCATTTACTCATAATGAATGCTGCACACAAGCTGAATATTTAATTAACAGTATTTTCTGTCACCATATTTCCTAACCAAAAAAATAATCATAATACAGTACACTTATCCCATCAAATCTTAGAAATTAATAGACACAAAAGCAAGCCTGTCATTCAATGTTGTCTGTTCAATTGCAAGTTTTATCTTCACCTCCAAGCCTTCCAATGACAATTCTACTAATGTACTACAGATATTATTATGAAGCAATAACTTTATCAAATGCAAAACCTACTACTACCAAATAATTTAGACAAACTACATGGTTCAATTTTTGCAGATAGCACCACATGATATCCAACATAAAAACATTTAACAACTCACTAGCATGATAAAAACTTAGGACGTCATTTCCTTAATAATGTCATCTCAAATTTTCATCATTCCCAAGAACCAAATCCCACTGAAGGTTTTTTCTTTCAGTGCCAAAAATAAGATTGTTGTGTAGAAGATTACGAATCACAGTAACCGCTTGTACACAAACGCAACCGTTCACGTCCACTACTTTTCAAAACCATTTCATTTCATTTAGCAGCAACATCTCTCAATACTTCTAATGTAAAAGCCGAAATGCCTCATAAAAGCTATCTTCCCTACGGCGCTCTATCTCTGTACATTCACGTTCATCGGTAAAGTAACGGCAACAATACTCTGATTTACATGTTAATGAGAAAAAATCAACAAACTGTAAGCATCTTACTTATTCATTAAGGTGCACAACTCTCTGTCACCAATCTTTGGCTGCAAAACGCTTCACGAAAATGCTTCACAATTCCGTTCAACCATTTCATTTTTCCATCAACGGACGCTCTTAAGAAGCATACGATGTTTTAACGACGCCTGACTTTGGGCAAAATGAATCACTGAATAAACAATCTATTCATTCTGAGACTGAATAAATGGTTCTTCTTCGAGACCGCTTTTGTCAACCTACAGTTTGCCACTCAATGCGACTGCATTCCGAAGACCTAAACTCGGAAATATCTGGCAAGACGAACATTGTCGTATTACCTGCCATATACTAAAAAGCGGGAAATTTGAATTACAGCCTTGAAGAAGTCAATAACAGGTTTAGAATAAACGGTTTACCCTCAAAAATTCCCGAGTAGTTAGAGGCGAACTTATGGGAAAGCATAAGTGACATATTTTCGCCTATATTTAGCATGGATAACTTTTCTCTTTTTAACAATTCGTTTATTTATTTTTTTTTAAATTGTGGTTTTAATTTAGGGGGGGAAATACAGTAAACAGTTAATCTCATGCGGTTGGTAGAATGGGAAATCAAATGGATAATCTGTTTTCGTCTCCATATGTGTCAGGCGAAGAATGGTTTTTCAAATCCAGCTTTCGCAATTTTCTATTAGTTTTATAGAATGTATCTCTTGACCATACCTACCGTAAGCTTTCACATAAAGTTGAAAAATGTGTAAACAAAAGGGGATAATGTAGCTGATGTGAAAAAGATGATGCAGTAGCTTTTACAACAAAGAGGTGAGATGAAAATGTCCGCCATCCCCATGCAATTTCCTTTTTATAGAAAGTAGCCAGGCAACCTTGCAGCTGAAAGAGACTTCGATGGAGCTAATGTTTCTTTCTAAACATGTCTAAATCGCTGAGGAAAGAAACGAAGACAGTTCAATAATCATGTATTTCACCGTTTTCCTGTGTAACAGAACCTGAAGAGGGTAATTATTCTTAAAACTTTAAAGTTTCTAAGATGGATTTTGTGAGCGTTTAACACTTCAATATTGGTTTGATGTTAAGAAAACATGCCTCAACGACAGTGATCCTTATAGGGTAGTTTTTCAATCCTGTGAACCAAAAAAAGTTAACATCGAGTACATAACAGGTTTATCCAACTAGCTCGACTACGTCACAGGTTTGTGCAATATTCTTCACTGGAATACATTCAGGAGCTTTACTAAAGATGTAGAATAGTCAGCTGACGGTTGACCACCTAAAAAACGGTAAGTCTAACATCACCAAATCTCAATAAACCGTATTCACCAGAAGTGTTACCAGCGTTTTACATTTATTTTAGGAATGTGTTGAAAGGGAACAAAGCTTTATATCAGGGGAGCGTAATTATTCAGGTGAAGCATATAATTATACCAACTGAATTCTTCTATTCTCGCTTTGGCTTACAAAAATTCTCAGAAATATTTCTATATGGAGGGACTTCGTACGTTAAGAGTCAATGTTTAGAATGCTGAGATTACTGTTGCCTGCCACGGTGGAGGAAAAATGAGTCTTTACACTCTTTAACGTCGACAAACTGCGTTCACAAGCAACATTGATTACAGATATTGTAACTGCAATCTTGCACAGCCGAAAAAGTTCACTGAAAACTTGCTTGAAAATCTTGTTTCAAAAATCTTGTAAACTCAAGTAAACTAAAGGACTTTTCCATGCTACGCTTTACTTTTAGTTCCAAGATTCTCTTTGCCTGGTTTAGGTCGTGACTGAAGTCCTGTACATCTGTTTCATATCCCCCTGCTAGTAGCTGCACGGCCATATTGGCCAGAAAATGGACAGTACTAGGACTCACTGCATGGATTCCATTCATGATGTGGCAGTTGGATGTCGATAACTCCCGCTCAATTTCTCGGTCATGGAGTCAAAGATAGAATCGAAAATGTGGGTTTTGAATTCATCCTTGTTAGCTAAATCTATACAAGTCACAAACGTAGAATTACCACCGATTCTTCAAGTGGCATGTTCAGACAGGGAATTCTTCTCTCGATCCTTTGCGTAGAAGAAATATTGCAACTATCAGCAGTAGAAATAACGTCTGATGAAATACTATCGAAGCAACAATCATTTCGATAGAGCTCAAAAGATTCTCACACGGCATTGACAACATCAATAGCTCTGGCAAGATCAATTGTCGGCGATTGAAGCATGTCTGTGAGTGCCTTTGTGTCACGAAGAATCGTTCAGAAGACTGCAAAAATGCCAAAGAATTTGATACCGAACTGAGCAAGTATGGCTTATGTATCATAGGCTCTTTCAGGGTTCTCATGGTTAGAAATCTTATGAAGCACACGAATTACGGCTGCCAGTCGATCCACGATAGTCTTTAAGCAAAGCACCTACAGACCCACCGTGTGTCACTTAACCTTTGAAGTTCTCATTGCACGCCTGTAAAACATTTCAATTTGTATTTTAAGCCAGTTTTGGTGTACATAAGAGCCAGAATAATCACGTACAATCCCCGGGGCAAATAAAAGAAATCTTCAACCTCTGGGATTGATTTCACTACATCTACAAGGACTAGGTTTATACAATGTCCATGACAGTGAATGTAGAAAACGTATTTTGCGACAGCCTTAATACGATTTGCTACTAGTGAATGACTTTCACTTATTACTACAGCACCATCATATCCTTGACGAACTAGGTATTGTTTGTATTTCATTCCACGTCTGTTCAAGCACTGAGTTATTTTCTCTGCTAAGCCTTTATCATCCAATCGATCAGTATCAAAAAATTTTAAAAACTTAAGTGGATTGTCCCATTGTAGTAGTACCTTAGGAGGAGAGACAGTTGTTCTGCCTTCTTTATGTCTTTGGTCTCATCTGCCATGAGGGGAAACTGTTCACTGTCTTTTACTTAGCGAACGATCTCTCTTTGTACCTTATCTGCTAAGCACTGTAGAACTTCGTTTCAAATGGTGTTGCGAGTACACTTGGTGCTCTGACGTTCTGTCATCTTCCTCTTGATCAATGGATTATGTTTTACAAGAAGCTGTAAGATTTCCAGAAAGTTTCCATTACTCTTTGACAGGTTTGATTTCTAGTGTCCTCTTTGAGCGATATTTTGTGCTGCAGTTAACAGAACCTTTGCAACGGTCTTGATGTACTGTTGGTTCTATTGTTTCTTCTTCCTGTGACCTTCACTCGTCATCTCTAATGAAGAGGTGTTGCTATCTGCCATCCTCTTATGCTCTTTCCAGGCCACCATTGCATGCCCATGACATTCTGATTTTGTGTGGGAAGCAAACCCACCAGCTTTGTATAAGGCTTTTTTCCAGTTGCAGTAACCTGTGAAGGTGAATGTTGACCCAGGTGTACTTGGTAGGGCAAAGTGGCAGCAGGCAAACAGTTAGCTACATCTCTGTTTTAAGAGTACTGTAAACATGAACGAAAACCATACCGTGATTCTTAAAAATTTCTCCGTACCCCTCCTTGTATTGTTTGAGGGAATCGTTTTAGAAGTGCTTTCATAAGATAATGATATGAAAATTAAAGTTGAATAGTGCCTTACCTTGTGTGCACTAATAAAAAATCCCCCAAATGCTACTCGACTTTCATGCACTCTTTGTTTCACCTTATCAATTTGGTCTGCTGCAACACTGCATGACCAAAAGGGCTTCCGAAGCACTTCTGATTGGGATCCAACTCTCAACAGGAAATCTGGTAATAAAGTATCTGTATGGTAAGGTTAGGAGAACTCTAAACACGTTGAGAGACCCATTGCATGCATTTGCGGAAAAGCAAAAAATGTTTCGGATTTCTGGTTTACGCGCGATGGTAGAGCGGCCACCCTCTCACCTTCTCGACAATCATAGATGAGTATACTGCATTAACAGGTCTTTGACAGTGAAATTCATACTCATCTAAAAATCTTAATTAATTAATAATTAAGCTCAAGTATTGTAAAAATAAATAAATTCTTGGGGTACACTTTAAGTTTTATGTTAAATTAGTATTATGTATTGTAGTCAAACGACAAGCCATATTTGGGCTGTAAAAATCGCTTCATTTTTTTAAGTGACCATGGGACATATTTTGACGTTGTTCTATTTTGTTTCCTTGTCGTGTTTGTACATGTATTTGTATAATAAAATATTTGTTGCGTGTATTAGACTCTAAACAGGTTATAGGCCCCGGTGGCATTCAAATTCAAGAAACAGTTGTAAAGTCGTACTCGAGAGTAGTGTGACGGCTTCCAACTCGGAGACGATAACTGTGAGCATAATTCCATTGAATGGCATAAATTATCCTACTTGGAAAGTACAGTGTAGAATGCTACTGATGAGACATGGCCTTTGGGGCATTGTGACCAAGACTGAAGGGGCTCCGAGTGAAGAAGCAGAATAGTACGTCGAATTCGTGGTAAGAAAAATTGTACTTTGGCAACCATAGTCTTATCTGTTGAACCTTCGTTGCTGTACCTCCTTGGAGATCCACAAAACCCTTCTGTGGCCTGAAGAAGCTAGCAGATGAATTCCGAAAAAAAAACTTGGGCAAACAAGTTGGAATTGCATGGTAAACTCTACTCATTGGGGTTGAAAGACGGAGATTTAATTCAAAAATACGTCAAGACAATGGAAAAGCTAGGACTTTTTCGTAGGTGGGCTAACATTCAAATTTTTCGACAATGGCCACAAATCAGTGATAATTCCAGTGATGCTCGTAGCTTCATATTTCATTGAGCAACAGCCGACAGGCGACGGAGATTATGCGCAAATAGCTGGCAATGTCATATGTCAAAATAGCGAAAATTTCCAAATGGCAAATGATGTAAATAGTGCGAGTAATGCGGATATTGAGTCATCAGATTCATTATTAGAATTTTACTGAGTGTTTGACTTCAATTGCAATTAAATTACAATTTCTGGGCAGTTAATTTCTTTTGAACCATCAGCTTTCCCGACAACCTAAATTTTCCGACCGAGGACCGAAATTTTCTGACAAAAAGCTCAGCGAAGTGATTTAGGGGGGTAAAGAGCCCCCAGCCCCCCTCTGGCTACGCCACTGAACCAACATGACAGAAATGTTTGTTCGATTGTCGGTTATCGATGACCCTGTTCAGGAGGAGGAACGATTGGTTCACCTGTTAGCAAGTTTACCTGATTCGTATGATATGCTGGTAATGGCCCTCGATGAGAACATGGACGTGTCGAAGGTGGAAATCCTCACAGAGCATTTGTTGCACTATGAGCAAATGCTAAAGGAACTAAGTGGTTCTGAAACAAATAATGAAGTGAAAGCCATGATTGTCAAGCAACAATCAAGAGGTAAAGGTCCAAAGTGTCCTTGTGGAAAGATTGGCAATATTAAAAGTAACTATAGAGAGCTGAACACACTAAAGCTTGATTTTGACCAAAAATTTAATCAAAATCTTGATAACAAGCAACAGGCTTATAATGTGGCTCAAATGTAATGTGCAGACAACAGCTCAGACTGTGACAAAGTGGGGTTGATGCCAAGATATGCATTCAGTTATAATGAAGGAATGAACACATGGATCATGGACTCTCGAGCAACCTGTCGCGTGTGCAACGATGCTAGCCTGTTTGTCAAATTACATAACTTAGAAAAGCCTCAAGAAGTCACACTTGGAGACGGATATGTGGTCCAAGCAACTGTACGTGGAGCTGTGGTAACAGAAATAGAGTCTCCAAAGAGCCAGAAGGTAAAAAGATGTACATCAAAGCATGTGCTGTATGTTCCAAGCTTGTCTTATAACTTAATCGGTGTGTCTACAGTAACAAAGTCTGAAATATCTGTCAAGTTTGATGAATATGAATGTCACACTCAGGACGAAAATGGAACGTCAATTGCTTGTTAAAGTAGACTACGAAAAATGTATTGCCTGAACGGTTCGAGATCCCATCAAGCAAATGCTACTTCAGAAAATCCAAGCAAAGAAAGCAAGGAAGTCATTTCGCACGAACTATGTGGTCACTTTGCTGCACAAAACTTCCAGACGCTGGAAAATGATAACCAGCTGGTCGAAGGCTATGACTACAACAAATCCAAAGATATCGACTTCTGTGAATCCTGCATTGAAGGAAAACATCATCGAAGCAAGTTCCCTGTCAACGGAAGTGAACATACCAAAAGGCCACTCGATTTGTTGCAGTGATGTGAGTGGCAAGATGAAAGCATAATCACTTAGCAGAGCTGAATATACTCCCTCACATTCATCGATTATCATCCTCACTACGTATGGTTCTCTGTCTTAAAACGCAAAGATGAAGTCTAAGAAATTTCTGTAGTGGAAAGCTCTGGCTGAAAAATCCACTGGTAAAAAGCTCACAGTCTTGCGTACAGATAACGGAAGCGAACACACCCCAGCTGAGTTCGAGAATTACCCAAAGAAACAAGGGGTGAAACACCAGCCTACTTTGTCGAAGACACCGTAACAAAATTGCGTGCCCGAAAGCATGAACCGAACCTCGGTTGAATCTATAAGGTCCATGTTGGCTGATAGAAAGCTCCCGCGTAAGCTCTGGGCAGAAACACTATCAACAGCTTTATATGTGAGAAGCAAGAATCACACCACGGCAGTGAAAGGAAAAACTTTATTTGAGGCCTGGATGGGTCAGAAACCTAACCTAAAGGATTTACGCGTGCTTGGATGTGAAGCATTTGCCTATGTGCCAAAGAACGAACGGCCGAAACTCGATGCCAAAGCAAGAAAATGCATTCTGTTGGGTCATGGTACTTAAACCAAAGGATATCCTCTCTATAATCCAGAATATGAAAGAGTCTTCCACAGTCAAGATGTCAGGTTCAAGGAATCATCCCATGAAGTTGAAGTATCAAAAGAGCAACAGCCGGAGAAAAACAGTAACGTGGAACTTGTTTTCTCAACAAACGAAGAGCCTATCAAATATGAGACATCCGAGCCTGTAGCCTTGAATAGATCGGAGAGAGATAGAAGACCGCCTGACTGCTATGACGAGTGGGCCACTGTTGAAAAGAACGGTCATGATAACAAGCGAAGAACTGTCAGAGGAACTCTGGCAAGCCCATAAAAAGACAAATGGACAAAAAGGAATGGAAAAAGAGCTGACTTAGCTTCAAACTAACAAAGTTTAGGATTTGGTGGAACTGCCTAAAGATCGGAAAGCAGCTGTTAACAAGTGGTTATTTCAAGCAAAGAAAAATGCAGTTGTAACAGTTGAAAGACACATGGCTCGTCTGGTAGCTCATGGATTCAGTCAAAAGTTTGGTGATTAACAAGGGCAGATGATGTAATAAGCCAATCAGCGATTTTGTTCACATCGATGGGGTGGACTAATCAGACTGCTCGATTTTACCAACATGGCTGAATTTACTGGGACATCACTGCGAAAAACTATACCTCAGGAAAAGCCTTCCGTAGACGCGAATTTTGCATTTTCAAAGAGAAAACGAATTGATTCGGAAAGCATATGAGTTTTTCTTCAAATCTGTCGTGGGGATATGTAATGCGTTCCTTAACAAGAAAAATATCGGCTTTCGAATCGAGAGTTGCGAAATGCTCACGACAGAGTTCATGTTTAACGTTGCCTGTGTGAAAAAGCCAACATGAATTTAGTATTCCGTACGGGTTTTGACGTCCTAGAGCTTTCAAGGTAGTCCTTATCTCATAAATACGAAAGTACGTAAAGTGGTACTTTTCTTAGCTCTAAAACTGGTTCGAACGCCTAGAGTTTGTGTCTGGTTGATATCGGCGGATAATTTTGGGCTCTCTGTATCCTCATGGCTTGCGAGAACAAAGCTGAGCGGAGGAAAGGAGTGTTGGTCAAATTAAACTCAAACCTAGTTGAGGAAAACATTTGCTCAAAGTATGCCACTCGAATAGAAATGAAGTATGACGAATTTATTGTTTTCGTGCATCTATCCGTCCACAATTGGTTACCCTTAATAGCAAACAAGAAACTCTTTATTCTCCTCCAAATTCATCGAAGTCGTCCACTAGCTTGAAACCTTTCCTCGTCCATCATCATTGTCATAATTGTCACTCTTCTCTTCATTGTAGTTTTCATAAATGGTATTACTTCAAGATGGAGTCGTTCACTGGTCTCCCTGGGAGTTTAACCTTAAATTTTGGGATGACATGACAAATTCGATAATACTGACATCCATATGTTGCATGCCAGGATGAAAGAATGTCCGCATCCTCAAAAGATCCGCCGCGATTGTCTTTTAGTTCTACTCAAGGTAATTGAAAATTAGTATTGACCTTGCCAATATCCACTTGTGAACTCGCAGGGCTTTTTTTAGTGAAACTAACATTGGGATGCACTGATAGCAAAAGTCAGAGACTTCATGGAACCAGTACCAAGCAGAAAATACGTTTTCAAAGAAGAGTGAGACAAATCCATTAGAGTAATAAGCAAATAACTGCCAACTGCAGGCAAACTGAAATCCATCTCTCTCTAGTGTGAGTGGTTCAGTTGATTGACATCATGGTATTAGATACACTTTTGAATTTTAATGTACTTAATATTTATGGGCATGAAGAGTTTTTTATTGACATAAATCCAAGTGACAAAACTTGGTTTGTAACAATCTCTTCACCAGAAAGATTGGGAAGTTTACACCTTGATGAGTCCATCCTAGAGGTGTTGAGCAATCCCGAGCAATTCAACAGGCCCTTTTTAAAATTATTGTCAGATAATTTGAAGAAACTTAGCAGCCTTAAATTTCATATTTTAAATTCTTTTCTGGCTATGAATTCAAATTTTTCACTGGCACAAATGTACATTAAAATTAGTGCAGTTCATGCTACCAGGCATCTACCTTCTTGGCTTTCTCAGTTATTCAACCAGCTGTATCAGTTTCTTTTGCACTTCCTAGCGAAAAGGGGTGAAAATTTTCCACAAGATATTCATCAAAGACTACCCTAGAATGCGGCATACGTTGGAAAGTTAGATTACTATTTTTGTGCTGATAAATTGAAGTAATAGTACAACCAGAACGGCCATTTGATAATGATGCCTGTGGTGCACCATAACATTACCCAGCAATGTAACAAATACTTGCAATACAGATTGTAAGTTTTGCATTTGGACAGTGACTGAAAACAGACAAAGTGTGATCCCCTGACTTTCAAAGGTGCAATCTCGATAAATAACCTCCAGCATGCAGCTTTAACAATGTGGGATCTGCTGCAATTCCCAAATTTCTTACGGATGCCAGGATTCCAGTGTCCTGGATAATGCTACATGAAACCAGTTTGGTTTTTTTGTATATGCATGAGTATATCATGATGCCTTTCAATAATAATAGTAAGACGGTTTACTAACCCGTCCATAGCATGTTGTTATTGTAATTGATTGTTCTCCAGAATCTGTTTTCGTTATTGGAGCATAGTTTAGTTTCTTTAGAATTTTCTCCGTATTGTGACATTCTGCAAATGGTACCTCAATCTCTGCGTTGGCTTTTATGAATGGTTCATTTGTTTGAAGTAGATCTCTTCTATTTCGTCTCAACACTCTGCCTTCTTCTGCTTGGATTTTATAGGATCCCGGGTGTTGGTCTTGTTCAACCACTCTTGCTTTGACTGGCCATGAGCCGTCTTTATTTACTCGAACCGTTGATCCTTTTTTAAATGATGGATGTTTCTTTGCTGTTCTGTCGTGATATTCTTTTTGCTTCTCCATCAAGGTTGTTTCCTTTACGAGGTACTTGTTGTTCTCATTAGGTGTCGGGGTGTACTGCTGAAATGATGGAAGTCTTATTCGAATCTTTCTTCTAAACAGTCGTTCAGCATGCGACGGTCTTCCGTTGGGAACTGGGAATGCTCGATGTGCTTGAACTGCTATGTACGGATCTTCTCCCTTCTTACTAGCTTTCTTGAGGAGCTGTTTGATAGTTTGAACCGCTTGTCTCGCCATTCCGTTTGATTTTGGGTTTTTTGGGCTCGATGTGGTGTGGATAAAGTCCCATTTTCTTGTAAATTCTTTATACTCTTTACTTCTGTATTGTGGTAATTTATCAGAAACTACTTCACGTGGTGTGCCATGTTTTAGGAATATTGACTTCAGTTTCTGGATGACTTGTTTGCTGCAGGTGTCGTTCAACTTTGCTATTTCTGGGTCATTAGAGTAGTAATCGACGACAATCACATAGTCGTTTTTTTGAAACTTGAATTGATCTGTTGCTAGTTTCTCCCAAGGCTTCATAGAAAGATTGTGCGGCATTAGAGGCTCTTTCTGCTTGTATTTTCTATATTCCTGGCATACTCTGCATCCTTTAATCATCACCATTATTTCCATGTTCATCCCAGGCTAGAACAATGTTTCTGTAACTCTAGATTTACATTTCTTGATTCCCAGGTGTCCGTCGTGTATTTTCTCTTTCATGTCCATTCTCATGGTCGTTGGAACTATCACTCTTTCCCCTTTCGTGATGATTTCGTTAGCTTCAGTGATTTCCAGTCTAAATGGAAATTATGGTATAAGTTCAACTGGAAGCTGCGCTTTGTGGTTTGGCCATCCATCTTTTAAGACATTACTTAGCTTCTGCAGGACTTGGTCTTTCTCGGTTTCACGTTGAAATTTACTAAGTATCGTCTGGCATATCGGTAGATTGGATATTATCATGTGAATTTGGCTCTCTAAATTAAGTTCATCTTGTGGTAGTCGAGGTAGGTATGCCCTTGATAGTGTGTCTGCAACGGGTAAGTTCTTTCCAGGGGTATTCTATATTGTCATGTCATATCTCTGGAGTTTTAATCTGGATCGCTGGATTCATGGAGGGGCACTTGCAATTGGTTTTGAGAAGATGGGTTGAAGAGGCTTATGATCGGATTCTACAACGAAAGGTTTGCCGTATACGTAATCATGGAATCGTTGAGTGCCAAACACGATTGCCAAAGTCTCTTTTTCGACCTGTGCGTAGTTTTGTTCTGTTTTAGTCAGAGATCTGTTGGCATATGCTACTGGGGCCCATGATTTATGCTTTTGCAGTAGAACTGCTTCTAGACGATACTTTGATGCATCAATTGATATCATGGATGTAAATTAGGGTCGTAGTACTTGAGAGTGGGGCTTGATGATATTTCTTTCTTGAGCTGTTTAAGGGCTTTATCTTGATGTTCGGTCCATTGCCATTCAGCGCTTGACTCTAATAGTTGTCGTAGACATGTCGTTATGGATGAAAGATCTAAAATAAATTTTCCAAGATATGTCACCATCCCTAAAAATCTTTGAAGGTCCGACTTGTTTGTTGGTGTTGGCATGTTCGTGATCACTCTGATCTTTTTTGAGTCTGGTTTTACACCTTGATCTGAGAATATGTGACCAAGGAAGGTAATTTCGGTGGTTCCAAAAACACATTTTTCCTTGTTTAACTTAAAACCGGATTTATCAATTCTTTAGAGGACTTGCGAAAGGCGGACATTGTGTTCTTCTCTGGTCTTTCCACAGATGATGATGCCATCCTGAACATTTGCGCAGCTTTCATTGCCTTCGAGTATCTCCGTTATCTTCTTCTGCAACATTTCACTTGCACTTAAGATTCCAAAGAGAAGTCTCGTAAATTTATACCTGCCAAATAAGGTGTTAAACGTTAGGATCTTTGAGCTCTCTTCATCAACTTTTATTTGCCAATATCCACTTGACGCGTCTAACCTTGAAAAGGAATTAGCATCTGCCATTTCTGCCATGATTGACTCGGCGTTACGTATTAGGTAGTGTTTTCTCTTTATTACCTTGTTTAGATCATATGGATCAAGGTATATTCGAAGTTTTCCATTAGGCTTCTCGACTATAACTCGAAAATTCACCCGATCGATCGGTTCGTCTACTTTGTCAATGATTTCATTTTTTTTCCTTGCGTCCAAGTTTCGTTTTTAGGTTGTCTTTTAATAGATACGGTACATTACGAGGAGGGTGTACCACTGGCTCTGCATTTGTTTTAAGATTAATGATGTTCTCCAGATAGGCAACCAATATCTCCAAACACTTGTGCATAATGTTGTGCAATGTCAGAATTTCGCTTTATTTGAATTACACGTTAAATAAGATTGAGGCGTTCACGTGTTGCCAGTCGTAGGATCGGAGACGACTTGATTGTGACGACTAAGAACTGTATTGGATAATCAATCTTTCCTTTTGTTTTTAGTCGTAATATGCATTTACCTGAAATTGGTAATTCTGTTCCATCATATGCGAGTAGTTTCTCTTTCGTTTGGTGTAATTTGTGGTTTTTTGGAAGTCATTTAAATATGCTATGTGGAATTACGTTGGCTTGTACTCCTGTATCGATTTTGTATTCGACGAGTAATCCAGATGTATATACTTCGTTTTGTCCATGATCACACTACAGCCAAACATGCATTAAATGGCCACCCCTGGAAAATAGCGAAATGGTTGCTTAATACAAATTTAATGGAATTTCACATACCGTAATTTATACAAAAATTGCACTATACGCCGTAATATATAGACGTAAATGTAGATTTGTTCAGTTGCTCAACAAAGTTCTCTACCTTAATGATAGCTTTGATGAGGGGCTGTTATTGAAAAAATGTTGTTGCAAGTGATAGGCTGACTCTTTCATTTGGTACCATAATCAGATTGATATTTGATGAAGTGCATACCTAACATCAAGGATTCCAATGCAGTTGGAGATAGTAAACAAGAAACCGAACCAACGTACACAGTTATCAGATTCTGAGCGGCCTAGTTGACTGACAAATACAAAATTATATGTACGTCACTAATCTCAAGGCAACAGAGTTTAGTAAGTATTTAAAGAGGACGTTTAAGACGAATTGTAGATTTGTTTTGACACAAAATTTGAAATAATGCAAATTTACTTATAATTACGTAGTGGTTTGTGAAGTGACCTTTCAATCCAGGTTGAGAATAGTAAAAACTGCTCATGGGGACTTCTGCAAGGTGACCGCTGAATAGGAAAGAGAGACTTTGATCGGACTTCATTAAATCAGAATTGTTTGTCTAACTTTATTTTGAAACATTTTTAGGTCTATTTGTCTAGTTTACTTTCACAGAAATTATTTTACTAATTAATTGAATATTTAGCATTCCTTAAGTTTTATTAAGTAAAAAACAAATCCCGAAAAACAATGACATCTTGAAAACCCAAGATATGAGTTAATAACAAGACGAGGAATAATTGCAATGATATTTTGACTTTATTTAAAGTCATTGTCAAATCAAAATGAATTACAAGCAAGCAATTTGTTCTTTACTTCATTTCATAAAATTGTCTAATTTTGAGACACGTTCTCTGACTAAATTTATTAAATGTACAAGCTTTCGACTACCTAACGGTAGTCTTAGACAGGCAAGAGTGACATAAATTAATGGCATGTAGATATTTATAGGTGCGTGTTTAATTGTGAAACTATGTGGCAGGAAGCAATTAGCGAATACAATGCTTGTGGACAAGAACAGTGTATTGTCTGGGAAGCCACTTGGAGTTATTGTCAGAATTTACTATTAAAGCCGTATGCCAAGATTCTAATGTTTTTCGTGTCCGGTACTTAACGCGATAATTACCACATTAATTTTGGCATACGGCTTTAATAGTAAATTCTGACAATAACTCCAAGCCGCTTCCCAGACCAGGGGAGGATCTAGGGCATTTCATCAGTAGTTTCCAACCACGCTCCCGAGGCGCCACCATGGTTTGCGCCGAGCGAGAAAATCTTTAAAATTTGGACCCTCTAGATCGTCGGAAACGACCTTTTTAAGATCTTATCTCCCTTTTTCGATGTGGTCGCTCAGGTCCATGCGTTGGGTTATTTTTGAGACCCCATGACAACCAGTGTCAGTGAGTTATTAAAAAGCGGCCGAGTCACCAGAACTTTAGATCCATGCAATCTTAAATTATTTAAAACACTTATGTACTTTTTTTCACAATTAAACTTCCGATGAACGAAAAGTTGTTTTGAAAATATTGATTACTGCACAGATATTTGAATATAGATTTATATTCGATTTTAAATATAACTAGTTCCGTAAATTTTTTTGGGGGCAGGACCGTCCCCCTTCATGTACTATTGGGAGGCTGCTTACTTGATTCAGTAAGTGCACAAGAGTTTTAAGGTAACACTTGATGTGAGCCATCCATGCCAGCTGAACTTGTTGTTACCTTGAGAATCTACAACTCCAGAATGGAGAGAACATAAAGTATTAAAAATGTTTTGATTACCACTTACAAAGATAAAAATAAATACACTACTTCCCTTTTTTTCATTCCATGGACCAGCAGAATTCAAGAAACATAACACAGGGTGAGACCATAGATAAAGAGAAACCATAAATTAAGACAAGTATTATAATTTATACTATAGTATTAGTAGACAACAATGAATACATGTTATCACTTGCCCTTTTCATCTTATGGTCCAGAAAGGCAGATTCATGTTCCAAACAGCAACAACAGCTGCATAAAGAGGATAAAATGATAAATGAATACATGATAAATAGGCCACTAAATAAGTAAATTGATTTATACCAGGCATTCAGATTTTCAAATTTGTACCATCCAATATAACTTCATGACACACAACATCACTTAAACTGGCTACAAAAGCAGATCAACAAATTTTTATGTTAAACATTAATTAACAGGCCACCAGTAAATAAGGAAATTCATTTTACCTGGCAGTTTACATTGATTTCTTCAAATTTGTGTTCTAATAAATTTGCATCTTGTGACTAGTTTCAGAATCAACCACCACCACAAGAACAGCTGAAAAAACAAAAATAACAAACCTTAATATAAACACTCAACTAGTGACCTACTAATGAATTGATTAAATAATTTATACCTGATATCTCAGATTCTTTTGAAAAACTTTAACAACAGCAGGTTTCAATAATCAGTCAACCATGAGAGTGAATATCCAAAGAACTGGCAAACACATGTAGCAAACTGACACAAGCTTTTGTGTCTCTGTACTGTTCTCCATCAGTTTAAGGATTAAGAAATCCAGATGGCTTACAACTCACAAGTACTCTAGAAACTGCTAGTAGCTACACAAAACAATGTATCTAATCTTCCAAAATATTTGCCATTCTCATTCTCCTGGGGTGTAAGTTTGCAAATAGATCAATAAGTTCATTACGATCCAACTCAATGTCTGCATGAGGGTGCATAAGTGCCAAGCCGTTCAGTCTATCATGGGTCATTGTATTCCTCAAGTAGTTTTTTAGGTTTCGAAGAGTTGAAATGGATTTTTCACAACTAGAAGATGAAACTGGGATGGTTGCCAGCACTTGGAGAATTGCAAAAATATTTACAAAACATTCTTTGTCAACCAACTTTAAGGTACTGCTTAGTCTGGCAGGAATATCTTCCCCTTTTGCTTTCTTTTCATTCCATAATCTCTCCCACAAGATAAATTCTGCCTCTAAGCCAACAATGCTAGGTATGTCCTGTCCGTAGCTCTCACAGAATTCCATTACATTGTTTTTCCAGTCCAGTGGGTGTTCAAGCAAATGAGAGGGAATTATTGACAAACCCTTATAGCAAACATACACTTCATCTTGAAATCTGATGTCTAGTTGTTGAAGTGCGTGGTCCAGGAACACTCTGGTCAAATTTATCTTATAATAGTCCTCTAGTGTTTGGATTGGAGCATTGGGTCGATGAATATGTCTGTTAACTATCCTTGACATACTGGGATCAATATGAATACTCTGTGCCAATTCAACTGCCTCTGTGAAGAGTGAATGGTGTCTTTCCTCAATGTGGTCTTGCATGTCTGTCAAGGCAGGTTCCAATCTTTTAATCTCTTCCTTTGCTTTCATAAGATCAATTTATTTTCTCTGCAGCTTGACTGTCAGGGGTCTGGTCAAATCCAAGATGTGCCTGACAATCACAAGAGTAACAATAAAGCTGAAATTGATAGCATTTACCAAGGCTTGGGCATCATCCCTGCTGTTGAGGTTCCACTGTTGATTACTAAAAGCATCTCAATTTATTGAGATGTCTTCTAAGGTAGAGACAACTGGCAGTAGCAATTCAACAATTCTGTCCATCCCATCTATGCGTGCAACCCATCTGGTCCTGCAAACATCAATGAGTACATGGTGTTTACTCCGAGGCATTTGGGCAGTAACCTTCTTAATCAGGTACTCCCATCGCTTTGGAGAGTTGCTAAAAAAGGCAGACAGTTTCTTTACAACACTCATCATGTTTCTAACAAGGGTCAGAGAGCAGGTGTCAGCTATACACACGTTCAGGCGATGATTCATACAGTGAACATAAATAGCCTTCTCATGTTGTTCTTATAATAAGGGCTGAAGCTCCATTACATTGACCAGCCATATTCCCAGCACCATGATAACATTGTCCACGACAGTTATCCATTGACAGTCCCAAATCAGACACGACTTTCAAAATCATTGTTTTAATGGCTTGCCCAATTGTACCTTCACTACAATGATAATAGCCAACAAATTCTTCAGGAATGGATTTAGAAGCATCCACAAATCTGATTACAGTAGATAGATTTTCTTTGTTCGAGATATCAGCAGCTTCGTCTCCCAGAATGCTAGAATGTTTGCTCTCTTTTATTTCACCTGACAACTTGTCCAATATGTATTTGCCAACAGTTGTAATCATCTCATTTTGAACTGTTTTGGAAGTATAAGTTGCATTTCGGGGAGCATTGTTGAGATGTTGTTGTAGAGTTTCATCACCACTGTCTACTCTGAATTGCAGTAAAGCCCGAAAATTTCCTTTAGTGGATGAAGTTGCAGGACCATCATCTCGGTGACCTCTAAGGGCAACGTTGTTGCGACCACAAAGGATAACTGTCTTTTGTGATAACTGTCTTTTGTGATAACTGTCTTTTGCGATTGGTTTCAATTTGTTGCCGCAATAGAGTGTCTAGCTGCTCGTTAACAGGAACTGCTTGGCGTCTCATAACCCTCACAAAGTTATCCATTGCTAGTACTGCAGTATTGTGGGCATCAGATCTTCCACAGGAATATTTTTTAAAACGACTAGTTGCGAGGTCCAACATGTAATTGGAGACTTCATGAGTTTGTAGACAGTTGCACCACGACCAAACATTACGCACGGTAAACAAAGGGTGCCGTCTGAGTACTTTGAGTAAGCCAACCAAGAGTATTTTTGTAGCCTCGACCGTTAAAATTTTCGCGATTTTCCCGATTCTACAGTAGACGAGAATTCAAATAAGCGATTGTTACGAGGACTCCATACATTTTCAATGAATTGAAGCTTCTCAGCATCAGAAAACGTTCTGACATCGTTAAGTACCGCACCAACATCAAAGGGAGAGCAATCTTCCTTAAAAAATTGGCTGACCACGAGGAACTAGAACTAATGCATTTCCACTCAAGCGTGGAATTGAAACGCAATATAAATTAATATTCACGCAAAAACAATCTGTTAAACCAAGCGTAAATCCAATGAAATTTCAGAAAAATCACTTGTATTCTTCTGAATTCGAACGTAGATCGAAGCAAATTACACGTATCAAATAGTGTTCTGTTTCAAACGACTGTTTTAGAACGTCTAACGAAACAGAGGGACCTAAAGGGGGTAGGCTTGGCTTTTTATACTTTTCTCGGAAGTTTCCTCAGTAGTTTCCGGCCAATCAGCGACCGAGCTCAGTAGTTTCCAACCACTGATCTCAATATACATAGGAGCGCTCAGTAGTTTCCATAATGGTTTCTAAGTAGTTTCCAGCCTTCCACTTAGTAGTTTCCTGATTTCGATAGATTGAAGGCATTTCTTCAAGGAAAAGTAGAATTCCCAGCATGAAAATGAGTCGAGCTCGTAAACAAACGCAAATATTTTAAAAATTTTTGAACATAGTGCACTTAAAACGGCTAGGAATATGGTATTTTAAAAAGATATTTTGCAAACTATTTTAAATTGTGCAGATTTAAAAAATAATTCCCAAATCTTCAGTAGTTTCCGGAAACTACGAAAACTACCCTAGATCCGCCCCTGTCGCCGATAATACGCTATTCTTGTCAACAAGCATTGTATTTGATAATTCCTTCCTGCCACATGGTTTCACAATTCAACACGCACCTATAAATATCTACATGATATTAATTTATGTCACTCTTGCCTGTCGAAGACTACAGTTAGGTAGTCGAAAGCTTGTATATTTAATAAATTTAGTCAGAGAACGTGTCTCAAAATTAATCAAGTCTCAACCTGGCTGCGCAATCTCCATATTTTCTCATAAAATTGTCTGCTGGAACCAGATTAAGTTTCGTCATTTACATATTAACCATCATACATAGGATTACTTTAATTTCAGTTTGTTCGTTTGCTTGATGGTGATGTGTAGATAACGTCGAAACTTCCGTCGTCGCTTTTATCGCTATGTTTTCTTACTAAAAGTTTTAATTCAATCCTGATTATTAAAATCTAAAAAGCTCTACACATTACAGACCTCACCTAACTATTCTTTTCTTCAAATAAATGGAAATGACAGTAGAAACTTTCACCTGAAGCTATATATTAGCTAAATCAATGTAAAGTACACTGTCCATCCTTAGTCGACTGCAAAGTATGCAATCTACAGGTACTTATGCCTTTCCATCAAAGTGGGAAACAAAGTCACAACCCATTGAACCTAACCCAGCATTTAATTCACTAACACAGACATACCACTGCCAAAAAGGTCAATTCAATACAGTAATGCTTAAATTAATATAAGTATTAAATTAGACATCGAATATCTGCAACATCTCAACTTCTTCAATATCGTTTTCAAAGCCAACGAAAATTTGAGTGTGATTACATAGCAAATGTCTTTCTTGTAAGACCCTACAGAAAACTATTTTAAAAAATGCAATTCCCTCAAAATTCAATGCAGCACCCTAAGAATAATCTCTCATGCATTATTGAGTGACCTGTGAAAGCCGCTCCAAGGAATGCTTCCAAAATATTGCTATATAGACTATTAGTATGACCATTTTTATTATGTAAACAAAATCTACCAAACGTGAAGTATCTGCACTATGGATGTGGAAAAACGAGATGCACTATTTTTAACTCATTGTTCACTCCTAAAATAAGGCATTTCCTACTCAGGGTGCTTCTTCACAAGTAATATCAAAATGGAGGGCCCTATAGCCAGTTCTGGACAATTTAGAAAAATTTTAAAGGTTACTATTCCAAAAATCAAGAGAGCAACATAATACAGTACAATAAGAGAACGAGTTTCACTTGTTTCTTGGAAGAGTACTATCTTTAAACTTTTTTACATTTTTTCTATAATTCCTCTCAATTGCTAATAATGAATATACATGCCAAAAAATTTGGTTTACCATATTTTCCTATACATTGCTTCCTAAGAAATAAAAAAAATGACAATTTACTTACAGTATGCCATCTCATCCAAGAAATTAAATCAAACACAAAATAAGTCAGTGTTATACTTTGTTGTACTTTACTGACCAAAATGTTTACATGCATTTACAAAGCCAAATTCCTAGTCATAAGGTCTAACCTTAGCTTGTACATGTGGCCAAAAAGCCACTGCAGTGACACCATTAACACAGAGCCCCATGAATGATACATAAACATAAAGCATACTAGTGCCAACAAATGTCAGGCAAATAATGGATCATCTGACATATTAAATTAAATATCATGCATTTGGTACTCTTCCACTACTGGTAGAAATTTCAATGTCATGAAAAGTTTAAGTCTGATTGTACGGCAGAAGCCATTCAGAGTTCTAATACAACCACCAGAAAATTGAATGTGTCACTCCTGTAAGTCATGTTTCATTCTTATACAGAGGGATTTTTACAGCGTATTTGCCATTAGATTTTTTCATTAGTCCTACCATTTACTCATAATGAATGCTGTTCACAAACTGAATATCTAAATAACAGTATTTCCTGTCACCTTATTCCCTATCCAATAAAACAATAATAATACAGTACACTTATCCCATCATATCCAAGAAATTAATAGACACAAAAGCAAGCCTGTCTTTCAATGTGGTCTTTTCAATTGCAAGTTTTATCTTCACCTCCAAGCCTTCCATTAACAATTCTACTACGGTACCATTGATATTAGAATGAAACGATAACTTTATCAAATGCAAAACCTGCCACTGCCAAAGAATTTAGTCAAAACTTCATACTTTTATTTTTGCTGATAACACCACATGATATTGAGAAAAAATACATTTTACCAACTCACTTGCATGATAAAAACTTAACAACACGTCATTTCCTCCGTAATATATCTCAAATTTTCGTAATTCCCAAGAATCAAATCGAACCGAAGGTTTTGTCTTTACATGCCAAAAATAAAATTGTGGTGTACAAGATTACGAATCACAGTAACCGTTTACACACAAAAGTAACTCTTTACGTCCACTTCATGTACTTTTAAAAATCATTTCATTTGATCCAACAATAACATCCAAGAATATTTCTAAAAGTCGAAACGCTTCACAAAGCCTATCTTCCCTATGACGTTCTATCTCTGTACGTTCACCTTCATTTGTAAAGTAACCGCAACAGTACACTGATTTACATGTTAATGAGAAAAAGATCAACAAACTGTAAGCGTCTTACTTATTCATGGCGGTGTGCAACTCTGTTACCAATCTCTGACTGCATAAATACTTCACGAAAATGCCTAACAAATCTCTTCATCCATTTCATTTCTCCATGAACTGACGCTCTTAATAGACACACGAGGTTTTAAAGACGCCTGACTAAGACCCCGTTCACACCATACCGGTACAAAATGAAACCGTAACGAAATTATTAAGGTTAGGCCTTGCGTTCACACGGTACCGGTATGAAAAAGCATGAAACCGTAATGCTAACCGTGACGATTTGAAACCGTAATGTGAAACGTAATCGTGTGAACAGGTTCGTACCGTGATATTTTGATGCCGGTGCAGTTTCGAACCGTTATCGTGTGAAAGGGGTCTAAGGGCTAAATGAATCACTAAATTAATAACTAATTATTCATGTCGTGACTGAGTAAAGGACTTTTTTCGAGACCTCTTTTGTCAACCTACAGTCGGCCACTAAACGCGATTCTATTCCGACGACCTTGACTTCGAGATATCCGGCCACACGAAGATTGTCGTATTACCCGCCAAACCGAAAAAGCGGGAAATTTGAATCAAATCCGTGAAGAAGTCCATAACATGTTTAGGGAAAACGGTTTACCCTCAAAAATTCCCGAGTGGTAAGAGACATATTTATGGGAAAGCATAAGGAACGTATTCCCACCTATAGGTAGCATGGATAACTTTCTTCTTTTAGTGGCGTAAAACATGGGGGATGGAGGGGATGTATCTTCCCCACTTTTCAGACAAGGAGGGATGACTATTGTGATCACCTCCCTCACTTTTGGACTTGAGATTTTAGAGATAGTATGAGAGTATCGAATCTAATATTCTAGCAGATTCATTCAAATATTACATTTGCTGTGCCTTGTTTTCTGTTGGTTCCTGCATCAGTAACTACACATCAGCCAGCCACAAGGTAAGCCGCCGTGATTATTATTCCTACGTAGTCGCAGTTGTCCGTTTTGTAAACGGTCTTTGCCATCCTACTATTCTCGCATTCCCCAAGCGTACATTCGGTGCCCTAACGCCAATTAGTCGCACCAACAAAATACATGGTCAAATTCTTTTTTCTGTTTTCTATCCTTGACTTTAAATTCCACGCAGATTATCCGGGTCACCTAGCCCAATCCAAAACCCTAACCTAACTATCCCAGTAGGAGGTTTACTGCCTTGTTTATACCCTAACTCGAACCACTCGTCGCTATATAACTCTAATTTTAACATTTTGACCATACGAAAACTTGAAGAAAATCAAACAGTGCGGAGTAACTAAAAAACAGTTTGAGTGCAAAGAAAATAAAATAAATAAAAAGTCTATTTCACCACAAATTCGGATCCTTTCACTCCCGATCCGTATTGGCTCCATTAATCACTACACTAGGCTTCCATGCTCTTTAAGGGCGTCTTACAGGAATACTGTATACATCTTCATTTAGTGAGGTTCCTCAATGGAAAGTTTAACAAAATTGGGATGATAAAGACAGTTTTCGAAAGGAAAAATAGCCACTCCTTTACGCGTACGGTTCAGATTGGTGGCCTTGATTGGGGATGAGATTACGATGAGAATCATAGATGGGAAATATGTGTCTTCACAGAAAACAAGAAATGTTGCATTGTAAATATTTCATGTGTCCGCCTTCTAACAAGGTAGCAGATCTACATAATAGATCAACCCAAAGTTTATTAAAACACCAAAATGGTGTACATTATTAAGATTTGTTTTATGCTATCCTAATGGCCTCACACCAACACAGCTGGGTCTCCCAGATTTAGGATTCTTAAATTGTTAGCCTGCCAGCACTAATTATTTTTGAACTCAAGCAGTAATTGTTTTCGAGAAACTCCCCCCCCCCCTCAAAATTTTTCACGAATTTACACCCCTGTTCTCTTTTTCATTATTCATTTATTTATTTTTTTAATATTGGTATGACTTTCGGGGGAAAAATACAATCAACATAGTTAATCTCAGGAATTTGTTAGATTGGGATATGAAATGTATACTCTGTTTTAGTCTGGATATCAGGCGAAGAGTGGTTTTTGAAATCCAGCTTTCGCGATTTCCTATTACTTTTATAGGCTGAATTTCTAGCCATAACTACAGTAAGGTTTCATATAAAGTTGAAAAATGTTTAAACGGAGGGGGAGACGATGGTGTAAAGAATGGTGCAATGGCCTTCACAACAACGGTGCGAGATCAACATGTCTACCATTCCCATGCAATTTGCTCTCTATCGAAAGTAGCCAGGCAACCTTACAGTTGAAAGAGACTTCGATAAAGCTAATTTTTCTTTCTAAACGTGCCTGAATCGCTGAGGAAGAAAACGAAGATAGTTCAATAATCATGTATTTCACCGTTTTCCTGTGTAACAGAAGCTCAAGAGGATAATTATTCTTAAAACTTTAAAGTTGGTAAAATGGACTTCGTGAGCGTTTAATTCACACTTCAATACTCGTTTGAACTTGAGAAAACTTGACTCAAGTCAATGAACCTTGTGGAGTAGTTTTACAACCAAAAAAGTTAACATTGAGTAGATCACAGGTTTGTCCTATTGTCTTCACCAGAATATATATTTAGGAGCTTTACTGCAGATGTAAAATAGCCAGTTGAAGGTTGACCACATGAAAAACGCTAACCGCCTAACGTCACAAAATGTCTCTCAATCTTATTTTCCAGAGGCAAGCACAGCGTTTTACTTTTATTTTGGGAGGGTGCTGAAAGGGGACAAAGGTTCACATCGGGGAGAGTAACTATTCAGGTGAAGCATAGAATTATATCAACTGAATTCTTCTATTCTTGAGCAGGCTTACAAATATTCTCACAAATTTTTCCATATCGACGGATTTTGTACATTCAGACGCAATGCTTAGAAAGCTGAGATTACTTAACCTGTTGTCTGTCATTGTGGAATGTAAACGAGTCTTTACAATCTTCAAAGTAAAGAAGTTGGGTTCACAAGCAGCATTGCTTACAGATATTGTAAATGCTATCTTGCACAGCCGAAAAAGTTCATTGAAAACCTGTTTGAAAGTTTTCAAAAATCTTGTAAACTCAAGTAAACTAGAGGACTTCTCCATGCCACGCTTGACTTTTTGTTCTAAGATTCTCTTTGCGTGGTGTAGCTCATGACTGAGGTCTTGTACATCGGTTTCATATCCCTCTCCTAGTAGCTGCAAAAGTACTTTGTCTAGAAAGTGGACCTATTGGGTCTCTGGGTAGATTCCATTCATGATGTGGCAGTTTGATGTCGATAACTGCTGCTCAATTTCTCCGGTCATGGAGTCAGAGAAAGAATAGAAAATGTACGTTTTGAATTCATCCTTGTTAGCTAAACCCATACGAGTCAAAATGTAGGCATTACCACCGATTCTTCAAGTGGCGTGTTCAGACAGAGAATTCTTCTCTTAATCTTTTGCGTCGAAAAAATATTGTAACTATTGGCACTAGCAATAACGTCAGCCGAAATGCCATAGAAGCAACAGTCATCTCGATAGAGCTCAAAAGATTATGGCACCGCATTGACAACATCAATAGCCCAGGTAAGATCAATTGTCGGCGATTGAAGCATGTCTGAGAGTGCCTTTGTATCACCAAGGATCTTTCGGATGACTTCTAGAAGGGCAATGAATTTGACGTCAATCTATGCAAAGGACTAGGTTAATACAATGTCAATAGCAGTGACCCTAGAAAACGTATTTTGCGACAGCCTTAATTCGAGTTAACACTCCTGAATGACTTCCACTCATTACTACAGCGCCATCATATCCTTGACCAAGTAGGTATTGTTTGTATTCCAGGCGATATCTTTGCAAGCACTGAGATATTTTCTCTTCTAAACCTTCATCATCCAAACTCTCAGCATCCAGAAAAAGTAAAAAGCTTTCGTGATTGCCACAATTAAGTAGTACTATAGAACAAGAGACAGTCCTTTCTTCTTTATGTGTTTGGTCTTATCTGCCATAATATTAAACTGTTCACTCTCTTTTACTTCACGGACGACCTGTGTTCGTACGATATCTGCTGAGCATTGCACAACTTTGTTTTAAATGGTGTTGCTAGTACGCTTGACATTCTGACGTTCTGTCATCCTCTTTATCAATGGATTATGTTTTACAAGTAGCTGTAAGATTTCCAGAAAATTTCCCTTATTCTTTGCCAGCTTTCATTTCCAGTGTCCTCTTTGAGCAATATTTTGTGCTGCAGTTAACAGAAGAACTTCTGCAATGGTCTTCATTTACTGTTGGTTCAATTGTATCTTCTTCTCGTGACATTCACTCAACATCTGGAATAGAGGTGCTGCTATCAGCCATCCTCTTATGCTCTTTCCAGGCCACCATTGAATGCATATGATATTCTGATTTTATGTGCGAAGCAAACCCACCATCTTTGTACAAGCCTTTAGTCCAGCTGGAGTAACCTGTGAAGGTGAATGTTGACTCAGCTGTGCTTGGTATGGCAACGTGGCGGCAGGCAAAGCAGTAAGTCGCATCTCTGCTTTGAAAGTACAGGAATTATGAATGGACACCATGCCATGATTCTTCAAAACACCTCTTCACCCCTTCTTGTATTGTTTGAGGGAATCTTTGTAAAAGTGGTCTCACAAGATGATATGAAAATTTAAATTGAACAGTGCCTTACCTTGTGTGCCCCAATAATACCCCCGAAATATTACACAATTTCACACATTCTTTGTTTCACATTATCAATTTGCCCAGTTGCAACACTGCATGGCCAAAAGGACTGCTGAAACACTTCTGATTGGGACCCAATTCCCATCAGGCTATCTTGTAATCTAGTATCCTTATGATAAGGTTAGGGGGCCTCTAGACAAGTTGAGGAACCCATGAATTTGTGAGAACGGATAAAATAGTTCAAATTTCTGGTCCACCAGAGACCATAGAGAGGGCGCTCTCTCACCTCGCCAACCACCAATAAAGTATGATGTATTAGGAGGACGTTGACAGTGGAGCTCATACTTACGTAATCTGACAGCATAATGAGGTCATTTAGATAAATTCATTTTTCACCCTGTAGCCAAATTTTTTTTTTTTTTTTTTGCGTTTTGCCATACTTTCAAGCCATGGTAAAATCTTGATTCTACACTTGTCAATTTAGGGAGAAAAGGCTAGCCCATATAAGGAAAGTTACTTTTTGAAAATTTATCTTACATTATATTTAATTTCTTTGCACTGAAACTTTCTGAATAGTACATTGTACTAGTCCCACTAGTCTTTTACTTCCAGAGAATATTTGCATTTAAGCCAGCTTTTTACTAGGCGAATTTTGTCCAGCTCATTTACTTTTCATTGTTTTAATTGAATAGATCAATCATTGAGCCCAGGCGAAAGCTCATAAGACAAAAAATTCCTTTCGCTCGAAGAAATATGTTTAGTGGAACACGACTTTTAAGCTTTCAGCATTTCAGTAAAAATTGTTGTCGTTGAATTACGGGCGTGAATCAAATACAATGTTGCACTAATAATGACCTAGGAAGATCGCTGACGGACGCTTGGACATGATATCTGGATAACGAATAAATGGTTGGGAATGGTGTTCAGGAATGAATTCCTTATACTGAGGTTAACAATAACATTTCCATTCGACATTACAACAAAATTGGAAACGATAAACTTCGATTGTAAAATATCGAATGAGAACCTTCGAAACTTAATGCAAATATTACTCTTTTTACATTGGATTCATTGGCAAGTATAACTTCTCACACTGGATGTAGAACTTAGGCAAAGTTCCCGGTAGGATGTTTCATATTTCAGCAAGTATAGCATTGGCCTAGATTTTAAGAGTCGCGGATTCAAGAGACACAAAATGTCTGAAAATTGTCTTACTTGCGTGGGCTCGTAGATGAATGTTAAAGAACGCCTTGGGACAATCTTTGACTTTTTAATCCTTTAGCTACTGAATATCTTTGAAGTGTTTTGAATCAATCCATTTAGCAAGAGATTCTTTATTATATTTTCATTAAAGACAGGGAGACGTCTCCCACATTAAAGGCGGCTGGACGGTTTTGCGAGCATATAGGAAAAAAATAAAACTTCCACAATCTAAGATCCTAGGTTTCCGTGTATCGGTTTGGGTGGGACGCTGCAGAGACTCTGCGCCGGTGAACTCACTGTTGGCGAAAGACAAAGAAATTACAAAATGAGCTGGGGCGGTTGATTTGTGGAGTTGTTTCGAATAAAATCCCGAAGAACAAGTTTTGTGGGTCGATCGGCAAGGAAAAAATTAATATACAGTATATCAGTGTTTTCCTGAAGTAATTTTTTATACTGCTGATTAGGATCCAATCCTTGCTGCCATAACAGTTCTTCACAACATATCTGAGCTTGTTTCGGAGACGGTTAGCAAGATGACGCTCGGTGTTTGGTTTCTAAGCAGGTCATAATATACTAGTGAATTAACGAGCGTGAGATCGGATATTTCAATTGAAGTGATCTGACAAATTAGATGAATAATTAGCTTGTTATATTACCTTAATGAAGTCTAATGAGCGTTGCAAAAAGCCTTTCACGACGGACATTTCATTTCAGTTTGGAATTTCTTCAGCAGATCTATTCTGTAAGGGTACTTTCCTTCAGCTGATTATTGTTGAGGGCAATTTTGCGTCCTAGGGTTTTTTTTTTAAAATATTTCCCTATATTGATAGGTCTTGCTTACTTTCCTGGTTTGAGCGGGAAATACAAAAGATATCCTCCACTCATGAACCAATCAGATTGTAGTGTTTCGGATATTCAGATCAATAATCTCCACAGCCATACATAAACTCCCTGCCTTAAATTCCACATGGCTCGGTTTCCTTTGTTCTTTTGGTGAGAATATATTCAATAGGCCCTGGAAATTTGTTGTGTAAAAGCCTGGTGTCACATTCTATCAGCAAATTGGGAATGCAGGGCCATATACAATGAACGAAAACAATGGTTTAACTATGAATTCATATTCCTCTCAAATGTTCCCCTCCAAAAATTCCCTTTTAATATTCTCCTCTGATATTTCTCCCAAAAATTCGACTGTAATAACCCTTACGCTACTCCTTACGAGGTGTGATCAAAAAGTTTCGAGACCCCGGCTATGAAAAGCAGAAAACGTATCGGATTTAAATTTGGCCACCATCCCTTTCGAAGTAGTCACCTTATGCAGCGATATACCGCTCCCAGCGCTTCTGCCAGTCTTGGAACGCTACCTGGAAGTCCTGCTTTGTAAGGGTGTAAAGCACCATCTGCGATTCGCTCTGGATCTCCTCAACGGTTTCAAAACGGCGACCCTTGAACTTGAACGTCATCTTCGGGAAGAGGAAGAAGTTGCAGGGGGCCAAATCCGGCGAGTAGGGTGAGTGGGGAGCAGCGATTGTGTTATTGGGGCACAAAAACTAGCGTTTTTCAACGCACTGTGAGCAGGTGCGTTGTCATGTTGGAGTACCCAGTTACCATTGCGCCACAGTTCTGGTCGTTTCCGCCGAATGTTTTCCCTCAGACGGCCCAGAACGGCACAGTGGAACTGGGCATTGAAAGTCTGAGCCTGGGGGACGAATTCATGGTGCATGATACCACGAATGTCAAAAAAAACCCCGACAAGGATCCTCTTTGTCGTGCTCCTGACCTGCTGCGCCTTCTTCGGTCGAGGAGATTGTGGGCTTTTAAAATCTGAAGACTGATGTTTGGTTTCTGGCTCGTAGCCGTAGACACAACTGTCGTCACCAGTGATCATCCTCGAGATGAAGGTTGGGTGAACCCGAGCATGCTGAATGAGATCCTCGCAGACTTCGACGCTGTGCTGCTTCCACTCAAGGTTCAGAAGCCTTGGCAAAAACGTGGCAGCGAAACGGTGCATGTTCAAATCGGACCTGAGTATTGTTTGAACTGACCCAAATACCACTTTGACGATGTCAGCTATTTCACTGATAGTAATCCGACGATTCTTGACGCACAATTCGTCCAATTTCTTCAATCGTTTCAGGGATTGTGCTTGTTGAGGGTCGCTCTGATCTCTGGTCATCCCCCAGTGACGTCCTACCCCTCTTGACGCGCGAGTGCCGCTCAAAACACCCCGCTCGGCTCATTGCTTCATATTGTGGTGGGACAGAAAAAATCTACGTCTTAAGCACGTTCGAATTGTATTTGCTGAATAAAGCTTAGTTTCCACATAATCGCTGACGGTTGCTGGGTTGCTGAAATCGGTCAACTGAATGATCGCTGCAGGTCGCTGTCGATCGCTGAGAGTTGTTTCCATATGATAACCCGCATCACAGCATATCATTCAGCGGAGACTACAACGAATCTTGAGTTATGAATTAAAATGGTCCAGGAACCTATGCTTATTGAACTCAATGCCCATGTCCGAGTCACTCAAAACTATGGTGTAGCAAGCGCACCTTGTCTCATGTAGATAAAAAAAGACGGAGTATGAAACACTTGCGCTCGGAGTAAATTATTTGCTGCTTTTGGCACTTAAAAAAAAACAAACAAATTCTACTGACATTTAAACGGTTCATCTATCACAAGTGGACGGAAGGTTCTCTTTCTTCTTTAGCCAACTTCCCCATGCCTTCCTACGTTTTCAAATTTTGCTTCTACCATTGTTGTTCGATCTCTGCGTTGCTGGTTTTTGTTTCCATATTATCGCCCACGATCGCTGACCATCGCTATGAATCGTTGGAAAATGTTTCCATAACATCGCCGTTAATCGTTCAGGCTCGCTGACGATTAGCAGCGTTGGAGAGCGATTATATGGAAACCAGCCTTAAAACGACACAACCTTATGGTTAGCATAAAATATATACATTGAAAACTCGGTTCGATTGCATATATTGATAAAGTTCGGTTGCAGAATTCCTCTTTATCAAATACGTTTTAAGTTAGTGCTTAATGTAGGGGATGACATCTGGGTAGAAAATGTCCTCGAGCATCTCGTTACGACATATTGTTAAATTAACAATTTATCTGAGATAGCAAATATACATCAAAATCTCTACATGGGATATTGGTAATTGTGCTGCTTCGAATCACTGGCAGAAAATTTTTTACAAGAGTCGTTACGTGATATTTCTCTGGCGGAGATTTCAATCGACAGGTAAAAAATCTACCACCGAAACCTAACGTCTTAAACAGAAGGTATAAAATCAACCAGTAAAACGTAGTACGAAATATAGCCGATCATTATGAATCGTATAGTAGGTTGACTATTTAATTTCATCTGCTAAATAAAGTATGAGCAAAGTAATCGGCGATTGAATTAAATCTACGAACGAAACTCTTCGCGCACATCTGCTTGAATATTCTGATAAAAGTTTTATTCAAAGTACATTCACTACACGAGACAACTACGCAAATGCAAGAGAGATCTGAATTATGGCAAAAACAAAAACAGGCAGTTAAATTGTTAATACAACACGAGTAACACCCATCACTATATTCCTAACACTCCCACTTGACGAGTGTTGCAATTCTACATCGAAAGATGTATCGTGACTCTAATTAACGTAACTATTGTACACCATTCATGGGACGTAATTCATCGAACTTCGGTTTTGGTAGCGCTTAGTTGCCACCCTCTTCTCTGTTGGGCGATAAACAAGGTGAACATCATTCATTTCGACAGCTTCTCGTAGAAAATGATATTTAATATCAATATGTTTCGTCCGCTAGTGATTTTTCGGATTCTTCGTCAGAGCTATTGTCCCCTGATAATCCTCACGTAGTACAGTTGTGTCTTTCCGCTTGAATCAAATGCTGGCATGCAAATGCCGTAGACAAAGAGTTTCTTGAGCTGCCACACATAATGTAACGTACTCAGCTTTCCTTGAAGATAGACGGCAACCACTGTCTGTCTTTTATTTCCACGAGATTGTAGGATTTATCAGCTGAAAGACATACCCAGTTGTAGACTTTCTTGACGTCACATCACAAGCCCAATCAGCATCTGTATAGCCAAGGAGCTTAAATTCTTCATCACTTAGACGCTTCAAAGTTTAGACCATAGTCCAATGCTTCCTTGATGCATCGGAAAATTCTCTTTATTCCGAGCCAGTGCTCTTGGCCAGGATTTGCCATAAATTGACTCAGTACTAATACCGCAGATGACAAATCCGGTCTTGTCGCAATCTCAGCGTAGGATAAGGACCCGATTGCTGCTTGATATTCTCTTGTCTTCATGGGAGTTTCTCAATCTGCCAGTTTTTCGTATTTCTTCCCAGTTTCTATTGGAGTTGATACCTGCGTACCGTCATACATTCCAAATCTTTTTAACACACTTTCAAAATAAGTTTTCTTGCTAATCGTGAGTTCCTTTGCTGTTCTGTCTGACGTATTGAGGCAATGATGAATTTCGCCCAAATCTTTTATCTCGAACAGCAGTGAAAGTGATAGGGGAGCAGGGGGACCACTGCTCCCCCCGAAAATTTCCTCGGAAAAATTTGCTCTGTTGGGAATAACCGAAATTTATATTTCGTATTTTACTATAACTACGTTTTATAGAAGCTCTTTTCAACAAACTATTCATATTGCTTTAGGTATCGGTATTCAAAGCAATTTACTTAATTATATTTTAAAGATTAAACTAAATCGAATTGCATTTCGCCAGATTTTAAGAGCCAGCCGGCTCAAGTGCGCGCTCTTTTTGTGCAAAACAGGACGAAGCAGTACGCTGAAGTGTCGATTTGTTTACAATGCGCTAGTGATAAGTCTGACTTTTAGGATCTGGAATACCAGACACACTGCGATCGAGAGAACTTTGGGAATTTAAATTGATCAACTTGTTTAATCGTTTAAGAAATCATCAATATGTCAACGTGTCCTTCGAAAAAGTGACAAAAGATTCTTTGTATCGTTTCCAGTAAAATTTTTGACGACGACTATTCCAATAAACATAATTTGAAATATCGTGTGTCTTTGATCTTAAATCGTAAACAAATTCTGTATGAATTTCTTGGTGCACCTTCTAACCCTTTCCCAGGGTTAGATAATTCCAAGGATAATCAATCTTAAACATAATATTACAAAGTTTGTCGGGAAAATTAGGTTTTCACCTCCTCCACAAAAAAACGCCAGTTACGCAACTGATCTAGAATCGATCTTTAAACTTAGCCTTTTCCACTTTTAAAATCTGGAAATTGTTTAAATCTAACACATCATCAACATACAAGGCAACGATCATCAGACATTTCTTTCCATCTTTAACATCCATTATTGAGTAGACACATGGATCAGCACTACTTTGAACACATCCTAATTCTTTCAAGAATTGATCCATTGTGACATTCCAGCATCTGGCTGATTGCTTCAGACCAGAGAGACTCTTTCGCAACTTACACACGATACTCGGTCGCTCTTTATTGACATAGTCTTCTGGTTGTTTCTTGTAAATTTCATTTTCGAGTTCACTATTTAAAAATGTAGTTTTAACATTCATTTGATGAACCACTAGATCAAGCTGGTCTGCAATTGCCAGAACAGTTCGGATGGAATTTTATCTTGCAACACGGGCGAATACCCCATCATAACCTTCTCCAGGTTCTTGCGAATATCCTTGATCTACCAAACGAGCCTTGTAGCGGCTAACTGTCTCGACTGCGTTCCCTTTTATTTTAAAAACCCACTGGCATCCAACGACATTCTTGCTTTCATGTAACTCTACTAACTCCCAGGTGTTGTTATTCAACAGTGATTCATATTCACAGCTTCTTTCCACTGCTTTGCATTCTTTCCATTAACAGCTTCCTTGATACTCTTTGGTTCTTCAGAATATTTAACAGCAACAGAGGCATCATGGAGATAATTCCACCATTCATCCGTAATACTAGCAAGTCGGTCAGGAGTTACTCTGTTCTCTTGAGGTCGTTGCGATTCAGTTCCGGGTGCATTGCGTTCTTCCCTACTACATTTTACATGATTTTCATTGTGTTCATCATTGGCAATAGCATCATCATCCTCAAAATACACAAAGTCAGACTCTAAATTTTCCAAACAATCAAGAGTTTTGGTGACTGTGTTTCACGATCCGTCATTTCACTGGTAAAAATATTTTCCTGGAATATTAGGTCTCGACTTCTAAGCATCTTCTTCGTTTCAGGATTATAGAGCTTGTAACCTTTACTGTTGCCTGGGTAACCAACGAAAATGCATCGTGAAGACTTGTCTAGCTTCTTTCTCTTGGCATCCGGTAAATAGACATATGCACTGTATCCAAATACTTTTAAGTGACTAACGTTCGGTTCCTTGTTGTACCAACGTTTGTAAGGTGTTTCGTCCTTAAAAAAGGATGTTGGACTTCTATTGCCTAAATAAACAGCTGAAGAAATGGCTTTCGCCCAAAAACTCAAAGGGAGTTTTGCATGATAAAGCTTAGATCTAACAGTCTCTGTAATTGTATGATTCATGCGTTCTGTGACACCATTTTGTAGAGAAGTGCAAAGAATGGTATCTTCTTTCTTTATCCCACGGCTCTTACAATACTGAATAAACTTTACAGAGTTGTATAGTTTTCCGTTATCTGATCTTAGAATCTTTACATGTCTTCCAGTGTGATTTTCAGCCAACTCAACAAATTCTTTGAACTTCTCTAATACTTCACTCTTGTGTTTTATCATGTATACAGTTGTATACCTTGAATAATCATCGGTAAATGTGACGAAGTAGCTGGAACATCCCACCAAATTAACACTAATCAGGCCACATACATCACTCTGAATAATTTCGAGCAGCTGGCTGCTTTTATGTTGACTTTTCTTTAGAAAGGAGTTACGGTGTTGCTTCATCAGGGTGCAGCCTTCACAATTCTGATCAAATATACCCTTTGGATTAAGACTTAAACCATTCACCATTGATTTATCATTCAATAACTTTAGATTTTCATAACCCAGATGGCCATAAAGGTAATGCCACATTGACAGGGGACTATCTTTGTCTCCAGAAGATCCAAAGCAACATGATTCGATGGGCTCTGAATTCAGTTTATACAATTTCCCATGCATGTGTCCAATGCTGTAGGTATTTTCGTTAATTATCACTTACAAAATTGGCCCTTAAATTGAACTTCGGTGCCTTTCTCTATCATTCAGGGGAGTGATATTAACTTATTTCGTATTTTCGGAGCATAAAGTACGTCATGGAACACTAAATTCACTGTCCTTGTACCGTTATAAACTGAGATGTTTACAGTACCTTTTCCATAAGCATACAAATCACGATTGTCTGCAAATTTAACTTGTACTGGATTTTTAAATGCGATGTAACTCGTCATTCTTTTTTTTATCTGGAGTCATGTGCTGCGAAGCTCCAGAATTAGTCCACCATTTGTTAAGTGTTGGTGCAGAGTAACTTGATAAGGCAACGTCCGGACTTTTAACCTTTGATTCTTGCGAACTTTCAACTCTATTCGCAGACTCGTTGTACGATAACTTCTTCGCATTCGCTTTACTTTTGTAGTAATCTTTTACAAAATGGCCTTTCTTCTTACGGTAGTGACATCTAAACTTCTTTGTGGCAGCCTTCTTTTGTTGGGCGGATTTATTGCTAAATAGAGCATTTTCACGCGTGTCATTTATTCCGATTTTGGTACTTTCGTCATGCATTTTGTCAAATTGATGAATTGATTTGTCACGTAAGTAGTCCCACTTTAGTTTATCTTCTGCAACAGTTTCCAATACCGTTATCAAAGAGTGGTATTCCTCAGGTAGACTATTAATCGAAATGATGATCATGGTTTTCTCGGCCACTGCATCATCTACTACTTCCAAGTGTTCAGACAGACTTTTGATGTGTGTGACATGATTGATCATGCTTGTACCTTTTTCTATACGAGCGGAATAAAGTTCTATCTGATAAAATATCTTACGAGATAAAGATTTTTTCAGAAAATGACTTTCAAGGTTTTCCCATGCTTCATTCGCGTTGCCGGCTGAGTATTCATAAATTTGTAAACTTGTTGCAACATTTAAGCACACCGATGCGAGCGCCAAATTTTCTCTCTTCTTAAATTATCTTTGCTCTTCCGCGGCTGCATCATCTGCGAGTGTATCAGTTCCCGTAGTAATATCCCACAGATCTTTTCCAATAAGATACATTTTCATCTGAAACTTAAAGCTATGATAATTTTCTCCATTTAATTCTTCAACTTTCAAGTCGTTGTCATCCGTCGCTATTTCGATAAGTGATGAAACTAGGTTTTTGTGTCGCGAAATAAGATTTCAAGTGTTATTCGATGAAAAAGCCATAACATACCAACATTTCGATAAAAATTTCTTTAGTGATCTGGGCCCATAGCCTGATAAAAATTTTATTCAAAGTGCATTGACTACACGAGACAAGTGCACAAATGCAAGAGAGATCTGAAGAAGGACAAAAACAAAAACAGGAAGTTCTATTGTTAACACAACACGAGTCACATTCATCATTATATTTCTAACATATTCGGATTCCAATCGGACACTCAAACCTAGTTGTTAGAGATTACAAAGAGCTAGAAATAATATTGCAAGCACTTCTTGCCTACAACTCAATCCCATCCTCTGAGAACAAGAAAAAAGAAGATAGGTTGTAAACTTTGACAAGCAGCTAAAAATTTACATTGAAAGGAAAAATTACCCTTACTGTAACTTGAGACTGATAAAAGTGCAGTGTTTGCATGCCATTTTTCATTTTTAAGAAATTTCAATCAATAATTACTACTGATGAATTTACCGAAAACCTTGAATCCCAAATGCAAAGCACATACAAGTACCTCTTCAGTCTACTTGGGAGGTTCAGGGAGGAGGGTAAGATTTACAGATTTTGACTAGTAAAAATATTGATAAATACCTCTGCTTATGTGAATTAGCACTTTTTTTCTCAATGCAAATCATAAAGAAATTCTAAATGATAAAAAAAGAAAGAAAATGTAGAACAGGTTCAGAATGAAAAATGAAAAAAAGGAAAAAATACCCTCGAAATTATGAGAACAAGCCAGTGCCGCTGCTCGGGACTTTAGAACGTTAATATCATAGTGGCGACTCTTCTACTGACATATTAAACCTACTACTTCAATTCTTTTTGTGTTTAAACTGTTTGATATCCTGTTTGGCGTTCAAGTTTGTCTTTACAAATTTCCTACCTTTAAACCAAAACATTTATCAATAACGTTTTGGTGTTGTTTGATGTTCAGGAAACGCGAGAGCTTAGATATATTAAGATAAATGAATGATCTTCAAGCTCGATACTCAGAAGATGATTTCTGAGCCCCAGACGGGGATCGAACCCGCAACCTTCTGATGACCGGTTAGACGCTCTAACCATTGAGCTACCAAGACTCAGATGGTTAGCTAAGGTGCAAATTCGATATACATGTGCGATCAAACTTCATCAAACTTCTTCAATCTAACTTCTTCAAGTCAAATCAAATCAAATTAAAATCAAATCAAACTTCTTCATTCATTATTAATATATAGTGGCTTCCGCTTAGGTCGCACGTATATATCGAACTTCACAATTAACCTACACTGCGAAAGTCCACTGAAAAATGTTGGCTTTAGCGGGAATTGGACTCGCACCCTCGGGATATCGGTCCGCCGCTCTACTTCCTGAGCTATTGTGTCCACAGGGATTGGAGGCGAGCTTTATCCAATTTAAGTGCACGAGATATTCTCGCGACAACTTAACGCTATCCAAGAGGATTGATGTGCAGTGTTTCAATTTTTTTTCAGAATCATCCTCATTGTATTATGAAACGATTCATAATACGATAATGCAATAAAAACGTCAAAAAGTGGGATATCCCGGTAAACTGGGATGAAATTAATTGAAATGCGAATGTAACAAACCATTCCATGTGGCATCAGAAATAGTGGAAGGTCATTTGAAGCCTCCAAAAATGGTCAAAAAATGTCAGCTTGTGTTTTAAGATATCATGCACAAGAAAACAAAAGTTCTATAAAACTGAAATAACATGTTGAACAAAATAGACCACTAGCATCAAAATTGCTTTTCCTTTGATCGTTCCTTCGTCTGAATTTTCTGAAATTTCTTGCATTTTTAGCTCTTTGTGCACAGCATATTTATAATCCATATAAACCCACGATACAATTCATCCCGTTTGACTGGAATGTCTCGGTATGCCGATGCATTATACAAAGCGTCTAACTCTTCCTCTTGGTCCAATTGTTGCCTGCTTGTATGTAGGTTTGCAATGGAATTTATCCTTAATATTTGCTCCTGCAGCCAAAATCTTTGTTCTTATGGTTGTTTTAACATTTACAATAGAGAGGGGTCCTGACAAAGAATTTCTTCCAGTATGATATCACTCTTATATTGTGTGCAGTTAATAAGGAGGTCGACTTGGACAGAAGTGCAAAGGCACATGTCCAGTACTATGAAAACATTTGGGACCAACTACATTGAAGAACAATAAATTGGGAGCCAAAAATGCAGTATACTGTAGAGTAAACATGTAAAGCCAATAAAGCATTAAGTACCATACCGATACCATATTTTTACAATTACACCATTGTAAAAGAGGCTACTCGAAAAGTTTTAAAACATGTTTACTAACATTTTGTTGGGGCGTCCAACATCTTCAGAGTATAGATTTACAAAGGGAAGAAAAAAAATATATACATGGATCTATAATTACATATTGGAATAATTAGACGACTAATCAATAGAAAACTGGGTGACCTAACAGGAAGTGACAGGTATACGGAATAGGAAAGAATTAGATTAGAGGTGTAGAAGAGACATTTTCGTTGGGAGACGGTTAATGAGATGGCATGTTGTCTACAAATATACGTGTGAATGCTGTGGAGCATTGTATTCGGCCCAAACAAGGCGCCACTATCATACGCGTATGTCAGAACACAGGGGGATTTCTCTTTGACGGGTAAGAAACGAGCAGCCAATTCATTTCTTACTTCTAGTATCCAGGCTTATACTTGCCAGACTAATCACGCCACATTTCCCAACGATTTTTCCATCATTCTATTCTGCAGGTCTTCCTCTAACTTTGAACCCCTCATTCGTGAGAGTTTACTTATTTCTAAATACAATCCGTCTCTCACAACGAAAATATCTCTTCTACATCTCTTTCTCTATTCTAATACTTTCTTCCTCCGTATGCCTGTCACTTCCTGTTAGGTCAGCAGTTTTCTATTGGTTAGCCGTCTAATTATTCCAATATGTAATTATAGAGCCATATATATATATAGTTTTTTTCTCACCTTTGTAAATCTATACTATGAAGATGTTGCACGCCCATCAAAACGTCAGTAAACATGTTTTAAAACTTTTCGAGTTGTCTTTTTTACTATGGCGATACATTTAAGAATTTTGAGCTGGGCTCTGATCTTTATATTGAGATTGCGCTTTCCGCCCGGAAAATTAATGGCCAAAATCACACCGTTATTTCTTATGGCATACTTATAAATCTGTTACAGCAGATCCATCACTAATTTTTTTGGCTTGATGTTGTCAATCGACTTCCGACAGTGCACAGCAAGTCCAGTAATGAATAAAAAAGTAAGCGAAGAATCTTCCTAAAATGTTTTCCTCTTCCAGGAACATTTCATCCCTTTTTTCCCTACAGACACTTTGTCGCTTATTCGCATCTAAAAATTAGGAAACATTTAAAATTCCATAATATTAATATTTTGAGAATGAGGTACCTCATTTACTGTATGACTAGCAGATATTTCTCAAACTATCCTACCCAAGAGAAAATGAATTATTTCCCAAAGTTAAACATGAAATTTATTGACCCTTCCATTACAGGACAACATTAACTCTCATGAACTACAGTCCAGACCTGCTTACACGCGATGAACAAACTTCATGTGTACATGTGGCTGAATGCCCATTAAAATAAAGGAAAGAAAACTTACAAATGCACAATACAAGCTTGGCTTTTAGAAAATCTTCACCTTTTGTTTTCCAATAACACATGTTAGAACATTTCACACTTTGACTACCGAAGAGTCATGTTCCATTCAGAGATCTTTACAAAGCCGTCACTTAAAAAAATTGAAACACAATATACATAGCACATCAAATTTAAAAGTATATCAGAACCATGGCTTGCATGTTCACTGGCAAAGAGATCTCAGATTATCATCTTCCATCTCGTTACCACAAAGCTTTCTTAACAAAACATCTTTCCCATTTTCAAAGTGATCGAAAGCTTTGAAAGAAACGTTTGCCTGCAATGCACCACAAATGCAAAGAATTAACTGACCCTTATGAATAAACAAAAAAAAATCCTTCCAAAGAAATAGGAAAGAACAACACCGCTTAAAAGATTTTATTTAGCTTTCTAGCTTCCTTCTCATAATAAGAATGCTTTCTCAAGAAAATTTATTTCCAAAATTCAAAGGAACCTATAGCTTCAAAAAAAGGCTTTCCTTATAAATACTTAATAATTGCTTTATAAAAACCTAAAGTAGTTATTTTATCCATGAATTGCAAACTTCTGACCAAACAACCTAAAAAGGTTGAAGGCTACAACACTGTACAACTTTCAAAATTTTATACAGTATTCAACTGGTCTCATATATTTATAAAGTACTAACAATAACTATTACTCATACAAAAAGTCATAGCACTTTGAACTTTAACATCATATACTGCATTTTTTGTGCGATTACTTACATGTTTTATGACCTGCTCTAGCCAAGCAGATTACCAGCACTGGAATACTGGAAGCTAAACCTAATCGCTAAAGTCTTACACTGTAATTGTTAGTGCTATGAAACTGCCTGCCAAGAAACATATATTAATTTGAAATTTGCACCAACAAAATTACTGCATGACATTTGCTTCTGCTTGCAATTTCGTGTTTTTTAACTGCTGTTTTTAAAGATAGCAAACGAGAAAAGATTTTGAGAGAAATCGTTCAAAATCTCTGCCTTCTTTGTCACTTTTCAGGAAGTTTAGCCATTCATTGCTCCAATGCTAAGTTTCCTCCAATTTTTTCATCTTAACCACAACAAAATTATACCGTCAGTGACATTCAAAGTGTTATAGCATTAACGTCCATGGACTATACCTCAGAAGAAAATCAAATAGAGTACCACTTGCCATAAACAAAGTCTTTAGACTAGAATCAAAATGTGTCGACATGTATTTGCCATCTAAGTTGGGATGAAGCCTTTTTCTTTCTTATTTACAAGCCATTCAGTCAAAGCAAATAGCTGTATAATTAAAGTAAACCTATGAGATATGTTTAATAACTCGACGAGGACTTTACCGCCTTTGCCCTCTAAGGGGTCCGCGATCATGATCCATTCGGAAAATTTTTACAAATTGGAGTCTCGGAAATTCGTTTTCCGGCATTTTCAGAGGTTAATAACTGAAAGTATTGGGCTTTTCTACTCGTCGTGTCTTCAAGCTCCCACTTTCGCGTTGACACCGTTTTGTTCAACGGGAAGATCCCTGAACCAAAGAGATCATATGTAAATCTGGCAGATTTGCGCTTCAAATCAAAGATGGTCTTGGTAAACACTACGAAGTCCGACGACCACACTCACTATTGCAAAAACAGTACGGAGTCAAATATTGCAGCTGAAAAACCAAGTACATTATGTGCTGATCTTTGAAGTAATTAACGTAAGTAAAAGGCTTACTGATTTGAGGATATTTATACTTACGAGTGAGAGTTTGCTCAGAAAGTAAATAACTACCGGCGAGGAGCAAATTAGTCGGTGGTTCATTTCCGGTAGCCGCCTCTTATTGATACCCTTGATAATTTGGGAATGGCATGTTGAAATGCGAAATATTAATTCAACAGAACACAATGAAACAAAAGGATGTGGACAAGAAGTTTACAAATATTTGCTGGACTCAATTCCATGTCTAGTGTCACCAGACCACAAAAATTTACTTCGACATTTTTGTGGTTGCTTTAGTACAGTACTGACGAAAACTTGCTAAAGAATTTCTATCTTACCCACATTATCTTATTATAATTGTAGTAATCTACAGCATCTTTCGAAAAAGAGAAAAAAGCTGATGAACTGCCTGTAATTGCCCAGAAAATATAGGATTAAATATTACATCTAAAATGAATATGAAGGAATTTGGATTTTCATTCTACAAGTTCGCGCACTGCCAAGAATTAAATGATCTATTTCTTACTTTAAGCGGCTCAAAACTCCTGAAGATACTTTCTTCACAATACAAAGAAAGCATGGCAGTCAGTCTGAGAGCACGAGTACTAATTACGTTGATGACGTCAAATCTTACACGCAAGTACATGAAATGACCATTAATTCATTTTATTCTTGTTACTGCTACAGTGAACTGCGAAGATTGCATGATTTTTGGGTGTTCACAAACACCAGGTACATCAAACGGTACATTACTTCATAACACTTGACAACGACTCAAGGCCAGGAGCCAAAGCAAGAGCCAACAATGAGTAGACTTTGTGAAACACAAAAGTGCTAAATGGGAGCCGGCAATCACACCATGCGTGTAATACAAGTATTTTAAACCTGATAATTTTGAGCGAAGAGTTTGTTTGCCGTGATAAAAACACCCGTATATGCCTTGAATCGAAATTTATGATTACGGATTTACCCATTACCCATCCATGTACGAAGTAGCTACAGAAGTTGAACATCCAGTGGAACATTTAGCCCAGAAGTAAATTACGTTCCCGATTACACTTCATCATTGTTGCTAGTACTTAAATTTTATTTTCACAGACACGTTCAAAAATATTCATGTTAATGTGAAGAATCCCTGGAACAATTAATGCGCTATAAGAAAGTTATATCGCATTTGAATATTAATCCTCTCTGTCAGGCGTATTTTTGGAAACGAAAAATGACTTTTTTCCCCACATGCACTCCATCATCTTGTTTCTTTTTGTTTGTTCTCTTTAATTTCAAGTCTTTCCTGTAATTTTTTCTTCCATATTCTAATTTGTGGACAATACGGTTCAGACAGGGTCTTCATATGCAAACCTTGCATTAATTTTATTGTGCTCAAGACAAATCATGATACAATTTTGTCGTATTCTTGATCAATCTACGTTTATTAAAATAATGAAGGCCTTGACAAAATCAATTCTAACAATTTTCCATTCAGATGTTGCATGGCATATCACATGATACAGCAGCGTTTGGGACTTACTACTTAATCTTCATCTTGGAGCTCTTTTCTGACATGGAAAAGCCATAACATATCTAATTGCTATCCTGTGATGCATTGTCTACCGCATTATAGCAAGCTTCTTCAGGCAACTGTAAAAGCAACAATTAAAAGTAGAAAAGGCATGACATACCATCTGAAGACTGTATTTCCTTTCAAATATCCAAATTTTAAAAAACCAGTCGAAACGAAATTGCAAAGTCAGGAAGAACTTGGCAACTTTACATCCAGGAATAAATAGTTTCTATAACAAGCAATTTTGGACTTTTAGCAAATAAGTTTTTTATCTGGAACACTTACCACAGGAAATTCAACGTCAACACCCCAAAATACTTAATAAATCAACAATACACAATAAGCCAAAACACAAGTAAGAGTTAAAGCCCGAGAAAGGAGGCTTTACGTCAGATAAGTAGTGTATATATGCGGCTTCTGGCGCATTTTATTTTTTCACATAAATTTCATACTATACACAAAAATTTCACACTTTTTTCACATAAATTTTTAATAATTTGAATAATGTTTTTATGATCATTTTTAAAAATTATTTCGCACCATTTTTACATAAATTTCACACTTTTTAAAACTTTATTAAGTTCTGACGCACTTACATAAATTTAATAACTTTTTCACACAAATTTCACGCTTTTTAATTAAACGTTATTAAATTCTGACGCATTTACACAAATTTAATAACTTTTTCACACAAATTTCACACATTTGTAGAGATTTTTTCCACAAGGGATTTCCCCATACAGCAAGCGAGCGCTTCTGATAAATTCCAAACATGCTTAATCTCCCTAACAATTTGAACAGCTCGATGTCAACAAAAAAACTATTTTTAGTTTGCTCGGTTGTTAGGGATATCTGGAATGTTGGGGAAACCCCTCATCAACAGGCAGGGAATTACCTTTTTTTGACACAATTTTAAGAAAACAACCTAGCCGATAAATTTGTGAAAAAAAAATTATTTTTCATAGGTAATAAAAAGAATAATAAATAAAAAATGGGAAGTTGTATATCATCAAAGACAAACAATAAAGATAATTCCAATAAGGATTCAAGCAATGAGACAAAATTGGATTTAAATCTTCATGGTTATCCTCCGATAAATTTTAGAAAAGTTCAAAAAAGTGGTTTTAGGATCGGCGCTCATGTAGATCTCTGAATGAAAGATTTTGAAGCTGGAATGACTTTTGGAAAAAATAATATTAACGAAATTCAATTTTTGGAAAATAATAATCATTTAAAATTGTTAAAATCTTTATAAAATGATGAATCAACAAATAATAATTCGAAAGAAAAAGATAAAATAATAAATACACTTATGAGTAAATTGTCTATAAAAGACACAACGCAAAGCGCGGGTACACCTTTGGTGCTGAGACCTTCAGTTGATGAAACCTGTGTTAAACCTTCATCTTCAGAATGAGTTTCGATTCGTCGAAACGAATCTCAATCAGTGGAATGATTTTTAATTTTATAATACAATATATATTATAAAATTATTCAGTTTGATGAACTTGTTGCTGCGCTGAGACTGAAGGTCGATCGCTTCGCTCACTTGAAGATACCTCACTATCATATTTTTTGCTCTGTTTTTTAATAACATGTTTTCCAACTGTAACTCCACCAGATAATATTCCAAGATATGGTAAATATGGACTTAGTTTTTCAACTACAGATTTTACATCACGTTTCAGTAATTTATCTTTAATAAGTTCCTTTTCCAATTCTTCACTGCTTTCAATTGCTTCTAATCCACCCAATAAATCTGCAAATTTAATAATAAGTAAATCTGTTAAAAATACATTTGCTTTTTCAGCTTGTTTTACCTCATATTCTGCGTGAATTTTTAATATAACTTTATCACTTGCTTTTTTTAACTTTTTCACCGATTGACTAATTTCACCATCTTCGGAAAGTCATATCAGTTCTTCTCGTTTTTTCATTACTTCTTTTTTCACATCTTGCTTTACACCATCTTGCGTAGCTGAGCCCTCCGGGCGATCGCTGTTTGCGGTTTCAGTTGTCACTGCTTTCCCAATTGGCAGAACTTTTAAACCTTCAGAAGTGCTCGCTTCACTCGCTCTGCTGTTTTCTTTTCACTTTGCTCACAATGTTCGCGTTGCTAACTCATTTATTTTATAACCAAATGGAAAAGTTAAATTTATTTCCAATCTTAAATATTTTTTTGTTTTTAACGTTTTTAAAATTTTATTCAATTCCTCTTTATCATCTGCGCCTAAATATTCTTGAATTATTGTTGTCATATCTTTTTTATTTGGGTTATAAAACGTGACTAATTTTGAAGTATTTTCTCAGTAGTCTGTAAAGTGCCGATTCTAGCACATTCCTATGTGATGGCGTCACATTTTGGGATTTGGTTAAATTTTCCACATTTTCAAAATCGACAAAAATAGTCGCATTTTCGGATTTGACAAAACTCATCACATTTTCAAAACCGCGTTGCGGTAGACGATGACATCACATTTTGGGATTTGACAAAATTTTCCACATTTTCAAAATCAACAAAAATCGTCACATTTTTGAAATAGGAGAAATTTTTCACAGTCTCAAATTCGAATGACCATATGCTAATGTATCTATTTTATTTTCAAGTATTATTCTTTTATCATCTTTTGCTGACAATGCAAATTTTTCAACACTTTCAGTATACAAGTCATGATTTCGATGTCTTATTAAATTCATTTTTCTAATTTGTTCTTCTTCAGTAAATAAACAATCTTTATAATTTTTGAATGATATATTTTTTTCAATAACATTTTTCTTAACACCTTTACATTTTTTCGTTGTCTTTTCATTTCCAAACATTTTATAAGAATATAATTTTGCTCTCAACCCCACAAATTCTTCTATTTGACTGTCAGTATCTGTAAATAACAATCTCGCATTTTTACCATACTTTTGTTTAATATAATTATAATGAAAATCATACATTAAAGTCTTTGATAAATCTAATATACTCATTCCTAAATATATTGGTTTATCTAGTTTAATTTTATCCTTATGCATATGAACCGCAATTAGATTTTCAGAAAATATTGTTCTTTTGCTAAAATTACTTTTTGAAAATAATTTTAATGCTTTTTCTTCTCTATTAACTAATTGTATATCAACTCTGTTTCTTACATTTTCCATAGTTTTTCCAAATACAGAATTATTCATAAGTTTGAAAAAGTCTTTTCCAAAATCATTTTTTGCGTTTGCTCTCAACTGTGTATTTAAATCAATATATTGTTTCATGAAATCTTCTTCACAGAATTTAACACCCTTATGAATTCGTTTAATTTTTAATCCCAACTTTTCATATAACTTTAAGTTTTCGCAATGTAAAACATATTTTTCTTTATTATTCAAATTTGGAATTAATTTTTCAACATTTCCCGTTTTTAATCTTTCTGGTGCTAACGGATATTCATTATGAAGATCGTGTAAATCTTTGGGATATTCCAAGTCAACTTCTAATATACAAGAAATGGTTTTCCAATTTTGTAATTCTTTATCATTCATCCATTTAAAATCTCTCACGGGTAATTTTTTACTCATTGCCCAACCATAAAGATTATTTGCATCAAGATAGGGTAAAAATATATTGTCTTTGTTTTTCTTATGCTTGTTTATGATTATATGTTTCTTTTTCAAAAGTTTTTTGTTTTTATTTCTTTTTAGAGCTGGTATTATAAATTTTGTTATTTTTCTTTTCATATATTTATTATTTGCTTTTGCATATCTTTTTGTAATCATAGACACTCCTCCTCTAATTCCATTTTCTATCATAAGATACATTTGAGGATCAGATAATAATTCCAATTCAATTTTAGTCATTTTTAACATTGCATCCCATGCAAGTCCGGGTGAAGTATAATACCAAGCAGGATCTAATTTATAATTTTCTTTGCAAACTTTTCTAAAATTTTCAAAAACATCAGCTAAAAGCAACACATCGGTTTTCAAATATAAATCATGATATTTTTTCATATTTTTAATATTAAATTTTTTCCAAACATTTTGTGCATGTTTATAATCTTCTTCACTTATATTTTCATCATTTAATTTTGAATAAAATTCTTTAATATCAGGTTGTTTTTCTTCTTTTAATTTTTCAATATTATCAAACCAATCATATGGAAACACACCTTTTCTAGTTAGTAATTCTCTTTTTTCCTCATCACCACAAAATATTTTCATTATATTCAATTCATTTTTATCTAAATTTTTAACTAAACTTGCTAAACTACTTTGCATAAATTTAAAACTATCAATAAATCTAATTTGTCTTTTTACATTAATAATTTCTTTGATCTTATACCCTTTTTCACATTTCTCACATTCAATAATATTTTCTTTGCATTTACTTTGAAGTTGTTTTTCTGTTATTATTTTTTTCGATTCAAATTTATCAACAATAATATCTTTTGTAAATGAAATATATTTTTCCTCGGTGTTGGGTGTACAATTAATTTCACCCTCTGAAACACCAAGATTTTTAATAAACAAATGACTATCATAATTTTGTAAATTATGAAATATAACTGGGATAAATTTTGGATTTTTCATTTTTGAATTACAGCTAATACAAGCAGCTCCTCTATATTTTCCAGTATAATGACAATGATCTTTAACTTTATCGTTTTTCACGCTGTTTACGTTTTTAGCTGTGACTGAGTCTGTGACTGCGTCTGTGATTGCGTCTGTGCCCGTGTTTGTGTCAAAATATTTTTTAAATTCTTCTGCGCTAATTTCGTCATTCATAAATAATTCATCCATCTTTTCAAATTCTTCAGACCCTTCGGGTTCTCTGTCAGTTTTTGATTTGGGGTTGAGACCAAATTTACACCCACAAGCATAACAATTCTCAGCTTTTTCAAAATCTATTTTATCCTCTTTTTTTAATATTATATTTTTTGGGAATTTAAATTGTTCATGTATTTTTTTAATATCATTTTCTAAACTTTTTACGAATTTTAAAGACACAGAATCATTTTTATTCCCAGAATCATTTTGATTCTCAAGGGTATTGTCTTTGGTGTCACCTATTGAATATTTTACTAATTTTGGTCTAAATAAATTATCATCAAAACATTTTATAAAATAACAATATCCTCATGGTTCATGTTTTTGAAATTGTTTTGTATTATCTCCAATATTTTTATCTGCACATTTTAAATTGCATTCAAAATCTGCATATATTACAAATGGAATAACATGCATTTTTTCATAATTTTTAAACTTTAATTGTTCTCCTTTATTTGGGTAAACAGTTCTTCTGCATTCATATTTTGAGCAATATTCTAAATGATTTTTAAGAGTTTCTTCAGTTCTAAAATGTTGTAAACAATAATTACAAACAAGTATTTTTTTTTGGTTTTTACTAGATTGACTTGAAAACAATCTACTCATATTTTTAATTATACAATAATGTCGATCTCCATTTTCATTAGTTATTAACAATAAGTTAACGTGAGAATCTGATAGATTTACATCAATTTTTTCCAAACCTAATTTACTTACTCTCAAAGGAAAAATTTCATGATTTTTTTGCCCAAATCTTTTTTCTTCATTATATCCGAATAAATTAACTGCAATGTTATTATTTTTTTCAAATTTATCAATATCAGAAAATCGACACGGAAAATTAATATCTTTCACATTAAAACTTTCAGCTTTCTTTTTTAAAATTTTAGGTAATTCTTCCAGGATTTTTAATTGGTGCAGTTTTCAAAAGTTCACTTATTGCGGCACACCACAATAAACATTTTTGGTCCTCATTTTCTGGATTAATAATTGCTTTTTTATTTTTTAAAAACTCTGGAATAGGAATATAAGATGATGCAAGTAATCGTTTAATTTCATTAATATTAAGAATTATTTTCAAACCTTTGTGAAATTTCCATAAACTTGAATTTTTAAAAAATTCTACAAAACTCAAAATAATTTTTGGTATCATTTTTTCATATATTTCATTAAAATTACTTCCATCAAAAATTTCTTCATAATAACTATGAAAATGAGCATTATCTGTAGTTTCTTCTCCTGTTGCTGGATTTGTTTTTTTCATCAAACACACAAGAGTTACTTGTTGTTTTGTGCTTGGATATTTTTTAAATTTTTTAATTACCAAAGGTTTTATTTTTTCCAATAGGGTCAAAGGATCATATAAAGATAATCCTACTTCTTTCAGGTCCATTTCATATCTTTTTGTTACTTTCAAAGCTTCTTTATCCAATTTAAATTTTAACTTAGCTGGAGTGGGAAATTTACCTTGTATTTTGTTAAATATATCTAAAACATTATCTTTCAGATAATTATACCAATTTGTTATTTTTTCTTTGTTATTCCTCAAGGGATTGTACTTATCAAATAAATTAAGTACTTTTTCTTTAGTCTTGTTAAATAAATCATTTACTTTTTCTTTTGAGTTTTCAACCAAATTATTAATTTTTGGATAATATTTTTTTGGTTCTAATAAAGGAGTATTAATATTTGGAACATCTTCGTCCAATAAACTTCTCGTTGTTTTCATTATTTATTTATATATATATATATTTTTTTTTTAAGTCAAAAAATGATAAAAAAACAATTTTTTTTCATGATTGGTCATGTGACTAGATAGAAAAAAAATTATGAATGATTACTTGATCTTAGTAAAAACAAAAATATTAATCAACGAGGGTTTTTTTGGTGCTGTTTTCAAAATAATTTTATAAGGTATATAAATTTTTTCACAACTTCCATAATCAATTACAAAATCATCAAAAATACAAAATTTTTCATCATAATTTATTGTAAATTTATGATGTGGTAATAATTCTACTTCGCCAGTGATTTTAAGAATTTCTTTGATGAAAATATAATACATTTTACTTTTTGTGAATTTATAATTCTCTGGTTTAATTATTTCAATAATTGTACTCATTGATTTTTTATTATATAATAATTTTCCTTTAAACAAAAAAAATAAAAAAAATTGATTTTTTAATTATCATAAAAAACCAAAAATGATTGATTATATTTTTCCAAATCTTTTTTCTTGTTAATTCTATATTTTACACTTTGTACATTCATATTAAAATTTTTTGCAGCAGAATTAAGACTTTTAAAATTTAAGATCTCACCCGTTACCCTGTTTATAACTATTACTGAGATTGGTTTTTTCATTTTTTCTCTACAATATTTTTCATACTTTTCATTAGGTTTGCTAATTTCCAATCTCAGCATTTCTTCAAGTTGATTTTTTGTGTATCTTTTATAATATTTTATTTTTCTTTCTCTTGCAATATTCCACAATTGTTTAAATGTTTTTTGTTGGTCATTCATTTCACAATTCATTTATTCATATAATTTTTTTATTTAAAAAAAAATTTTGTTTTTTTAAATAAATTTATAAGCTACATAACCTCCTGAAAGTCCAACTATAAAAAAAGTTACATTTTGATATTCTTTCATTTCATCAGAAGGTTGATAATAATCCTTTAATTTTGGTGGTTCTCTGTCATTTTTTTCGCGATTCTCGCTTTCAAGAGATTTTAAACGATTATTAATTTCAGCAAGATTTTTCAAAGACATGTTTGTCTTATTTATATCAGCATTTGCATCAGATAATTGCTGTCTTAACCTTTCAATTTCTTCTTTTCTTTTCACTTGCTCTTCATACCATTTTTCCTTCGCTTCACTCAGTTTTTCCATTGCTTCATTATGTCTTTTTATCTCTTTTTCATATCCAGAATGATTTAATTTTGAAAACAAAAATCCAGCACCTGCAAAAGCAACTGCATTAAATAATCCACCAATTACTGTTTCCATTTATTTTTATTTAATTTTTTTATTTTGTACGCTTTTCACTTTCTAAGATTTGAAAGGATCCGTAGGAATCCACTTTTTGTCTTGAGCATATTTAATTCCAAGTGTTGATAATCCTACAGCTGCTGCAAGTTTTAAAGTAGGTACTAAACTAGCCGGAGTTGACAAACCATCACTAAATACTCTTCTTGTTATCATTCCAATTCCCACAGCACCCAATGTAATTATTGTAGAATCATATAATTCATTCATAGCTTCTTTTCTATTCATTTTGGTCATTTATTTATATACATAAATTTTTTTTTTATTAAAAACCTTACAGGTTGTCAATAGAGCACCTTGAGGGTCCACCCTGTAATTGCACACTTTTATTAATTTCATAGTCATTCTTATTTTTTACATTATTTGTGAACTTGTTGTTGGACCTGTGGTCGATCGCTTCGCTGTCTTTTTCTTCTCTTTGTTCACTTTCCCTTTTGTCTTTTTTATATGCAAAGTATAATCCACCCAGTGCAGCAACAACCCCTACACCTCCAATCAAATACCACAAAGCGGAAGGTCCAAAATCAATGTAATTATTTATTTCTTCATTTTCTACTTGGCTTCCTTGTCTAGCATTTTCTACTTCACTTCGTTGTCTTGCTTTTCTTTCTTTTGCTTCTCTTGAAATTTTTGCTAATCTTTTTCCCAATTCTACTTTTCTTGGATCTTTTACTTTAGCAGCTTTGCTGCTTTCAGATTTTTCAACTGCTGTTACTTTATTTTCTTCACTCATTTATATAAAATTTTATTTTTTTATTTAGAATTTATTCAAACAGCAAAGCTGAGCGCAAGCGTTATTTACAAGTTATTTATAAATAAAATCAAATAAAAGTCAAGTAAATTTTAAATAACCACGAATGTTATTTAAAATTTATTTAAAATTTATTCAAAGTTATTTAAAATTTATTCAAAGTTATTTACAAGTTATTTATGAATAAAATTAAATAAAAGTAATTATTAAGTAATTAAATAAAATTAAGTAAATTTTAAATAACATTTGTGGTTATTCAAAATTTATTCAAAGTTATTCAAAATGTATTTAAAATTTATTTAGCTATATATTTTAATATTTCATCTTCGTCAAAATCAACACCATATTTTTTACAAAGAAGATAATGATTTAAAACAATTTCTGGATATTTCATTTTTCTTGTTGAAACATATACATATAATATTTCTCCATCCATTTTTCCGTGGTCTTTATTTTTTGATCCAAGATAAAATTTCATATTTGAATTGTGAGATAATTTACTATTTGTAATGAAAGGAACAATTTCTTTTCCATTCACATAAAGTTTTCCTTTTTTACCACCACTGAGGTTATTTTGATCCCAATGTACAGAAAGACATATTAATTTGTTTATTTCTTTTGCATTTGCTTTCAATTGCCACCTACTATTTGAAATTGCTTACGTGGATGAATTTGTGATATATAATAATGAATCACGATAAGAAATACCAAAATTAAAAGGAGTTGGTTGACTTGCTGTTTCATTATCTATGATTTTAAACAACGATACCTCATTGTTAGACGAATTTAATGATTTTAAACAACATACAAAATAAAAATTCAAGTGTTGATTGTTTAAAATATCTTGTGTACTAACTAAATGTAAATTGTTACTGTTAGATCCAAGATATTGGACACAATAAAAATTATTATTAATTGTGGATTTTTTGAAAAATGGTTGTTTGTTTGTATCATCTTCTTTAAAATTCCAATCTTTTTTTCTTGACAAATTCAAAAGTTTTTCAACCTTTTTATTGCTTCCAGTATATTCTATATAATTATCATCTTCTTTCACATCAAAAATTCCTTCATCATCCATTTGTAAATTATAAATATTTGCACCTGTATTTGCCAATGAAAAATTTGTCACATATTTTTTAGTCACAACATGATGATCAGAAGATGGGATATAATTTGCTGCATGAAGAATATGATGATTTCCCATATCCAAATCTCCAGTCATTGTTCCACCTGTTTTTGATAATTTTGTATCAACATATTTTTTTCGAGCCAAATGTTTATCATCTATAGGATCAATTGTTGAAATTATTTTATTTGTGTTTATAGTCAAATCGCCGGTCATCGTACCGCCTGTTAAAGATAATTTTTTATCAAATTCATTTAAAATGAAATTTTTTGTTTTTGAGCTAAAATCATCATCATTAAATATAACACTCATTTATTTTATATATTTATAGGATTATGATCGACGTTGTATAAATTACAAGGAACATAATGATAAAACAAAATTTCTTTTTCTGTCATTTTTTCGTGTTTTAAAATTGAAAAGAAAGATATTGATCCATCAAAAGGTGAATTTGTGTTGTTTTTTATATCACCAATTGTTAAAGTTGTATCTCCTAAAACAGGCTTGGCCTTAAAAGATGTTAACTTTTTTCCATTACAATAAACACTACTTTTATCATTATTTGCTGTTGTATACACATCCCAATGAATACTCAAACATATCCATTTATTCAAAACTCCAGCATTGGCTTTTGATTGAAAAGCAGCAATTGGTGTCTTATGATTTACAGCATTTGAACCAATACAGATAAAATTAGCACTATCTCCAGCGATAACTAATTCTTTTGTAGTTGGATTTGCAAAACAAACAAATCTGTCAAAACCCCCATTATCATGTCCAAAAATTCCTCCTTTTAACCAATCACTTCCAGATGAAGGAACAGAATTCAATTTATAAACAACAAAAACATTTACAATATCTTTTTTTCCTGATATTGGATTAATGTTCAAATCTGAAATCATTCTATTGTTATTAAATTTTAAAAAATATTTATTATCTTCCTTTTCACTTTCTAAACACAAGGAAGGTTGAAGACTTTTTGTTGTTTGCTTTAAATTATTTCCTTCAATTCCATAATCAATTAGTTCTTTTACTTTTCCACCGTTTCTTTCAAACAACAAATCATAAATTGAATTATATTTAACAAAATATAAATTATGAAATTTCAAAGAAAAATTATCTTTCAACACTGAAAAACTGACATCCTTTTTGAGAATGTTTAAATTATCATCAATATATTTCTTCCTCGCTAAATGTGTTTAAAGTGTAGGATTTGTTGAAGAAATAATTTTATTACTTCCAATTGTAACATCACCTGTCAATGCTCCACCAGTTAGGGATAATTTTTTAGAATCTTGATTATCTACGTATTTTTTTCTGGCTAAATGTTTTTCGCTCATAGGATCTGAAGTTGTTATAATTTTATGATTTCCCATATTAATATTTCCTGACATTGTTCCACCAGTTAAGGATAATTTTCTAGAATCTTGGTCATCTACATATTTCTTCCTCGCTAAATCTTTATCACTTATAGGATTCACAGTTTTTGTAATTTTATTATCGCCCATGATAATATTTTCCGTCATTGTTCCTCCTGTTTTTGATAAAAAAGTTCTTGAGCCGCCCGATGTACTCACTTTGTCATCTACATATTTCTTCCTCACTAAATGTGCATTTTCTGTTGGGTCAACTGATGTTATTATATGGTTTGAGCCCATGTTAATATTTCCAGTCATTGTACCTCCTGTTGTTGGGAGACCCCCTGTTGTTATATTATCGCTAACTTTTTCATATCCGTAAAATAAACTCATTTATTTTATAATAATTTCCAATAAAATGTTTCCAATTGAAGATGAACCACCTTGTGGACCACTACCATGGTTTCCTTCTACTTTGAATGTTAATTCATTATAAATTTCATTAGATAATTTTATTCCTCCTGTTTCTTCAGGTGAATAAATTTTGGAAACACTTCCTTTTAGTGTTTGTTCTGTTGTTATTGGAACTTGAATAAGAATGTCACTTCTTTTACCATTTACAAAATTTTTACTTTTATCAATCATATTACAACTTATGTTTACATATTCCAAATTATTGTTGATATTTACTTCATTGTCACTTTCAGTTAATGTATTTGGAGATATAACTTTATTCTCTGGAAATCCTATGATTGGTCCAAATGTCTTCAAATTTAATGTTTTATCCGATTTTATTGTGCATTTTCCAGAAAAATCAATTTGTTCCAGTTCAATTGTTTCAACATTTTCTAATTCAGTTTTTAAAATATTAAAGGTATAATATCCGTCTTTGAAGTCAATTTTTGTTCCATCATAGGTATAATGATGAATATTTTGATATAAATTATTATAATTCAAAAAAATACTTACTGATTTTACAAACATCTCTGAACAATTGTTTGATATAATTGGTTCATCTAACTGAATTATTTTTTGAGACCCACTTTGTGGGCCGCTTTCGCTGGTTTCATCTTTTATAATAAAGATTTTTAAAGATATTGTCATTTATTTTATAATATATATTTTGATTCAAAACTTTGTTTATGAACCTGCGGTCCGATGACAGAATCTTTGATTCTGGATCCTCTGGTCGATGAGGACTTCATCCTATCAGAGCACGTACCGTGCAATTAAAATTCCACCAATTATTGATAAAGATAAAATAATTAAATTATCGCCCATGGGGCCTGCGACCATTGGCGTAGTTGTAGTAAGCTTTTTTTTACAGGTTTTTGAGGTTGATCATCTTTTTTGTATACTTTAGATCGGCTTGCCGTCGCTGTGCTCTGGTCTCCCAATGTTTCCAATTTTTTCAATTCTATGTTGTGTTGTTTTTTCACAGCGCTAGACCTTTGGTCCTGAGAACTTCGTTCGATTGCGCCGGTTCCGCCGTGTTCTTTAACCCCGTAATAATTTAAATTTTCGTTAATTCCAAAAACCATATTTTCATCAGAAACTTTTAATTTGTTATTATATCCTTCAATAGGATTTTTTAAAATAATTAAAGATGATGGAATCAAATATAACGTTGGACTTATAGCAGTATTTAAAACTACATTAGTTGACGAAATTGCTTGATTCATATTATTAATCCATGTTTTCGTATCATAATTTATTATAGAATCTTCAAAAATTTGTCTAAAAACTTTTTGTGTTTCCAATGCTGAAGCTCTATTTGAAACAATAATTTGTCTAGTTCTAGCTTGAGATCCAAGAATTGCATAAAGATATGCTTCAATGCTGTAATTTAACAATTCAGTTCCCTTTTTTATTAATCCATCTGAAATTTTTGGAACAAATTTTTTATAATCATTTTGTGTGTCTCTAATTTGACCAGGACCGTGTTGATATCCTGGCCATGGTGTACTCATATCAATTGCATGAGAAATTCCAATGTGTCTTTTTTTTCCTGAAATTTCTTGCCATGTCCATTTTGGATAGTGATCTTTTAAAAAACCAGCATTAAATTTATAAAATGTTTTATCATCACCATTTCTCAATTGCCACATAATTTTTCTAACTGTAAAATATAGATGAAATCTCATAAATGATGTAATTTGTTTTGGAACATCAGCTGAAAATAATAAATGTTGTATTGAAATTCCGCATCCATAAGTTGTAATCCATGTTCCTATAATACTTTGAAAATATGGCTCATTAAGTGACCATTTTGCATTATCATCTGTAGTTATATTCAATCCGGGTAAATTACTTTGAAAATAATCTGTATTGTTTACATAAATCCTAAACTGATTTATAGGATAACTTAAAACATATTGTGTAGGAAAATTATCCCAATAATAAGATTTTCCAGCATAACCAACATGTCTTTTTCCTCTTGGTAATTCTTGTATACTTCCTCCAAGTTTCCAAATTTTTGGAAAATGTTCTTTTGAATTTTTTGTAAGATGTTTTTCAGAGGATTTGTTAATATAAAAATACTTTGTCATATTCGGATCATTTTTAAATGTATCAGATGTAATATCTGTTGACAAAAATGAATTATTTTTAAACCAAACACGATAACCTTGAAAAACAGCATTTTTATCAAAATCAGCCTCGAAGGTAAACCTTGACATGTCTGCATATGGATATTTTTTTTTAAAATATTTTTTCTCCAATTCAACATCTTCTTTAATATTTTTCATAACATAATCATAATTTTTTCCATAATACTTTCTTTCCATTTCTTCAACCTTCTGCGTAGCAGTTTGTTTATTTGCATGTGTATTTGAATTCATTGTTTATTTTAATAAAAATAAATGAACAAAGTTAGCGACAAAGAAGTTGTTATTGAACATAAGTTAAGAGACATTTACTACAACCCAGAAACAGGTTATCAATCTGCGGAAAGACTTTATCAAAAAGCAAAAGAAAAGGGATTAAACGCTAGTAGAAAAATTGTGCAAGACTGGTTAAAAACACAAGATACTTTTACAAGATACAAACCAATTGTTAGAAGGTACAAATTCCAAAGAACATTTGTCAAAGACTTAGCTGATCAAATACAAATGGATTTGGTTGATATGGGAAAATACATCAAACACAACAAAGGATATTATTGGATACTGACAGCTGTTGAAATTTTAAGTAGATATGCATTCGCTATTCCTGTTTACAGAAAAGATACTAAAAACATGACAAAAGCTGTGGATGAATTATTAAAACAATTTAAAGAAAGATTTGGTAAATACCCAAAAGTCGCTCAATTTGATGAAGGAAAAGAATTTTACAATGTAGGTGTAAAAGAACCATTGAAAAAACATAATGTTGAATATTTTTCCACAAACTCAGATAGAAAAGCAGCTATAGTTGAAAGATTTAACAGAACTCTAAAAACATCCATGTGGAAATATTTCTATAGCAAGGGGACTTATAACTGGATTAACATTTTGGGTGACCTTGTAGATAATTATAACCATACTAAACAAAGTAGTATATTAATGAAACCTGCTGATGTGAACAAGTCTAACAAAGACCAAGTGTGTATTACACTATATGGTTACCCATTAGGAGATTTACCTTTACCTAAATTCAGAATTGGTGATACTGTTAGGATTTCTAAATATAAGAATATCTTTACTAAAGGTTATGAAGCTAATTTTACAGAAGAAATTTTTAAAATTGTAAAAGTATTTAGAGGTGATCCAAACATGTATGAAATAGAAGATCATGAGGGAGAACCAATTATTGGAAAATTTTATGAACAGGAATTATCTGCTGTGGATAAAAAGGATGATGTGTATAGAGTTGAGAAAATATTAAAAAGGAAAAAAGTCAAAGGTAAAAATATGGTGTTGGTAAAGTGGCTAGGTTATGATAACAAACACAATTCTTGGATACCAGAAGAAAATATTCAAAACATATAAAATAAATGGATGAAGGTTTTCATGATATTGAAATGAGAAATAGAAATAATGAAGAAGAAGAAGAAGAAGAAGAAGGGGAAACAAGTTTTGGTGGGGATGACCCTGATAATCATAATAGAAGTACAAACATAATAAACACAGAAAATCAAAAAAGCAAATTTAATAGGGTTAAATATATACCTGATGTGAAAAAAGATGCGGGATCTATAAGGAGATTAATTACTGGTGATAGAAAAAAATCTTTCAAAAAAATATTCGATGTTACCCTCGAAAAGAAAAATGGTCCAAATTCAAGCATATTGTTAGACAAAACTGTATTTGTTAGAGACCAAAAAGGAAATGATTCAATTTACTTCAAAGGTGAAAAAATTGTTAATGTCAATACCAACAATGAACCAGAGTTATTTACCAGAAAAAATAAGAAATATGTTGATGAATTTAATGATTATATAAAAAAAGCAAAAAAAGAATATGAAAAAACTCCAAGTGCGGTAATAGAACAAAGAATCGGCGTGGCCGTCGCGGAGCGTGGTGATTTTGAAATTGAGCTTGCGAATCGCAATGAAGTTATTAATTCTATCACTGATGATCCTATTTTAGAAATTCAAACTAAAATTGATAATATAATTGGTGAAAATAACTTAAAAAAATTCATTGATAATGAACAGGATCCAAGACGAACATTATTTGAAAGAAATGAATTAAGAGAATTTAGAGGACTAGTATATTTGGAGGATATTGACTCCAATCTATCAGAAAATGAAAAAAAAGAAGTTATACATGGAAAAATTGATGGATTTGATAGAGAGCATCAACATTGGAAAAATCAATCTGATTTAGAAACAGCTGAACCCCAAAAAAGTATATATAAAAGTTTTTCAGAAACTGCAAAACTTCAAGCAGATAAAATGAGTCTTGAAAATAATGAAGTACCAAGTAGTGAAGAAGGAATACGGATTTTAAATGAAAGTGTTGAACAGTCTGACCTTGGAAGATTAGAAAGATTTAAAAAATGGGCGAAAGAAAATCTCGCAGGTTTATCAGCAGTTGCTATTTCTGTTGCGAGTATAATTACAGCAATAGTTATAAGGGCAAGAAACGCATTAAAACAAGGTGCAAAAGCGCTTGGAAATTTAGGAAAAGCAATTGCAAATATAGGTAAAAATTTTGGTGCAGTCATTTCAGCAGTTTTAAATTTAATTTCTCAAATATTATCATGGGGTGCAAAAGGTATTGCCTTTCTTGCTAAAAATTTATGGATATTAGTTATTGCAATTACTTACTTTTTATATCAAGAATATAAAGAATACCGAAAGGACAATAAAAAAACAGCATAGCGAGTGAAGGGAGCGCTTGTGATAAATTAAATAAAATTTTTTTTATAAAACAAAAATTTTTAATTTTTGTATAATAAAAAATGAATAGAGTAAACGAATTATATCCAGGATATAAAAGATCAAAAATGAGTGAAATTAAAGGAAACAGAACGAGGCATGTTGTAACTTTGAATCCGAATTCAGCAAATCCAGAAGAAGAACTTTATATAGACATTCCAAAATTAAATCCTAATTTGTGTCTTGTTCCTGATTCATTAAAATTGTTATTTAATTTTAAAAATGCAAATACTAAATCGTGGTTTTTAAATAATTTATCAAAATTGTTAAAGAAAAGATTGGTTGTTAAATTTGCTGGAGAAATTGTTTACGATAATAGTGGAGAATATTTACTAGAAATTTACAAGGATCTCTGGAAGCCTGAATTTGAAAGAGCAGATATGGTTGAATACGGCATCGCCCGAGAAAACCTCAGAAAATTAATTTCAAAAGATGACTCTGGAGCAACAAGTGGCAATGCAGAAAAAGCTTCTGATAAATTAATGTATGATATTTATGGAACAAAACAGTGTTTAAAATTAGAAAAAATACTTTCAGATCATAGACTATATGCCCCTTATGGAATGATTAACAATTTTCAATATATTTTAACTTTTCCAAAAGCTAGTGAAATTATGGTAGCACAAAGAGGACAAAGTGTTGGGGGATATACTTTGGAAAATTTAGAACTAGAGTATGAAACAATTGAAAATCAAGACTTGGCAATTGATGTTTTATCAAATTACACCACAGGAAGATCATTATCATATAATTATGTAACTTTGATGAAAACTATAGAATGGAATAAAGATGCAACTTTACATAATGAAACTATAAATATTCCGCGGAAGAGTATGAAAGCAGTTGTTCTGTTATTTAGAAATAAAACTATCACAGATAGTGAACAATTTGTTTATCCAAATATAACAGACGTCAAAATTAGTGTTAAAGGAGTTCCAAATAGCATATATTCCCAAGGTATGCCGAAAAGAAGATTTTTTGAAGAAGCATTTAGAATATTATGCTGCGGATATTTTGACTGTGATGCAGTCATGGATATTGAAAATTTTACAAAGATTCATTTGCATTATGCGTGGATTTAAGAACATTAGATGATAACTTTGTTTATGGAAATGGTAAAAAGTTAGTAAACACACAGTCTTGACTATTGTTAGAAATTAAAAAAACTGCTATTTCTGCAAATGTAATGTGCCATATATTTGTAATAAGTGATGGATTGTTAAACATTGTAAATAAAGATTTGTCTTCAATTCAATTTTGAAAACAAGATTAAAAATAAAAAATGAATGACAAAAAACCATTTAATATGATAATTGTTGGAATGACTGCTTGTGGAAAAACAAAATATCTTTTAGATTTTATAGAAAATAAATATAAAAATTATTTTGATTATATTTTTTTAATTTGTCCGACATTTGAATGGAATAAAACTTATGAAAATTGGAAATATGATAAAGATGAAGATTTTATTGCTATTCCCTGTGATCAAGATAATGTTGAAGATTGGTTTAAATTTATAGTTGAATTTTCAAAAGGAACTAAATGTCTTATTATTCTTGATGATTGTGCAAGTGGAAAAAATGTTAAAAATAGAACAAGTGAATTGGTTAAATTAGGATTTAGTGCTAGACATTATAATCTTTCTGTTGTAGTTATAACGCAGCAGTTGACATCTATTGCTAAACCATTTAGAGAAAATATTTCAAAATTGGTTACATTTTATAACCCGAATAAAAAAGATATGACAATAATAATTGAAGAATATTTAGATTTAGGTGACCGCAAAAAACTTTGAAAACAAAAAAATATTCAAGATTGGAAATTAATTTAATTTTTCCATTTGGTTATAAAATAAATGAGTGAAAATAGTGATCATATAGAAGTCCCACAAATGGAATCAAACACAACCACAAGTGAAGAAAAGCAAACGCAAGATACCAAAAAAGAAGTAATGAAAAAACGCGAAGAATTGATAAAATTATCTGAAGATGGTGAAATTAGTCAATCGGTGCAAAATTTGAAAAAAGTAAGTGATAAAGTTATATTAAAAATTCATGCTGAATATGAAGTAAAACAAGCAGAAAAAGCAAACGTATTTTTAACAGATTTACTAATTAGTAAATTTTCAGATTTATTAGGAGGGTTAGAAGCAATTGAAAGCAGTGAAGAATTGGAAAAAGAACTGGTGAAAGATAAATTATTAAAAAGAGATGTAAAATCTGTAGTTGAAAAATTAAGTCCGTATTTACCATATCTTGGAATATTATCTGGCGGAGTTACAGTTGGAAAACATGTTATTAAAAAACAGAGAAAAAAAGACGACATCGACCAGAGGTCTCAGCAGCGAAGCTGTAGCGGACCGTCAACAAGTCAAACTGAATAATTTTATAATATATATTGTATTATAAAATTAAAAATTATGATGTAGATTCTGAAGATGAAGGTTTAACATGGGTTTCATCGACCGAAGGTCTCAGCACCAAAGGTGCACCCGCGTTTTGCGTTGTGTCTTTTCTGGTTAATTTACTCATAAGTGTATTTATTATTTTATCTTTTTCTTTTGAGTTATTGTTTGTTGATTCTTCATTTTCTAAAGATTTTAACAATTTTAAATGATTATTATTTTCTGAAAACTGAATTTCATGTATATTATTTTTCCCAAACGTCATTCCAGCTTCAAAATCTTTCATTCCAACATCAACATGAGCACCGATTCTAAAACCACTTTTTTGAATTTTTCTAAAATTTATTGGTGGATAACCATGAAGATTTAAATCTAACTTTGTGTCTGACTTCGTGTCCTTTCCTGAATCCTTATTGGAATTACCGCTGTGCATGTCAGCTCTGCTGTTTTTATTATTTGTTTTTGATGATACACAATTTCCCATTTTTTATTTATTATTTTTTTATTCTTGATAATAACTAATTTTTCCACAAATTTTACAGCAACGTTGTTTGTTTAAAATTGTGTTAAAATAAGCTAATTCCCCCGCCTGTTGATTAGGGATTTCCCCCACACAACAAGCGAGCGCTTCTGATAAATTCCATACGTTCCAGATATCCCTAACAACAGGTGAAGCAAAGAAGTCTGTTCAATTGATTGAAATGGATATAAATCCTTCTATATACTGTTTATACATGATTAAATTTTAATGAGACTGACGAGTTCACTGAAGCTCACTCTCCGATGGATTGTTGTGAATTGCTTTGATATGGTGTTGCTTTCTCAAGTCTCGACAAAATTTTCACACAAAAGTTTCACAAGTGTGAAGCTAAAATGTGAAGTTTTTCACACAAAAGTTTCACAAATGTGAAGCTAAAATGTGAAGTTTTGATTGGTTGAACTAAAGAAACAACCGGCGAATCCGAAAATGCGACTATTTTTGTCGATTTTGAAAATGTGGAAAATTTAACCAAATCCCAAAATGTGACGGCATCACATAGGAATCTGCTAGAATCGGCACTTTACAGACTACTTTTCTCTAAAAGGTTTAGCAATTGACGTGAGTTGTTGTGTAATTACAACAACGGAAAGATTATAATGCCTTGCGGAAAATCCTAATTTAACCAACTCACTTGTTCTATTTTTAACATTTTTTCCACTTGCACAATCATCCAATATGATTAAACTTTTACTTCCTTTTGAAAAGTAAACTATAAATTTTAACCAATCTTCAACATTATCTTGATCACAAGGAATAGCAATAAAATCTTCATCTTTATCATATTTCCAATTTTCATAAGTTTTATTCCATTCAAATGTCGGACAAATTAAAAAAATATAATCAAAATAATTTTTATATTTATTTTCTATAAAATCTAAAAGATATTTTGTTTTTCCACAAGCAGTCATTCCAACAATTATCATATTAAATGGTTTTTTGTCATTCATTTTTTATTTTTAATCTTGTTTTCAAAATTGAATTGAAGACAAATCTTTATTTACAATGTTTAACAATCCATCACTTATCACAAATATATTACACATTACATTTGCAGAAATAGCAGTTTTTTTAATTTCTAACAATAGTCCAGACTGTGTATTTACCAATTTGTTTCCATTCCCATAAACAAAATTATCATCTAATGTTCTTAAATCAATACATAATGCAAATGAATCTTTATAGAATTTCTCAAGATTCATGACTGAATCACAATCGGCACCTCCGGACCGCCCGCGGTATCCACAGTGAAATATTCTAAATGCTTATTCAAAAAATCTTTTTAGCATATCTTGAGAATAAATACTATTTGGTACTCCTTCCACAGATATTTTAACATCTGTTATATTTTGATAAACAAATTGTTCACTATCTGTGACAGTTTTATTTCTAAATAACATTACAACTGCTTTCATGCTCTTTCTTGGAATATTTATGGTTTCATTATGTAAAGTAGCATCTTTATCCCATTCTACAGTTTTCATCAAAGTTACATAATTATATGATAATGATCTCCCTGAGGAATAATTTGATAAAACATCACTTGTTAGATCTAAATTTTCAATTGTTTCATACTCCAATTCTAAATTTTCCAAAGTATATCAACAACTCTTTGTCCACTTTGTGCAACCATAATTTCACTAGCTTTTGGAAAAGTTATAACATATTGAAAATTGTTAATCATTCCATAAGGTGTATATAGTCCATGATCTGAAAGTATTTTTTCCAACTTTAAACACTGGTTCGTCCCATAAATATCATACATTAATTTATCAGCTACTTTTTCAGCATTACCACTTGTTGCTCCAGAGTCATCCTTCGGAATTAATTTTCTAAGATTCTCTCTCGCGATGCCATATTCAACCATATCGCTTCTTTCAAACTCAGGTTTCCACAAATCTTTGTGAACTTCTAGTAAAGATTCTCCTGTATTGTCATCAACAATTTCCTCCGCAAATTTAACAACTAATCTTTTCTTCAGCAGTTTTGATAAATTATTTAAAAACCAAGATTTAGTATTTGCATTTTTAAAATTAAATAACAATCTTAAACTGTCTGGAACCAGACACAAATTTGGGGTTAATTTAGGAAGATCTATATAAAGATCCTCTTCAGGATTTACTTTATTTGGATTCAAAGTTAAAACATGTCTTGTTTTGTTTCCTTTAATTTCACTCATTTTTGATCTTTTATATCCTGGATATAATTCATTTACTCTATTCATATTTTATTCATATATAAAATTTTTTTTTTAATTTATCAGAAGCGCTCGCTTCTGTTTTTTCTCTGTTTGTATTCTTTATATTCATTGTATAAAAAGTAAGTTATTGCAATGGACAATATCCATAAATTTTTAGCAAGAAAAGCAATGCCTTTTGCTCCCCATGATAATATTTGAGAAACTGAATTTAAAACTGCTGAAATGACTGCACCAAAAGCGCCAAGCGCACCCTTCAGGTTTTTACCTATATTTGCAATTGCCCTTCCAAAATTTCCAACCGCACTTGTACCCTGTTTTAATGTGCTTATTATACCTGCTACCGAAATTGAAACTGCTGATAAACCTAAAAGATTCTCCTTCGCCCATTTTTTAAATCTTTTCAATCTCCCAAGGTCACTTTCATCAGCATTTTCATTTAAAATCTGTATTCCTTCTTCACTAATTGGTCTTTCATTATTTTCAAGTCTCATTTTATCTGCTTGAAGTTTTGCAACTTCTGAAAAACGTTTATATATACTTTTTTGAGGTTCAGCTGTTTCTAAATCAGCTTTATTTTTCGAATGTTGATGCTCTCTATCAAATCCATCAATTTTTCCACCTATAACGTCTTTTTTTTCATTTTCTGATAAATTGGAGTCAATGCCTTCCAAATATACTAGACCTCTGAATTCTCTTCATTTCTTTCAAATAATGTCGTCTTGGATCCTGATCATTATCAATGAATTTTTTAAGTTATTTTCATCAATTATATTATCAATTTTAGTTTGAATTTCTAAAATAGAATCATCGGTGATAGAATTAACAACTTCATTATCAAGGTCACCATAATCACCTTCAGCAAAGCTGTCTCCAATTCTTTGTTCTATTACCGCCCTTGGAGTTTTTTTATATTCTTTGATTGCTTTTTTCATATAATCATTGAATTCATCAACATATTTCTTATTTTTTCTGGTAAATAACTCTGGTTCATTGTTGGTATTGACATTACCAATTTTTTCACCTTTGAAAATAATTGAAACATTTCCTTTTTGGTCTCTTACAAATGTTGTTTTATCCAACAATATATTATTATTTGGTCCATTTTTCTTTTCAAGTCGAATTTTAAATATTTTTTTAAAACTTAGTTTTCTATCATTAGTTATTATCGATTTTACATTTCTCATTCTTCTTGATATATTCACAGGTGTTTCCATTGAAAGGTCAACCCTATTAAATTTTCTTTTTGGATTTTCTGTGTTTATTATGTTTATACTTCTATTATGACCCTCAGGGTTGTCTTCAAGGTCATCCCCACCAAAACTTGTTTCCTCCTCGTTTTCTTCATTTTATTCTTCTTCTATATTTCTATTTTTCATTTCAATGTCATCAAAACCACTCTCTTCCATTTATTTAAATAAAAACAAAATAAGTTGTATTAATTTTATTAATTCTTTCTATATATTCTTCGCACAATTCAAAGGGATGAAAATTTTTACAAATTTCAAAACCACATTGGTGGACAGAAGCGCTTGCTTGCTGCGCTGAGAACTCCGTTCGATCACTCGCTTCGAGGTTTATTACCTTGTTAAAATAATCATAATAAACCTTTTCACAAAATAAATGTTTTTTACATACTTTTAAATCTTTATAATCCATATTTATTTTATATGTTTTGAATACTTTCATCTTCGATGTTTTCTTCTGGTTCCGAATATAAGCTGCTCGGAGCACTTTGTGCGATCCAAGAATTGTGTTTACTATCATAACCCAACCACTTAACCAACACCATATTTTTACCTTTGACTTTTTTCTTTTTTAATATTTTTTCAACTCTGTAAACATTGTCCTTTTTATTTACAGCAGATAATTCCTGTTCATAAAATTTCCCAATGATTGGTTCTCCTTCTAAATCTTCTATCTCATACATGTTTGGATCACCCCTGAATACTTTTACAACTTTAAAAATTTCTTCTGTGAAATTGGCTTCATAACCTTTTTTAAAAATATTCTTCTATTTTGATATTCTAACCGTATCTCCAATTCTGAATTTGGGAAGAGGTAAATCTCCTAATGGATAACCATAGAGCGTAATCCACACTTGGTCTTTATTGTATATATTAACATCAGCAGGTCTCATTAATATGCTGCTATGTTTAGTTTGATTATAATTATTAGTAAGTGTGTTTAAAACATTAATCCAGTTGTAAGTTCTTTTACTGTAAAAATATTTCCACATGGAAGTTTTTAGAGTTCTGTTAAATCTTTCAACTATGGCCGCTTTTCTATCAGAGTTTGTGGAAAAATATTCAACACCACGTTCTTTCAAGAGTTCTTTAACACCAACATTGTAAAACTCTTTTCCTTCATCAAATTGAGCAACATTTGGATATTTCCCAAATCTTTCTTTAAATTGTTTTAATAATTCATCCAGAGCTTTTGTCATGTTTTTAGTATCTTTTCTATATACATGAATTGCGAACGCATATCGGCTTAGAATTTCAACTGCTGTCAAAACCCAATAATATCCCTTATTTTGGTTTTTACCAGCTTTGCTGTATTTTCCCATATTAATCAAATCCGTTTGTATTTGATCAGATAAATCTTTTACAAATGTTCTTTGAAATTTATGTCTTCTTACAAATGGTTTGTATCTTGTAAAAGTATCTTGTGTTTTTAACCAGTCTTGTACAATCCTTCTGCTAATGTTTAATCCCTTTTCTTTTGCTTTTTGATAAAGTCCTTCTGCAGATTGATAACCTGTTTCAGGGTTGTAGTAAATGTCTCTCAATTCTTGTTCAATAATAACTTCTTTGTCTTTCGTTTATTTTCCAAAAATCAAAGATTTTTGTTTTTATTAAAATAAACAATGAATTCCACTGAAGACAACATGTCAGCAAAGCTGTTTGCTGATAAATTTGAAAGAAAATATTATGGAAAAAATTATGAAACAGTTATGAAAAATGTAAAAGAACATGTTGCAAAAATGAAAAAAGATTTTTTAAAAAAATATCCATATGCAGACATACAAAAGTTTACCTTCGAGACTGATTTTGATAAAAATGGAAATTTTCAAGGATCAAATATTTACTTCAAAAATAATTCTTTTTTGTCAACAAACATAAATTCAGATACATTTAAAAATTGTTCAAATATGACAAAATATTTAACAATAAATAAACCTGTTGTTCACTTTCCAAAAATTTGGAAAATCGGAGGAACTGTGCAAGAACTACCTAGAGGAAAAAGACATGTTGATTATACTGGGAAATCTTATTATTGGGATAATTTCCCAACACAATATGTTTTAAGTTATCCTATTAATCAGTTTAGAATTTATGTAAACAATACAGATTATTTTCAAAGCAATTTACCCGGATTAAATATAACAACAAATAATAATGCAAAATGGTCACTTACAGAATCTTATTTTCAAAGCGTTGTGGGAGCTTGGATAGCATCTTATGGCTGTGGAATTTCAATACAACATTTATTATTTAGTTCAGATGTTCCAAAACAAATTACTTCATTTATTAGATTTCATTTATATTTTACAGTCAGAAGAATTATGAGACAATTTCAACTGGAGACTTCAATTTTGAATACATTTAATGCAAATTTTTTAAAAGATCATTATCCAAAATGGACATGGCAAGAAATTTTACATTATAAAAATGAACATTTGGGACAAGACGTCGTTGGAACAGATCCACACAAAACTTATCAGCATGGTCCAGGACAAATTAGAGATACTCAAAATGATTATAAAAAATTTATACCTAGAATGTCAAATGGATTAACTATCAAGGGAACAGAATTATTAAATCAGAGCATTGAAGCATATCTTTATGCAATCCTTGGAGCACAAGCTAGAACTGGACAAAATATTTTTGGACAAAGAGCTTCAGCATTAGAAATGCAAAAAGTTTTTAGACAAATTGTTGAGGATTCTATAATAATTTATGATACATCAACATGGATTGATAATATGAATCAAGCAATTTCATCAACTAATGTAGTTTTAAATACTGCTATAAGTCCAACTTTATGGCTAATTCCGAGCAGTTTAATTATTTTAAAAAATCCAATTGAAAGATACAATAATAAATTAAAACATTCTGATAAAAATATGGTTTTTGGAATTAATAAAAATTTAAATTATTACGGCGAAGCCGATCCGCAAAGCAGTGGTGTTGAACAACAACCTGTGAAAAAACAACACAATGCACCATTGAAAAAATTGGAAACATTGGGAACCCAATCTAAAGTATACAAAAAAGATAATCAACCTCAAAAACCTGTGAAAAACCTACGGACCGCAAGAGGAATAAAAAACTTTACTACAACTCCAACATCAGAAAATATTATTATTTTATCTTTATCGATTTATCTCTTTTTAAAATATTAAAGGTATAATACCCATCTTTGAATCCAATTTTTGTATTATTATAGGTATAATGATGAATATTTCTATCCAAATTATTATAATTCCCAAAAATACTTACTGATTTTACAAACATTTTATGACAATTAAAACATTCTGATAAAAATATGGTTTTTGGAATTAATAAAAATTTAAATTATTACGGCGAAGCTGATCCGCAAAGCAGTGGTGTTGAACAACAACCTGTGAAAAAACAACACAATGCACCATTGAAAAAATTGGAAACATTGGGAGACCAATCTAAAGTATACAAAAACGATAATCAACCTCAAAAACCTATGAAAAACCTACGGACCGCAAGCGGAATAAAAAACTTTACTACAACTCCAACATCAGAAAATATTATTATTTTATCTTTATCGATTGTTGGAGGAATTTTAATATCAAAATACATATTATAAAATAAATGACAAAATCTTTAAAAATATTTATAACAAAAAATGAAAACTCAGAAAAAAATAATTCCATTAGATGAACCAATTATATTAAGTAATTGTCATAAAATGTTTGTAAAATCAGTAAGTATTTTTGGGAATTATAATAATTTGGATACAAATATTCATCATTATACCTATAATAATACAAAAATTGGATTCAAAGATGGGTATTATACCTTTAATATTTTAAAAACAGAATTTGAAAATGTTGGAACAATTGAACTGGAACAAATTGATTTTTCAGGAAAATGTACAATAAAATCAGATAAAACATTAAATTTACAAACATTTGGACCAATCATAGGATTTCCTGAAAATAAAGTTATAAAAGCAAATACATTAACAGAGAGCGACAGTGTGGTAAATATTAATAACAACTTGGAATATGTAAACATAAGCTGTAATATGATTTATAAAAGTAAAAATTTTGTAAATGGAAAAAGAAGCAATGTGTTTGTTCAAATTCCCATAGAATCTGAGCAAACACTAAAAGATAGTGTTTCTAAAATTTTTCCGCCTGAAGAAACAGGAGGAATAAAATTATCAAATGGAATTTATAATGAATTAGAATTCAAAGTAGAAGGAATTAATTCATCAATGGTGGGAAATGTTTTATTGGAAATTATTATTAAATAAATGAGTTTATTTTATGGATATGAAAGTAAACATGAATCTTTAAAATCTGATGTAACAGGAAAACTTTCTACCACAGGAGGGTATATGACAGGAGATATTAGTATGGGATCACACCATATCATAACATCAGTTGATCCAACAGAAAACGTACATTTGGCAAGAAAAAAATACGTAGATGACAAAGTGAGATCAGAGACTTCAGCTGGAAATTATTTATTAAAAACTGGAGGAACCATGATGGGAAATATTGACATGGGAAATAATAAAATTATAACAACCAATAATCCCACAAGTGATAAACATTTAGCTAGAAAAAAATATGTAGATGATCGAGATGCTATAAAATTATCCCTAACTGGTGGAACATTGACAGGTGATGTTACAATTGGAAGTAATAAAATAATTTCTTCGACAGATCCTACAAATGATACACACCTTTCGAGAAAAAATATATTGATAATTTAAACATTCTCAAAAAAGATGTTAGTTTTTCAGTGTTGAAAGATAATTTTTCTTTGAAATTTCATAATTTATATTTTGTTGAATATAATTCAATTTATGACGTGTTGTTTGAAAGAATCGGCGGAAAAGTAAAAGAACTAATTGATTATGGAATTGAAGGAAACAATTTCAAACAAAAAAAAAAAAGTCTTCAACCTTCATTGTGTTTAGAAAGTGAAAAAAGGAAGATAATAAATATTTTTTTAAAATTTAATAACAATAGAATTATTTCAGATTCCAACATTAATCCAATTAGTGGGAAAAAAGACATTATAAACGTATTTATTTTTTATAAATTAAAATCTTATTTTGGAACAACTTGGTTAAAGATTAGTCTTTTTGGAAATGATAATAAAGGATTTGACAAATTTATAGATTTTGGAAGCAATGGTGATTTAATTACATCCGGCGATGTGAATGATTTTAATGTGATTGGGACGGCAAATTATATAGGTAAATTTCCTATAGCTGCTTATCAAACAAAGGCAAATGCAGGTGCATTAAATAAATGGAATTGTTTATCTATTCTTTGGGATAATTATACAACACCGGCTGGAAATAATAGTAGTATATATTGTAATGGAAAAAAACTTTCAAATTTTGATAGTAAAGTAACAAAAGGTTCAACAAAAACTGCTTTATGTGATATATCTATAACTAATACTCCTTTAAATGGTGATATATCATATTTTGCTTTATATAAACATAATTTAATGAATGAAAAAGAAATTTTATTACATCATTATGTATTTTGTAATTGGTTTGATGTTGATCATGTTCCTATAAATATATAAAATAAATGAGTGTTGTATTTAATGATGATGATTTTAGTTCAACAACAAAAAAGTTCATTTTGAATGAATTTGATAAAAATTTCTCACTTTCAGGAGACAATGATTGGAGATATTATTATGGGAAATAATCAAGTTACAACAACTGCTGATCCTGTAGATGATAATGACATGGCTAGAAAAAAATATGTTGATGATCAAGATAATAAACAATTGTCTTTGGCAGGGGGAACAATGATGGGAGATATTAATATGGGAAATCATAAAATTATTAAAAATTCAGATCCAACAAATGATACACATTAAACTAGGAAGAAATATGTTGACGACAAAGTCGCCGCTCTGCATAATAAAATACTGCTTACCAATTAAACTTTATTCGAAGTTACATATTAAATTCAGATTTTAATTTTTATGGTGAAATTTATGATCAAACAAGTTATTTAGAATATGACGGAACAGATAATAGAATAGAAATTTGGTATAATCAATCAAAAATTTCAGATGAAAATTTTACAGAAACCAATAAAATGAAACAACCTATTTTAAAAAATTCCAGTTTTGCTTCAAATAAAAAAGTTTTATACTTTGACGGAATTAACAGCAAAATGAGTTTAAATTTAAACATCAATACTCAATCAGTAAAAAAAGATTATTTAAATTTTTTCGTTGTTTATTTAATTTTGGATTATTCTTACAATTCAGACAAAATTACAATATTAATGGGGAATAAAAATACAGATCAAAATAATTGGAGAGGATTTGGGTATAAAAATAAAAATAAATTTATTATATATGGTGGAGGAACAACAGACTATTACGAGATAGATCAAAGTTTTTTTTCAAGTAAAACAAATATTTTTGAAAAATACAAAGTCCCATGCATAAGTATTCATATTGATGTGGAAAGTAATCCAAAAACAAATAAATCAAGTTTTTGGGCAAATGGAAAATTAATTAAAGATTTTACATCTCGAGCAATAACAAGTGGAACAAATAATTTAATTTTTAGATCTGAAAATTCAAAAAATTCTTTTATATTTGAAGGAGAGATTTTTTTCACTTCTATATTAACTGAAAGAAAAATGAAAGAAAAAGAAATTTTAATAAATCATGTTGCATTATGTAAAAAATTTAATGTAGATTTCGATGAATATATTTTAAATGATTTGTAATTAATTTTAAATATACTTGAGTTAATTGTAATTAATTTTAAATAGACTTGTAACAACTTGTAATTAATTTTAAATAGACTGGTAATAACTTGTAATTAATTTTAAATATACTTGTAATAACTTTGAATATACTTGTAATAACTTTGAATAAAAAATATAAAAGGATAAATAAATGAGTGAGCAACGTGAACATTATGAACAAAGCGAACAAACTGTGAAAGCTGATAAACAACCAAAGGTTGATAAAGTAACAGCAGTTGAAAAAACCGTTAAAGAAAAAGATCCAAGAAAAGTAGAATTGGGAAAGATTGGCAAAAATTTCAAAAGAAGCAAAAGAAAGAAAAGCAAGAGAAAAACAGCTGGAAGCTGCTAAAGTTGAAGCGGAAAATTCTAAAGTAAAAAATGAACAAATGTCTGAAGGGCGCGGCTTCACAAGAGAAATAATTGATTTTAGACCTTCCACTTTGCAGTATTTTATTGGATTTGTCGGTCTTGTTTCCACAATTGGTTGTTTATATTTTGCATATAAAAATGACAAAAGAGAAGAAAAGAACCGAAAGGATGGAGATGAAATTAATAAAGACAATGTAAACGTAATGCAAGAAAAGCATGAAAGGAAACCACACCAACAATCCGGAAGCGGTCAATCAAGGTGTCTCATTGAAAACCTTCAAGGACCTCAAAGCGGTTTTAAAAAAAAAAATTGTATAAATAAATGAGGGAAATGAATAGAAAAGAAGCTATGAATGAATTATACGATTCTACGATAATTACATTGGGTGCTGTGAGAATTGGAATGATAATAAGAAGAGTATTTAGCGATGGTTTGTCAACCCGGCTAGTTTAGTGCCTACTTTAAAAATTGGCAGGAGCTGTGGGATTATCAACACTTGGAATTAAATATGCACAAGACAAAAAGTGGCTTCCTATGGATCCTTTCAAATCTTAGAAAGATAACGAAGTGAGCAAACATAAAAAAATTAAAGAAAAATAAATGGAAACAGTAGCTGGAGGAATATTTAATGCACTTGCTTTGCAGGTGCTGATTTTTATTTTCAAAATTAAATCATACTAGATATGAAAAAGAGATAAAAAGACATAATGAAGCAATGGAGAAATTAGCAAGAGATAAAGAAAAATGGTATGAAGAGCAAGTGAAAAGAAAAGAAGAAATTAAAAGATTAAGACAACAATTATCTGATGCAAATGCAGATATAAATCGAACAAACACAGCATTAAAAACTCTTGCTAAAATTAATACTTTAGAGAAAGAATACGATGAAGCTTTGTTAAATGAACCAAAACTGGAGGATTACTATAAAGAATCAGATGAAATGAAAGGATATAAAATTTTAAGTTTTTCAATTATAGGCATTGGAACTGGGTATGTTGTACAGCGTTTGCTGAATGTATAAATTTATACAGAAATCTGAAAGTTTCTGATAAATAATTAAATTTAACACTTACAGTCCACTTCGTGGTTTTTATTTAAATAAAAAAATCATATATAATAAAATGAATGAAAGTTATACACCGCAAGCGGGATATACATATAGACAATTCGGCAAAACTTGCAAAAGAAAGAAAAATAAAATATTTTACAAGATACAAAAAGGATGAGTTGGAGGAAATTCTGGGTTTGGAAATTTCCAAACCCAATGAAACTTTTGAAAAATATTGTAAAGGTAAAATTAAAAAACCAATACCAGTAATTCTTATAAACAGAAAAACAGATAAAATATTAAATTTCAAAAGTATGTATGCTGTCGCAAAAGGAATTGGAGTAAATCCTCAAAGTATATCAGACAGAATTAGATCAAAAACAGATTTATGTGTAGGAGAAAATACTTTTATGGTTATTAAAGAATAAAAATTAATTTAATTTTTATTCTTTTTTTTGCTGACAAGACGTTTGGTCTTAAGTAAAAAAAAAATATATAATAAAAGAGTGAGATGTCAAATCAAAATTTATCGAATCTTCATTTGTCAAAATGCCTACAGTCCACAAACGATACAGGACATAGATGTACCAAATATTAACGCTCCTTTATTATTACCAACAAAATACATAAAGGATAAAGCACCACCAAAATTTAGAAAGGAATATAAATTGAAAAAGGAAATCAGTAAATTATTTGACAAAATTAAAAAAAGACCTGGAAGACCAAAGAAATTGAAGGAGGGGTGGTATGGAGAACTAAAGAAATCCGTTTTTGATTTATTCCATGAAAAGAAAGAGAACCACGAACCAGACACCAGACTGGACCGCAGAGCGGTGTCTAAACATAGATTTACTCTGGTTCTTTCAAAAAGGGCATTTAAGAGTGCTATAAGGAAATATGAGATTATTGATCCTGAAGAGCTTGATGGCTATGAACCCATTACTTTCTTAAATGATGTGAAAGGGACAATTATTGAAAGGATTATTCAAGAAAGAAACGAAAACCGGCAGGGAATAAAAGTAAGAATGTCTCTTATTTGTTTAATGACACGATATATTGCTCACACCGATATAAAAGAGGAAGTAGAAGCACATTTTAGTAGCAAGCAGGAGATAATATTGGAGGGAACAAACTTGAAAGAAAAATATAAAGGTATGGAAAATAAAATTATTGATTCATTTGCAACATTTCAGGAAAGGGGAAGTGGATGGAGATTTAAGAAAATTATAAAACTGGAATTATACATAAGTAAATATAGAATTATTGGTGGATCATCATATGTTCCATTATCAGAATATTTGAAAAATAAGAAGGCAATCATAAACATTAAAAATAATGATAAGGAGTGTTTTAAATGGAGTGTTACAAGGGCATTACATATGAAAGAACGAGATAATGAGAGAATTGATAAACTTTTGATAAAACAAACTGAAGGATATAACTGGGAGGGAGTAAATTTTCCTGCAAAATTTCATGATATTGATAAATTTGAAAGAAATAATAAAATTGGAGTAATATTATTTGGAGCTGAAAGGACAAATTGTAGAGATAAAGGGACAGGAGAAAAGAGGGATGAAATAATAATTCTTAGAACTCCAAAAGAAAATTATTCAAAAGAAATACAACTTTTATTGATATCTGATGGGAGGAAAAAGAAACATTATTGTGAGTGAAAAATACTAGTAGATTGCTGGTATCACAGGTTAATAATCACAAAGGAAAAAGACATTTTTGTACTTTTTGTTTGAATGGATTTAATACTGAAAAATCTCTTGAAAATCATTTAGAATCATGTTTAACAAAGGAATGTGTAAAAACCATATTTCCAAATGGAGAAAAAATTAAAGATTATATTAAATTTGAAAATTATCAAAGGATGCACAGAGTTCCATTTGTAATATATGACGATTTTGAATGTTTTTTAAAACCTATTAATGGTGTTGCGAGCGGTAAAACAACACAGTATCAAAAACATGAACCATCTGGATTTTGTTTTATTTTGAAAAGTTTTGATGATGACAAATATGAAAAATCTGTAAGATATACAAAACACTCTCAAGATGAAGACGTTAGTAAGATATTTGTAGAGGAGTTGGAAAAGGTGATCAAAGAAATTTATGAAAAATTTAAAGTGGAACCAGAGATCATACTATCACCAGAGGATGAAAGGGATTTTGAAAATGCAAAAGAATGTTATGCCTGTGGAGGAAAATTTGACTGCAAAGCAGGCCGAAACGGTGGTTATTTTAAAGATCTTATTAAATGTAGAGATCATTGTCATTTCAGAGGAAAATATAGAGGAGCGGCACATAATAAGTGTAATTTAATAATGAAAAAACCAAATTTTATACCAGTATTTTTTCATAATTTAGAGGAATATGACAGTCAATTTGTTTATAAGGAATCTTGGGGTCTCTAAGGGTGATATTATTTGTATTCCAAAGACGGAAGAAAAATACATTTCATTCTGCAAGAGCATTGAAGTTGACAAGTTCACCGACAAAACTCCAGGACTTTCTTGGGATGCATTGTTGAAAATGACAAAAGTAAAGTTGGATCTTTTAAAAGACCCCGACATGGTTTTGATGTTTGAGAAGGGCATCAGAGGAGGTGTGTCTATGATTAGTAAGAGATATGCAAAGGCTAATAATCCATATATGGGAAAGGATTTTAATAAAAATGAAAGGAATGTACACATTCCTTATTTAGATGCAAATAATTTATATGGTTGGGCAATGTGTAAAAAACTTCCTGTAAGTGATTTCAAATGGATGAATGTAGACGAATTGAATAATTGGGAAGAAGTTCCGTGTGTGTTGGCATAATGATTATCCATTGCCCCCTGAAAGACTGAAAATTGGTGGTGTGGAAAAACTTGTTCCAAATCTTAGCAATAAAGAAAAATATGTGGTGCATCATGAAATTTTAGAATTGTACATTGAACTTGGTATGAAGATAACAAAAATTCATAGTGGCATAAAGTTTAATGAAAAAGAATGGATGAAAGATTATATAATGTTGAATACAAATCTGAGAACAAACGCAAAGAATGAGTTTGAGAAAAACTTTTTCAAATTAATGAACAATTCTGTATTTGGAAAAACTATGGAAAATATTAGAAACAGAGCTGATATAAAATTAGTTAATTGTGAGGAAAAAAGCATTAAAATTATTTGGGAAAACAAACTATGATGAATGTACAATATTTTCAGAAAATTTATTTGCGGTGCATATGAAGAAAACTAAGATAAAATTTAATAAACCCATATATACTGGAATGAGTGTTTTAGACATGAGTAAGATGTTGATGTTTGGTTTTCATTACAATTATATTAAGAAAAAATATGAAGAAAAAGTATAATTATTATTCACTGATACAGATAGTTTAGAATATGAAATTGAAACTGAAGATTTTTATAAAGACATTGCTCCAGATTTGGACAAGTTTTTTGACACAAGTAATTATCCAAAAGAACATCCGTCATGGATACGAACAGGAAAGAATAAAAAAGTAATAGGAATGTTTAAAGATGAATGTGGAGGAAAGCAAATAAAGGAATTTGTAGGATTAAGAGCAAAATTATATTCAAATTTAACATGTTCGGGGGAGGAGGAAAAGAAGTGTAAAGGCATTAAGAAAAATGTTATTAAAAATAATATAACACATGAAGATTATAAAAATTGTCTATTTGATGAGAAAATTGTAGAAAAAGATGTGAATATAATCAGACATAAAAAACATGATATTTATACAGAGAGAATAACTAAAAATGCATTTTCAGCAGATGATGATAAAAGAATAATACTTGAAGATAAAATTAACACACTTGCTTATAGACACTTTAGCAACAGAGAAGCGTTCGCTTCGCTCACTGTACAAAACCATTGATTGACAACAGGAATTAAAGTTAACACAACAGGTCACAGGATCCGTTCTATTATATCACGTCCTTTAATATGGGTAATTCTTGACACTTTAGTGATCGTGTTCCATATTCTACATTCACTTCTGACTTTGTTTTACAGGTGATTGGTGGGTGATTGACTGGTGTCGACTTTTAGAATCTTAATTATTTTAATTTATCAGCTTTTCTGTGTGAGGGGTTTCCCCAAAATTCCAGATATCCCGAACAACCGAGCGAACTAAAAATAGTTTTTTTGTTGACATCGAGCTGTTCAAATTGTTAGGGAGATTAAGCATGTTTGGAATTTATCAGAAGCGCTCGCTTGCAGTGTGGGGAAATACCTTGTGGAAAAAATCTTTACAAATGTGTGAAATTTGTGTGAAAAAGTAATTAAATTTATGCAAATGCGTCAGAATTTAATAACTTTTAATTAAAAAGCGTGAAATTTGTGTGAAAAAGTTATTAAATTTATGTAAATGCGTCAGAACTTAATAAAGTTTTAAAAAGTGTGAAATTTATGTAAAAATGATGAGAAATAATTTTTAAAAATGATCATAAAAAATTGTTCAAATTATTAAACATTTATGTGGAAAAAGTGTGAAATTTATGTGAAAAAGTGTGAAATTTATGTGAAAAAATAAAATGCGCCAGAAGCCACATATATACACTACTCAGATACATCCTGAAGGCGTAGCCCGAGGGCTGTATCAGGCGTAAAGCCAACGTTCGAAGGCTCTAACTAACTTATTTCATGATATGATGCATTTTCGAACAAAAGGATTTCATTTGGGAAAACATGTTTTTGACATGTGAATGTAAAAACGTTGGACTGAAATAAAATGGTTGATTGGCATTTAACTAAAGGTTAATGTACTAGCTAAAAGGATTTTACAAGTAGTGATTTTTAATATCAATGCAGGACGTCTTACAAATGATCAGAATTGTTTGCATTTGATCGAGTCGCAAGTAACGAGTGTAGTATACTTCTTTATTCTGGAACTGACATAACAACTGTACAACATCTCTGGGTTCCTCCCTTTTTCCTTTTACTCTCACGTGACATGACGTCACGGTTACTACACCTCTCCTCCTTCGGTTTCAACTCTTTCTCTTTAAAATGTTGCCTACAGTTTTAACAAAATGTGAACTTACATCCAGTTATATATTAAAAGTTAAATGTCAAGAATATCCGTAGTAGCTTGGTGGAACTCGATTCCGCACTGGTGACCGACCGGAATCTTCAATTTTCACTGTTCCGTTCAACTCACTGCCACAAGGGTTAGGCTGATTGAATTGATAGCTGTATTCCTCTGGTGGTCTTTTTGGTTCTTTTTCTTGGTTAGGTTCCTGGTTTTCTTCTTCCTCAAGTTCCTTTGGGTTTTCATTCGGCTCATTCATTCCGGTTGACTTTCGATTCAGAATTTGGTCCTGGTGTCTCCTCGTATTTTTCCCACCCTCTGATAATGACTGTATAGGAAACTGGACCTGATTTATTGATTATTCTTGCGGGGATCCATTTGCTTCCTCGTCCATAGTTTCTGACGTAAACGGGATCTTGCGCCGAAAACTTCCTTTCTCGAGTATTAATGTCATGGTGCTGTTTCTGTCTTTCTTGTTGAACTGTAACTGTTCTGCTAACATCTGGTCGAATTAGATCTAACCGAGACTTTAGCTTCCGGTTCATAAGTAACTCTGCCGGTGTTCGGCCAGTGGTAGTATGTGGTGTTATCCTGTACTGGAATAAAAATCGATAAACTTTGGTTTCCAATGTACCTTCGGCTTGTTTCTTAATGCCTTCCTTCACCGTCTGTACTGCTCTTTCAGCCAGGCCATTTGATGCGGGATGATAGGGTACCGTTGTAATGTGCCTTATGCCATTGAGTTTGAGAAAAGTTTCAAATTCTTTGCTTGTGAAGTTTGAGCCGTTGTCGCTCACAATAATCTCAGGTAGTCCGTGTGTTGAAAATGTCTGTCTTAGTCTCTCTACAGTCGCTGTACTTGTGGACGTTTGCATCACATGGACATCTATCCACTTTGAATATGCATCAACAATAATTAACAGCATTCTGCCATAAACTGGGCTAGCAAAGTCAACGTGCAGTCTTGACCATGGCTTGTGAGGGTATTCCCAAGGATGCAGGGGGGCAGCAGGAGGCATTTTCTGATTTACCACGCATTTTTCACATGTTTTTACCTTGGCTTCCAAGTCAACATCCATCCTGGGCCACCACATTATCGATCTTGCAATAGCTTTCATGCGAGAAACTCCTGGGTGTCCCACATGCACTTCATCCACATTACTTTTTCGTGTTGTTGAGGTATCACGACTCTTTGTCCCCATAGTATACATCCATCTTCAACAGTCAATTCGTCTCGACGAGTATAATAGGGTTTTAAACTCTCCAGAAGTGTTTCTGAAGTATTTGGCCAGTTGCTTTCGATGTAACGCATTACCATAGACAATTCTGGGTCCCTCCGGGTTGAATCTCTGATTTTTGCGGATGTTACAGGAGTGCTGTCCAAACAGCCTAACGAGAAGTCTATGTTACCAACCCTGGGAACACGTGACACTGTTTCATTGGCTGGATTTCGACTCAAGCCATCGTCATTGGTATGCTGGCTACCTGCTTTATACTGGATCGTGTATTCATAAGCTGATAAGGTGAGTGCCCATCGACGGATGCGTTCTGCCGCTATAACTGGAATGCCTTTTTGTTCGTTAAACAGTCCTTGCAACGGTTTGTGGTCAGTTATTATGGTGAATTTCCTCCCATACACATATTGATGGAACTTGCCAAGACCAAAGATTATTGCGAGTGCCTCTTTTTCCAACTGTGAATAATTCTTCTCTGCCGGTGCTAACGTGCGTGACGCATATGCAATGGGTCTCTCCCAACCATCTTCCATGACATGTGACAAAACCGCGCCAACCCCGAAAGGTGAAGCGTCACATTGTAAGAGGACTTCCTTCTTGCTCTCATAGTGCACAATCAGTTTGGATGACTTAGGCATTTCTTTGGATGTTTCAAAAGTCCGCTCCTGCTGTGGTCCCCACTTCCATGCTTTGTTTTTCCGTAACAGCTTGTAGAGGGGTTCAAGTTCACTTGCCAGGTTTGGTATAAATCTGTGATAATAGTTCAACATGCCCAAGTAAGCCCTCAGTTGTGATACATTATTGGGCACTGGTGCCTCTGTCACTGCTTTGACTTTCTCATCCACCGGTTTTACACCATCTTTGTTGATCTTCTGCCCCAGATACACCACTTCTTCGGCCAAGAATACACATTTCTTGGGGTTCAAACGTAATCCTGCATCTGCTAACCTCCGAAGGACTTCTTCAAGGTTTTTACGGTGGGCCTCTTCATTCTCTCCAGATACCAATATATCATCCACCCTTACTAAAACATATGGTATTCCTTGCAATAAATTCTCCATAACTCTTTAATATATTCCTGGTGCGCTTGAAATGCCATAAGGGAGTCGGTTGTACCTGAACAATCCTTTGTGTGTGTTGATTGTTGTGTATTGTTTGGAATGTTCATCTAATTTTAACTGTTGATAGGCCTGACTCATGTCTAGCTTTGTAAACTGTTGACCCCCATTCAGACTAGCGAAGAGGTCTTCAGATTTGGGAATCGGATAATTGTCTAATTTCGATACTTTATTTACTGTCATTTTGTAATCACCACATATTCTCACGCTTCCGTCTTCTTTCACGATTGGTACTATTGGTGCTGCCCATTCACTGAATTGTACGGGTTCGATTGTTCCTTCATCGACTAGCTGTTGAATCATATTTTCAATTTTTGCTTTCAAGAGGTAAGGAACTGGGCGGGCTTTGCAATAAATTGGTTTTGCATCTTTGTCGACGTGAATTCGAGCCTCTGTGCCTTGTAACGTCCCCAACCCGCTCTGAAATACCTTTGGATACTTTTGAATCAACTCTCTCACGATACTAGTCACGTTCATGAAAAAGATTTCTTCCCAATTTAATTTAATTTCGCGCATCGAATTTCTCCCTAGCAACGACCGTGTTCGGCCCTCCACGACAACAATTGGCAGTTCAAAATACTGTTTGTTGTATTTTACCTGAACTTTCGATTCCCCTTTCACTTTGACTTTCTCCCCCGTATACGTCGTCAATATCATGTTTGTTGGCTGGAGGTTACCGCCGGGGTTAGCAATTCTCTTCCATGTTTCGTGTCCGATAACTGAGACGGCTGCTCCTGGGTCAATTCCCATCAAAAGCTTTTGGTTGTTGATTTCAACGTTGATCTTCAAAGGCTCCGCCTTTTCTTCTCTTAACTCATACATTCCATAATCCTGGTTTATACCCCTTCCTTCTTGTTGTAAAAAATTGGCCGATTGATTCTGTTGGACATTCCTTTGATTGTCGTTGTCTTTCTCTTGATTTTGTGCTCGATTTGATTTTCTAGGCGATGATCGATTTGACTCGCTTCTGCACTTTCGCGCTATGTGCCCTTTCTTCTTACAACGGAAACACGATGCATCAACAAACTTACATTCGTCTGAACGGTGATTTCCGCCACATCTGAAGCATTCTCTGCCTTTCCACTCTCCAGCAAGCTTATCTACCGTCAATTTGTGGTCTTCTTCACTGGTTTGTTCATCTCTCAATGCTTGGCTGTTCTTTTCCGCCAACTCCATGGCAATCGCAATTTGATGCGCCTCGTTAAATGTTAATTTTGGTTCTGCCAAAAGTCGTCGTTGAATACGATAGTTGCGGATTCCACTCACGAGCCTGTCACGTAATCTTTCTTCCAATGTCTCTTTAAATTCGCAGTACTGAGCAATCTCTCGTAGTTTTGCCAAGAATTCTGCTACAGATTCGTTCGGTTGTCTGTCACGGGTGTCAAACTTGTGCCGTTGAACAATCACACTAGGCGTCGGTTTCTGATGATCTTTCATTACTTTAACTAGTTCGTCGAATGTCTTATCTGTCAGTGGATTAGGCGCTACTAGACTTCTGAGTAGTTTATAACTTTTGTTTCCCATTGCAGTCAATAATATGGCTCTTCTTTTGTCAGCATTCGTTATCCCATGAGCTTCGAAATAGAACTTTACTCTTTCCACATAAAGCTCCCAGTCATCATTTTCCGGATCAAACTCGCCAATCTTCCCGTGTGTGGCGATCGTTAATTCTCAAATTGTAACAGAACTGGTTTTATCCTCGTTGCCAATGTAGTATACTTCTTTATTCTCGAAGTGACATAGCAACTGTACAACATCTCTGGGTTCCGCACTTTTTCCTTTTACTCTCAAGTGACATGACGTCACGGTTACTACAACGAGGCTATGAATTAAAAAGTTTTTTACGTCATGTTTTCGGACCAAATATTTGCTCTGAATTTCATTGAAATGAAAGAATTTTTTGCTGATATTGCAAACGACGAATCAATTAAAGAAGGGAAAAAGATGACAATTTGTCAATAAATAATTTCAAAGATGCGGGAAACATTTCATTTGTGACGGGCGAAGAGCTGGAGAAATGGAAGGCGTTGAGGATTACTGCAAATACTAAGATCACGTCTGCTTGGGGAGTTCGTTGTTGGGCTGAATTGGCTGGCATATGTGATGTGAAATCTAAATCCGTTGAAAAATAGTTTACTGAGCAATATGGAAGAAGTGCTTACAGTGAGATTAAGAAATCTTATCAAACTTATAATATTAAGAGGAAATTCCCGTTGTTTTTGAGAAGTGTACATTTTTCGTTTCGAAGGATTTTCACGTATTTTCAGAAGGAAAATGTCGAAGTTGTTAGAGTTGGTGTATGTAACGTTAAAATCTTAAATTGTGTGCAGAGGAATATTACATTTAGTCAAAGTGAGTTCAGTAAGTTAAATAAGGCTTCGAATTATAAATTCAAGTGATGTATATGATTTCCTAGGGATGTATACACATACATTCCTGGGAAGCTCAGCATGCATCCCTTGAATTTATGATACAACATTATACTTAATTCATCAGCCCCTCTCTTCCCCGCTGTCCCTGCTGAATATCAAATTCCCTCCACGGGCTATCAGTCGCTCGATTGTTAAACGAGTATGTAAGCTAAGTAAAGGATCAGGAATAACAAAGAAAATGCCGTCAATCATGAAATAATCAAAATTAAATCACTAGAATACAATAGAGCCGACCAACAATCTTCAGGGAAAACATTTAATAACAAAACTCAGCGATAAAGAGCGACGTTTGAATTTCACCTTGACATTATTATCAAGGAAACGGACAAACTAAAATTCTTGTAGTCTTATATATTAAGATAACAGATGAACGTTCGTAAAGTTCTATCCTCAGAAAAACGATTTCTGAGGTCCAGATGGGGATCGAACCTGCAACCTTCTGATGACCAGTGACATGCTCTAATCATTGAGCTACCAAGACTCAGATAATGAGTTAAGGTACAAGTTCAACACGTGAACGACCTAAGCGGAAGCCACTATATGCTAATAATGATACCAATCAGATATATTTTAGAAGTGTGCGACCTTGGATAAATCTTAAGATGACAGATTCCGCTTAGGTCTCACACATGTTGAACTTGTACCTTACCTCACCATCTGAGTCTTGGTAGCTCAATGGTTAGACTGTCTCACTGGTCATCATGAGGTTGCGAGTTTGATCCCCGTCTGGAACTCAGAAATCATTTTTCTGAGGATAAAGCTTTACGAACGTTCATGTATAATCTTAAGATATCTCTAAGCCCCCACACTTCCAAAATATATTTAAATCTTATATATGTTAGTGATAGAAATTACAAACGTCCATGATTGCTAAGCATTCAGCTATAACTGGTTAAATAATAACTGTGAAAGTAAACTGTGCAAATAGACCTGAAAATGTTATTTAATAAAATTAGACAAACATGTTATATTTAATGGGACCTGACTGCGAGTTTAAAGTCGGTTGTAGATCCTGAACAAAATATTTCGCATATTAAACAATTCAATTCACATTTAAACTTTCAAAAAATCGAAAACTTATTTGGCAGAGTATCTATGTCTACTGCAAAGATCCTCTCTATGTCGTCAACGTACCACTTATAGTTCTTTGGCATATTTCCTTTCTTCTTAAAGTTCACTTCAATTAAGCACGTTACAGCAATAGCCATAGGGGAATCCAATTGCGAACCCATCGCGACACCGTCTATCTGTTCAGACAGCTGCTCATCATATTGGAAAACTTTAATTTTTTCGTCGCATCATCAAGGAGGTCATCTCAGCTCTTCAGCGCTTGTTTTCGTTGTATTATAGGTCTTATTGAACCAATCATCATTAAAATTTTTCGCAACAAGAATATTTTTAGGATTTCATCCCCTGAAACGTTACTTAAACAGATACAAGGATTTCTAAAGCACCAAATTGCTTGTGTTGTATATACAATATTCTCGGGAAAGTTCATAATTTCATCTATAATATATTCATTAATCACTAACAGCTGCAGCTTATCACCTAACCACTTTCCCAGCATATAATCATACTTGTTCGTAGCGGAAAGTATTAGATTTATTTCTAAGTTTTTCTCGTACATTATCGGAAGGCCATATAAATGAGCAGCAGTTGAGCCGTGTGGGCCGATGAACTGGAATTCCCTTTTCCAAAGTCTTTTTAATTCAAGACGTTATCTTTTTACTTTTTCAAAGAGCTGATGATACCACTTCGGAAGGCTGGCTATCGATTTAGTTTTCTCAAGTGTAACATGGACAAACTTATTTGTTTTATCAACGGACGCATTCTTCGCGAGTTCTATATACATCGCTTTGTCCATGACCACTACATTAGAATAAAACCCGCATTAAATGTCAACCCCCCAAAAAAACAAAGAAATGACCGCTTAGTATAATTTTCATGGAATTACATACACTGTAATTCATGCTGAAATAATTTTGTACTTTACGCCGTAATTTATCCGTACGTGTAGATTTGTTCAGTTGCTCAGCAAACACCTCTGCCTTAAAAATCGATTTGATGAGGGACTGTTAAAGAAAATATGTCGCTGCAAGTGATGGGCTGACTCTTTCATTTGGCAACATAATGATATCAATATTTGTTGAAGTGCGTCCCCGATATTACGGATTCCAATGCAGCTGAAGTGGTGAACGAGAAACCTGACCAAGGTACACAGTCCTCAGATGCTAAACGCGCTGGTTGACTGACAAATATGATATTATAAGATACGTGTCCAAACTCGTGACAACAGGGTTTAGCTTGTATTTAAAGTGGCAGTTCTAAAAGATTTGTAGATTTATGTCCTGATATTAATGTTTACTGCGAATCTGTGATGAACTGTGAAATATAATGCAAATTTACTTATCAAAATGACCTAGTGGTTTGTGTGGTGACATATACATCCAGGTTGAGAACAATGTAAATTGCTCATACGGACTTCCGGAAGGTACCCGCTGAATACAGGGACGTTTAATACACGTTTGAGTGTATTTATTTTGTCCGATTTTATAATAACAATGTCATCGACTTTCCTTGATCTCTTAGCAGCACGAAAGCAAGACTTTGGTTGACTAACGGCCGGACGCCATTAAATCAGAATTGTTTGTGTAACTTTATTCTGAAACAATTTCAGGTCTATTTCGGTAGCTTACTTTCACGGTCATCAGTTTACTAATTTATCGAATAGTTAGCATTCATCAAGTTTCATAATTTACATATTAACCATCATATATAAGACTATTTGAATTTTTGTTTGTTGATTTGCTTGATGATGATGTCAAGATACGTCGCTTTTTATTGCCAGGTTTTGTCAATAAAAGGTTTTAATATAATCCAGATTAAAATCTCGAAAACTCCCCACATCATGGACCCCATCTAACTATTTGTTTCTTCAAATTCATAGATATGACTGCAGAAACCTTCACCTGAAGTTATATATTAGCTAAATCAATGTACAGTACACAATCTATCCTTAGTCGATTACAAAGAATGCAATGTACAGGTACTTATGCCTTTCCATCCAAGTGTAAAACAGAATCACAATCCTTTTAATCTAACCCACCATTTGATTTACTAAAACAGACCTACCACTGTGGAGATGGTCAATTCATTTATGCACACTATAATTATTATCAAATGCCGGCAACACTATTCAATATCTTTTTCCAAGTTATGGAGATTTTCAGTGTGATTACATAGCAAAAGCCTCTCTTGTAAGACCGTACAGAAAGCTATTTTAAGAAATGCAATTACCTCAAAATTCAATGCATCACTTTAAGAATCATCTTTCATGCACACTGAATCACCTATGAAAGATGTTTCAAGGAATGTTTCCAAAACTTTGATATATACACTATTAGCATGACCATGTCTATAATGTGAATAAAATCTATCAAACATGAAGCATCTGAACTCTTTTTACACTTGAAACAAGTACATTCGTGATCAGAGTTCTTCTTGACAAGTAATATCAAAATGGAGTGCCCTGTAGGCAGTTCTGGACTATGTAGAAAAATTTTGAAGTTTAATATTCCAAAAAACAAGAGAGTAACATAACAGAATAAGAGAACACGTTTCTCTTGTTTTTTAGGAAGAGTAATATCTTTAAACTTTTTTAACATTTTCTCCATAATTTCTCTCTTTTACTGATAACAAATACACATGCCAAATATTTTGTTTACCATATTTTTTTATAAATCACCTCTTAACTAATCAAAAAAAATGACAATATACTTTCAGCATGCCATCTCATCCACAAAATTACAAGAAACACACACTAAGTTACGCCAGTCTTTCAATGTTGTACTTTGTTGTACTTTACTGACCAAAATCTCTGCATGTAATAACAAAGCCAAATCCCTAGTTACAAGGTCTAACCTTAGCTTGTAGCAAAAAATCCACTGTATATACACATATACCTTGCCATGTAGGAGTGACATTAACTTAACCACAACCCCATAAATAATACAAGTACATAAAGCACACCAATGCTATGATTGTCAGGCAAGTAATATACCATCTGACACATTAAACTAAATGTCATTCATCGGTACTCATTCAGAACTGATAGAAATTTTAATGTCATGGAAACTTTAAGTCTGATTGCATAGTAGGAGTCATTTCGAGTACCAGTTCAACCACCAGCAAATTTAATGTGTCACACCTGTAATTCATGTTTCATTCCTATACTAAAGGATTATTAGCATGTATTTGCCATCAGACTTTTCCTTCATTACTCCTACCATTTACTCATAATGAATGCTGTTCACAAGCTGAATATTTAATTAACAGTATTTCCTGTCACCTTATTTCCTAACCAATAAAACAATCATAATACAGTACCCTCATTCTATCATATCTAAGAAATTAATAGACAAAAAAGCAAGCCTGTAATTCAATGTTGTCGTTTCAATTGCAAGTTTTATCTTCCCCTCCAAGCCTTTCATTGACAATTGTGCCACTGTACTGCTGATATTACAACGAAACGATAACCTTATCAAATGCAAAACTTGCCACTGCCAAATAAGTTAGACAAATCTTATACTTTTATTTTTACTGATAGCAGCACATGATATTCAGCAAAAATACATTTTACCAACTCACTTGTATGATAAAAACTTAACAACAAGTCATTTCATCTCTAATATATCTCAAATTTTCAGAATTCAAAAAATTCCAAATCCAACCGAAGGTTTTGTCTTTCAATGCCAAAAATATAATTGTTGTGTAGATTACAAATCACAGTAACCGTTTACACACAAACGTGACCCTTACGCCTACTACACGTACTTTTAATAAATCACTTCAATTCATTCAACAGTAACATCTCTCGATACTTCTAAAAGCCGAAACACCTCACAAAACCAATCTTCCCTATGACGCTCTATCTCTGTACGTTCACTTACATTTGTAAAGTAACAGCAACAATACTTCGATTTACATGTTAATGAGAAAAAGTCAAAAAACTGTAAGCGTCTTACTTATTCATCACGGGCCACAGCTCTCGATTACCAATCTTTGGCTGCATAAATGCTTCACCAAAATGCGTCACAGATCTCTTCAACCGTTTCATTTCTCCACGAATTGACGCTCTTTAGAGGCATATGGTGCTCTAACGACTGCTAACTCCGGACAAAATGAATCACTGAATAAATAATCGATTATTAATTCTGTGACTTAATAAACGATTTTCCTTCGAGACCTCTTTTGTCTACCTGCAGCCGGGCACTCAACGCGGCTGCATCCCGAGGACATTAACCCGCCGATATCCTGGAAGACGACGATTGTTCGTATTACCCGCCAAACCGACCAGGCGGAAAATTTGAATCACAGCCTTTAAGAAGTTTATAATACGTTTAGAACAAACGGTTTACTCTCAAAAATTCCCGAGTAGTCAGAAACATATTTAAAGGGAAAGCAAGAGGAACGCATTCCTACGTCTATATATCATGAGTAACTTTTCTTTTTTTCATTATTCATTTATTAATTTATTTTTTTTATATTGTGGTATTAATTTCGAGGGAAAAATCGCAGTTGAAAGAGTTAATCTCATGAGTTTGCTAGATCTGGAAATGAAATGGATACCATGTTTTAGTCTCTATGTCAGGCGAAGAGTGGTTCTTCAAATCCAGCTTTTGCAATTTTCTATTAGTTTTCTAGAGTGGATCTCTTAGCCATACTTCCAGTAAGCTTTCATATAAGGTTGAAAAATATGTAAACTGAGGCGGAGGCTGAAGCTGACGTTAAAAAGATGGTGCAGTGGCCCTTGAAACAATGGGGCAAAACGAACATGTCTGCCATTTCCATGCAATCTCCTCCTTATGGAAAATAGCCGGGCAACCCTACAGTTGAAATAGACTTCGATGAAGCTAATCTTTCTATCTAAACATGCCTGATATCGCAGAGGAAGAAAACGAAGAAAGTTCAATAATCATGTGTTTCACCGTTTTCCTCTGTAACAGAAGCTCAAGAGGATATTCCAAAAACTTCAACGCTTGTAAGATGATTTTGTGAACGTTTAACTAACACTTCAATATTCGTTTGAGTTTAAGAAAACTTGACTTAAGTACAACGAACTTTATGAAGTAGTTTTAGTCTACAACCTTGTGAACTAACAAAAGTTGACAGTGATTACGTTATAGGTTTATCCAACTAGTTCGAGTACGTCACAGGTTCACCATAATTGTTTTCTCCGGGAACACATTCGGGAGCTTTACAGAAGATGCAGATTAGTTAGCTGACAGTTGACCACTTGAGAAACGCTGATAGTCAAACCTCACCAAATGTCTCTAATCTGCACTCACCAGTGACATTCCAGCGTTTTATTTTTGAAGGGGGACAAAGGTTCACATCGGGAGGGCGTAGTTATTCAGGTGAATTATATAATTATATGCACTGAATTCTTGTAATCACGTGTTGGCTCGCAAAAACTCTCACAAATTTGTCAATATCGAGGGACTTTGCACGTTCAGACTTAACGCTTAGAATTTTGGTATTGCTTAACCTGTTGTCTGCCATTGTGCAACGTAAATGATATTTACGTAAATGATACTTACAATCTTCAATTTCCAGAAGCTGCGCTCACAAGCAGCGCTGTTTACTGGTATCGTAACTGTAATCTTCCAAAGCCAAAAAAGTTCATTGAAAACTTGTTTCAAAGGTTCCAAAAATTTTGTAAACTCAGGCAAACTAGAGGGCTTCTCCATGCCACCACTGAGTTTTCATTCCAAGATTCTCTATGCCTGGTGTAGCTCGTGAATGAAGTCTTTCACATCTGTTTTATTTCCTTCTACAAGTAGTTGCACACCTTTTTTGTCTAGAAAGCGGACACGATTGGGACTCAGGGCATGCATTCCATTCATGATATTGCAGCTTGATGTCGTGAACAGCAGCTTAATTTCTCCAATCATGGAGTCAAGGATAGAATAGAAAATGTGCGCTCTGAATTCGTCCTTGTTAACTAAATCAATATGAGTCCCAAAAGTAGACATTACCATCAATTCTTCGAGTCTCGTGTTCAGACGGAGAAGTCGTCTCTCAACCTTTGCGTAGTAGAAATATTGCAACTATTGGTAGTAGCAATAACATGTGTCCAAATGCCATTTAAGCAAGAGTCATCTAGACCGACCTCAAAAGAATCTCGCACCGCATTGACAACATCAATAGCTATGGCAAAATCAAATCTCGGCGATTGAAGCATGTCTGAAAGTGCCTTTGTGTCAACAAGAATCTTTCAGAAGACTGCAAAGAGGCCAATGAATTGGATGTCAATCTAAGCAAGTAAGCCTCCTACATCTACCGTTCTGTCAGGGTTGTCTTTGTTAGAAATCTCATCAATCACACGAGTTAAGGCTGCCAGTCGATCCACAATATTCTTGCAAGCAAAGTACCTATAGGCCCACCGTGTGTCACTTAACCTTTGAACTACTCTTGGTATGCCCCCAAATATTTCAATTCGTATTAGAAGCCAGTTTTGGTTTACATTGAAGCCAGAAATAAATACGTACAATCTCCGAAGCAAAGAAAAGAAATTTGCTGCCTCTGGTACTGATTCCACAACATCTATGAGGACAAGATTTATACCATATCCACAGCAGTAAGCATAGAAAACGGACTTTGCGACAGCCTTTATTCGAGTTGACATTCCTGGAATGACTTCCACTCATTACTGCATAGACATCATATCTTTAACTAACTACGTATTGTTTGTATTCCAGGCCAAATCTTTCCAAGTACTGAGTTTTTTTTTCTGCTAAGCCTTCAGAATCCGAACGCTCAGCTTCAAGAAAATGTTAAAAGCTTTTGTACATTGCCCCATTGTAGTAGTACCTTACAACAAGAGACGGTTGTTCTTTCTTCTTTATTGCTTTGGTCTCATCTGCCATAATGGAAAACTGTCCTCTCTCTTTTACGTCACAAATGATCTGTGTTCCTAGCATATCTGTTAAGCATTGCAAAACTTCGTTTTTGATGGTGTTGGCAGTATACTTAGCATTTTGACGTTCAGCCATCTTACTCTTTATCAATAGATTATGTTTTGCAAGAAGTTGTAAGATTTCCAGAAAGTTTCCCTCATTTTTCGACTGCTTTGATTTTCTAGTGTCTTCTTTGAGCAATATTTTGTGTTACAGTTAACAGAAGAACTTTTGCACTGGTCTTGATCGACTGTTAGTTTTCTTGTATCTTCTTGTGATCTTCACTCATCATCTGTAATAAAGAGGTGTTGCTATCTGCTATCCTCATATTCTTTCCAGGACACCATTCTATGCACACGAGATTCAAACTCACCGTCTTTGTATAAGGCCTTCTTCCGGTTGGAGTATCCTGTGAAGGTAAATGCTCACTAAGCAGTATTTAGTAGGGCTAAGTGGCGTAAGGCAAAGCAGTAAGCTCCATCTCTACTTTGAGAGTATTCTAACCATGAATGGATACCGCAGCATGATTCTTGAAAACTCCTCTTTGCGCTTCCTTTATTGTTCGAAGGAATCTTTTTAGAAGTGGTCTCATAAAACAATAACATGAAAATTAAAATTAACTACAGCCTTTCTTTTATGTTCACATATAAAAATACCCTCAGGTATTAAACAACTTCAAGCATTCTTTGTTCCTCATTATCAATTTGCTCTGATGCAACACTGCATTACCAGAAAGGCTTCTGAAGCATTTCTTATTGGGGTCCAACTCCCATCAGGTTCTCTAGTAATCCAGTATCCCTATGGTAAGGTTAGGGGCTCTCTAGACTATTTCAGGACCCATTACATGTATGTTTGGAAGCGCAAAAAATATTTCAGATTTCTGGTTTACGTGGAACGGTAGTCAATCAGCAATAAGTATAATATATTAGAACGTTGACAGTGGAACTCATACCCACGTGAGAATCTTTATTAATTAGTAATTAATTTGCAAGTAGATCAATGCACTACCGTATTAACTGTTGCCTAAAATCACGCGGTAAAATTCTGGTGTATGAAATATGAGCCGTACGTAGAATCAAGGGACATTGAATCAAGACATATATGAATCAAACCACCGGATAGTCTATTTACATTAATTTGAAACTTAATTGTCTTCAGCAATTGTCAAGCATAACGAAAAAATGTGAAGGAAATGTTTTGAAAACATTACCGGGAATGATGGGCTTCAGTGAGCCCAACACTTCAATTTTGAATAGAAAATCGACCAAAAAGTTTTTCTCAACTGTGACACATCTGACACTTCTAATATGGGAGGCCACAAGTTGTGCACTACATTAATTTAAGGTTGTACATGCTTCCCTATACACCCCTGTGGACACAACATTAGTACTCGCACTTTAGATTAGACTCGCACTCCAGAGAAAGTTATATTTTATGTCTACTGTAAAAAGTACTGTACATCAAATATTGTAAATTATTTAATGTGAAAGTTTAAATATATAATTAAATATTTAAAACTTTAATGTCCAAGCTATATCCTAAACGTTTTGGTTTCTGATATTATTTGGAGATAAGTAATGGCTCCTAATTCTATCCAATTTTTGAATACAATCAATGTTCAGTTGTATAAATAAAAATCCTTCATTTCTCTCTTCATCGATATCCCACGATCACTTAGCAATGGCTTCTCTTTGAGAATTTCCATCAGCTACTTGGGCTGTGGTATTTCAAATCAGATTAAGCTCTCTAATCTCAAGTCTGCATTTCAGGCTACAGATATCACTTCTGTTTATTCATAGATTACAGTGTATGAAGGGTAATGCAGGTCATAATATTAAGAGTAATGTTCCCAAAATGCCATTCTGTCTTTTTGTAGAGAATTCCCCACCACCCTGTCAACATCCCATAAGCATATTCATAAGCTACTATGCAACAGCAAAGTCTCCTGTTGATTTAATTTTCTGTTCAGTTACTCGTAAAAAAGAAAAAGCTGAATCACCCAAAGTAGTAAGAGAAATTTCACCATGAATGTGATGACTCAATCATCTGTTTGGAAGCGCGTGACCATTTTCGATATCGGAATATATATTACACCTTCTTAGAAGCCTAGAGTTATGTATGGCTTCTAGAGCAGCCACAGCAGCGCACACAAAACCCTTTTTGTGACCGATTAAACCCATGTTTTCCACTGAATACCTCAACTTTTAGCTGTAAAAATACTTGAGTTTGGTACTAATATAGAGTAGCTATGAAACCCACCCCATGCCACCCCCGCACAAAATGAAGTTCCCAATTCTTTAGAAAGCTACTTAGTTCTTGATTCACTCCTCGAAATTGCTGCACAGGCAAAAAAGTCTTTGATACAAACTTCACACAATCATCCTACAAATATCTATAAAAAATAAAGTAAGCAGTAGTTTTTTTGACACCAAAGAGATATGCCAACAGTCAAAAAAGTATATCCATGTGCTAGTTGGCGTAAGTAGAAAGCAAACTGGGCTGTGCATGTAGAGTAAGGTGAAGTTTCATGCTGGTGGACTCCTTCACAATGAGTTCTTTAATTTCGGCTATATAAATTCAGATATGTTTCGATTTACTCATAACCTCTCTTTTAAAGAGTCTTGATCCCAGTTATGATCTCCATTTGCCCACCAGTGGCTGGTCTGAGGCTCATCTGGACCTTATTCACTCCTGTTACTCTTTACGATTACTATTGCCGATATAGCTAAGGCTTTTGAGGTTTCAGTTTCGATCGGCAGCACATCTCTCCTGATTCAATGCATCTTAGAATTCTTTTTGTCGAGAATTGTAAGCTGGCAATACTGAAACTCCTCTTAGACTTTTCTTTTTCGAGAAATACATTTTAATTATATCCAGCACCATCACGTTTTCGAATTTTCCCGCCAAAAACGTCTACTACCTTCATTTTTTATTTTTTCAACGCAAGGTTTCACGTCGTTCGTGTCATTGTTCGTCCTGTCTTTACACTACACAAACAAAAGAGCTGGCGCATTATCTTTCTGGACGAACAATGCATTGTCTTGTATAAAATCGGCTATTGAAAGAAGCACATAATGTAGAATTTGTCGGAGTTAACAGAATATTTTCATGATAAGCCTACACTGCTAAAGTCAACTAAAGAAGTTGACTTGAGCGGATTTGAACTTGCAACTTCATGTTTCCCAGACCGGTGTTCTATTATTTGAGCTAACAAGTCAACTGAGAAGAGTATGTTCGTTAATCTATTTTAAGTGCACAAATGATTTTCGTCAGAACTTAACGCTTTGTATGTGTAGTGTCTCGATTTTATTTCAGAACCTTTCTCAGGGTACCTTAAACAGAATATTTTTATGATAAACAATGAAGATATTCATGAAAGTATTCTTAATATGTTACCATGTATGAGGATGATTCTAAAACAGATATCGTGGTTAAATGATATTGATAAACCAACAAAATTATACTAAGTGAAAGATAATTTGTTATATTGACTATGGCGCTGAACATTTTATCTATTTTATTTACACAGGTATTCCGACAACAATATTGACTGCTGTAATGCCTATAGAATGACTACAGGAAATCTAACTTGGTGTAATGGTCAATATCGTCCCTTTAAAGATTGTGGTAAGGTGATAGGTTACATTTAAAGTACCATAAAAAATTAATAAATTTATTAATGAATGTAGTCGTCTAGATTTAACGTCGATTGGTAAATTGACAATTTGCCACTAAAAGATGCTCAGATTCAATGATCTATTTCTTGTTTGGTCTACCTGGATTATAATAATAATAAATTTATAATGCAAAAATGAAAATATTTAGGAAAAATATATCGCGATGTGGACAATGACAGTGAAGATCATGACACGGTGACGATGAAGATCAGACAACCAGCTTTTACGTCGAATTTTTCCCAGTTCACTTTGGCATTATTCATTTGCTTAAAACGGCCTCGGAGGAAATTTGATGTTAATTAATAAACTAGGACCGAATTCAGGATTATAAATATAGCTTGATCTTCCTTGAAGTCACCTTAAATCGACACCGAACCCAAATCTTGCATGGTGACTTAAACTCATACCCGAGACAAGCTGAAATGACAGTCCTTCGGATGACCGTTGTCGAGAGCTGGCCAAACTGACCAATGTTAAACAATTGCATAAGCGCATAAGCACGAATTCAAAGTGCTAGGAGGCCTTATGCATCAATTTAACTCTGTCTTGCAGCACATCTTGTTGGACGGGATGTGGCGTAGGTTTCTAACAGATTGTGCTTCAGAACCTTGTTACTAAACCCTTACCTTGCTCAACCGACAATGTAAAGTTGCTAAATAATTCCTCTTACCCGCTAATTTCCTGCGATCTTTTAATTTAGAGAGTGATTATATGTGTCAACAGAATGTTTTAGCAAATCGATTGCCCCTATTTCATGTGCAACGATCATGTATTTCATTTCTTTCATTGGAAACGGGTCCAAAGATTATACTTTTGCCATATTCATTGAAAGTTACGTAGTTCAAGAGATTCGATATTTCTAGGGATGGATTCATCATGAAGAGTTACTTGCCAAAAGCCACTATTGGTGTCATTGGTGAGGAATTCTTTGGCATGACTGATTTTAGTGGCTACTTCTTCAGTGGTAGATATTGGATATCGAGACCTTTTCATTACTCTATTTAAGCCCTTAAGATCAGTAAAAATTCTTAGTTTGTTTAGTTTCATCACTGTGATATACTTGATACCCAGTATGTGCATTGGACTTCTTTCTAGTGTCAAGATCTCTTCTAGCATATGCTTAAATCAGTGGCATGCCGAGAGGGGGTTAGGGAGGGGCAGTCGGAGAAAGGAGCGCCAAAATTCCAAATATATACGCGGAAATTTTTTTTAAGAAAGTATTATTATTTTTGAACACAAACAAGAGCCGCCAGGACATGGGATAAATAATCAGTTAAATATTAAATATCAATATATATATTGTTTTGTTGTTTTGAGAATCAATAAAATTGTTTAGGGGGAGGGGCGATGGGCAAGGGTGCTCCTGAACTGCATCTTGGCCCCTCCTCCTGTGAGACATAGGCACGCCACTGGCTCAAATACGTTTCTGAGTGGCTCTGTCTGTGTAACTGGTGCAGAACTTGTAAAGGTGGATGAATTAATGGTTTCACGGCTGGATCAATTTAATAATCGTAAATTCTTTCTTGAGGTATCCAAGCCTTTCGAAGACATCGGTATATTCCATCAAGACGTTAGTGCTATCGAATGGTGACTTTAACTGGGTTGGTTGATGGGTTACCTTGTGTTACAGAATCGAGTTAATGGTTTTATTTGAAATGCGCTAAGAGGATTAGGGTTAGGTTTTGGGTTAGAATAAAGGCTAGAATTAGTCTGAAACCACTAAGAAGTGTTTTCAAATGGTGGCGTAGCCAAAAGAAGACTCGAGGGGGTCAAAAGCCTTAAAAATTCATAGAACTGATAAAATTTTTGCCTTGTATAGTAAAAGAAACATGTCACGATGCCTCAAATCAGGTTCTAATGGCTTATGATACAAACGTTACCTAGTGGACTGATTCTCAAAGGTAAAATTATCCGCAGTTGTTATTTGAGTTTCCAGAAGTACACCCATAATAGCCGAGGTACATGTTTTACATTACCATCCACCTTATGAAATTCTACTAAATGCGGTAAGCCATCTGCTGTGCAATTCAGCTTACTGTACACTTTCCGTCATGGTATGTGACATCTCTCCGATTTACTGTTGATGTGGCTGTACTCTCTTACAACTGCAAGTCTAAAATTTTCCATAGCTCGCCTGGAAATGTTCATGTAAAGTATATTACACATAGCACAACTGTCTAGTTGGAATTTAATCAGGGCTCTATTATAAACTGTCTTCGTTACATACAAATGGTAGGGGACATTGCTACGGACTTTGTGCTATGGCTGAATGTCAACAGAATGTTCATCTGCTGACGTATATTCATCAGTCTCTACGAAATGGAAACTTTAGTTTTTTTGCTTTGATTGCAAAATCGTAGCGAACACGATTTGAAATACGATACATCAGCTTCTACCAGGTAGACACTTTAGTTTGTCTCCATAAGTAGGAAATTGATTCTTGTATGTTTGATATTTTCGGCCACATGCTTTTAGTTTATTATTTTGGTGGTTTCAGATTGTTGGACGAAGAATCATCATTCATCTCTGATATCGCACGCTGAATAAACTCGTGAATGATCTTTAGGCCTACTTTTATCAGTTTCAGTTTGGCTTTAGTGAAATGAGCTGACTTAACATTCTTAATAGCTGTTTGGAGGGTTAGTTTTGGATTTCCTGATAGCTTTCTTGTGACAATTTTATCTTGGATACCAATAACTATGCGCGACTTCAGATCAACCGTTCTGCCTGGTAGAATCCCAAACTCAGAAATGTCTGATAAACTCACTGTTTTCTTGGATTTTTGAAAAGAGCTCGTGTATGCTGCTTGTACATGGCGTTCGTAAATGGAATTCTTTCTTGGATTAGAAAAGGCCTCAGACCTCTCTAAAACTATGGCTATGTTTAGATTATCGCCTTCTTCCCCAGTAAACGTTTTATTTACATGGACAGCTTCTTCGCCTAACACTGTTAACAGTGTTGCTACTCACGTGAATTGACCTTATCATTCTACTCTAGTAAATGTTTCGTAATTGTTCCGTTTCTGTTTAAACTTATTCCACCTCTGTGACATGCTATCATCTATCATCTAATATTTCAAAGGTTATGGAGGTGGTAGAGGTAGTTGCACGTTGCTATTTTGAAGTGAAATTTGATAACAAATCTCATAGCATGGTCTATATACTTTTTTACTTTAAACCACCATCAAGGCACCGATCTTACGGTATCGAAACCCAACTGAGCTATATCATCACATTCTCCTTTGATCATTTTTAAACCTTTTTCGATGAGTATATGGCCATGAAACCTTAATGATTCTAGTCCAAAAACGTACTTGGGCGTGCTTACTGTCAAGTCTCCTTTGTGTAAACAGGAAAATAGAGCATGTAAGTGTCGATCGTGTTCTTTGCCAATCCAACCCCATGCGATGATTTTTTAATGATTATTCGAACCTTGGAGACCATAAAATGCGTCTTGCACCGCATTTTGGAAAAATATGCTTGTCACGTTTATTACATATGGAAGTCGTTTATATTGGAACAACCTAAATTAAGTTTCGAATGAGTTGATTCATCTTGCTTCTTTGATTAAAGGGATTTAGTGATATTGTTCATAGATACAGATTTTACAAAACTCCTGTGTATTTGTGAGGTTATCAAGCCATTTCTCCAAGGTTGGGATTTGATTTTCGCTGTCTTTTTACGGCGATCTTTATTTTACAATGGTCATAACAAACTCGAACGTTAGACCAGTTGTGAAGTCTTGGTGCTACTACCAACGCACTAACCCTGTTTGTCAATTGATGTTAAATACATTATATAGTGTCTTTCAAAATGTAAATTTCAGGTTCTATTACAGTTTTTGCAATGTCTTTCACAATGTAAATCAACTAATTTGTCGAAAATTTTTGTTTGATGAAATGGAGTGCGTCGTTACGTTTGCAAGATCGGACTTACAGGTGATGTTTTTAGATCAACTTGAATTGACTGTCCATAGTGTTAAGGATTTCCGATGCCTTCAATATTGGTGTCCGTAATATTCTGTTCACTTTTATCTTCTTGGAAATCTAGGGCGAGTCAGTTAGTATTAATTGATGACCGTATTAAGTTAAGCAAAAGAATTCCCAATACGACTGCCGTCGTGCGAAATATGAAGTCTCTATTGTCAGGCTCCATTTAGATAATGCTACCGTCGTATACAATTGTTTATTTTGATGTATACGATTGAGTTGTAAGAGTCTTCAGGACGAATTGCTGCATTTACGAGCAAACAGGAAGCAGGAATTATGCTTTTATAACATAATTGCGATCGCCAAAGTGTAGAATGGTATACGATAAACCTATCGTAGGGATAGGCTTTCATGCATTTCTCTTTAAGACCTAGTTCAAACGTCGAAGTTTTCATGTGTCGAGTCAAATGCGAACCAGTTTAGACAAAGGGTCTTGGTCATTGACTTCAGGTTCGGCAACTGAAAAGTTCAACGTTTGAACTGTACCTAAGATAAATTGTTATCGATGAACCGATGAATTGTCATCGATAAATTGTAATCAGTTAAAGAAAGAGTGGAGTATATTCGCAGTCAACTTGCGCCGAAGATCTCGTGATTTAGGTCATTCGTGTTTGACGATGAAATTTGTTGTTGACCAGTCTTGAGATTATGGCTCCTTAAATTCCGAATAGTGGACGATTGTGACCCGACTTACTTGCATAGCTATTCAAAATGACCGTTCTTTCCACGACAGCTACAAATTTTATCAAATGTTGTGTCGCAGGAAATATGTCTTGCTAAAAAGAACTTGTCTCCCTTCTCAGAACACACTTATATTCAAGTCATAGACGTTTATATAGCTGGGTATACGCCGTTTTTATATTTGCTGAAAGGTGGGTGGACCTCTGCGAAGACTGATTGGCTTACCAAAAATAGCTTATACAGCGTATGACTAATAGCCAGACAATTTACCCGTTATGGCAACAGTCATTAAAACTTATTTTTTGTTGCGCATTATTTAAATTTTACTAGCGATCACATGTCAAACGTCGTTTGTTGGTCACTAGACATCACGAGTAAAAAAGCTGCTTCTCGATTCATACAAAGTTATATGAGGAAACTAATTGATTATTTTAGATGGAGAAAATTTGTGTAACTGAAAAGAAGACCAATAAATCAGATAAAGGTCTTTAACTCGATACGTCAGTATTTTCTAAATAGATAAAAAAATTTGCCATTCCATTCATTTAATCTTAGCTTCACAAGTAAGCTTCAGCAGCTTAGCATTGGAAATGATTCTCTGTGTCTGAATGTACTGCACACGTAGAAAGGTGCCGAATTTCCAAAGAAGGGGACATATATCCTAGGAAATGTGTCCCTAGGAAATATGTCCCTTGAAGAACAAACTTTTTTGAGGAAATACTTAATGAGACATCGGGCGCAATTGATGTCCACCTTTATGACGATAAAGTCCACTACAGAACCGACACTGTTGAGATGAGGTAAATTGGGGATGATTAGTATTATACACAGAACTACATTCATGTACTCTTGTATTTGTTTATTTGCCTGTCCGACTGCTTTTATGCTGTCGATTGGAAAATTCGAGACTTCTGCCATTCTTGGGAAGTTTATTGAGAGAAATACTATGGTGTAATTTATTCGTCGTACAATGCTTGACGCACAATGTCACATTGGATCTTAATTTTGGAGGTAGAATTCAGCTGAACTCGCATGTTTGAGCTAAAAGGCATAGTATATCTGTTGTGAAACTGATTAATTGTTTTATCTTGGCGTTGCTACTCTTGACGGAAAACATGAATTTCTTAAAACGTATTCT